>VZSC01012360.1:236895-257653 GCA_013398225.1 Steatornis caripensis | reverse complement strand
AAACAGGGGGGGGGGGGGGGTGTGTCACTAACACTGGGGTGTGGGGGAAATGTCGACACAGACGGACAGAACACCCAACAACAACAAAAACCAGCCCTCTGGCACTATCAGCCTTACAGTGCTCAGCATTGCCCATCTTCACCCTCTTGCCCTTTCAACCCACAGCCCCTGCCACGAGCCTGGCTACACTCCCCTCAGGGTCCAGAGCACGGGGCAGCCAACACGACATGCTTTTGACAGTTGCGCCTCTCAACCTGAGCTAACAAACAGACCATTTGTTTCCTGACTTTGACAGGACACTGTGTCAATACTCAGGAGGGGCTGTGGGACTTACCAAAAAAAAAAAAACCACCCCAATAAAAAAAACCCACTAGGCTCTATAAGAAGCCACACAGATCAGGCTCCACTACTTACTTACTGCTTGCCAAGTACCAAAATTAACAGTGACACTGCCCAGACCCCCGCCAGGATACCAAGTGCTCACCATGCCATCAGCATTACGTGGCTTGGACACGTTGTTCCGCACGCCCCGGGTCCCCAGCTAAAGGCTAGACGAGGGCCCTGTCTGCAGTACGGCCTCTGCTAAATCCTGTAGGCTGCAGACACAGTCTGCCCCAGCTCAGCTCAGGGGAAGGTCAGACGCTCTACTGAGCTAACCAACCCAGACACGGCCAATGCCGCTCTCCTCAATGCTGGGGGCTTTACCTGCAGCCCCTGCTCCCACAGCTACACCAACAGTAGCACAAAATGCCCTTTTACAACAACAAACATTTCACCCCACCATCAAGCTTAAGCCTTTGTGCACGCATACGCGCAAGGGAACAACTCTGTGCTTGCTGCCTGACTCCAAGACATAAGCTTGAGCTTACGAAGTGCTGCTGCACTCGCCCTGAGCAGAGCGACACTCCAGTGGGACACTGCAGCATCCACAGGGCTGAATTACCCTTGCTGCACTGCCACAGCCAGACCAGGGTCAGTCACAGCCAGCACCCTTCACTAAGAGAAGGCAATAGTCACTTCTTTTGTGTTTACCCTAAGTGTCTGCACCCACCTTTCCTTACCCGTGGTGTGTTTATTTTGATTGGCCAGGAAGAAAATCTGTTGGCAGGAAAATGATCAATTTTCTGAGCTTATCAGCTTTTACTAAGTAAGTGGCAGAGGAATGCTGGATCGGACCAGTGACCCTAGGCTAGAAGGGACCTTGGGACAATTGCCTCCTACAACACACACCCCCGTCAACCACAGCCCCTCAATGCAAGACCCAACTGTGAAGCTGCATCAGGTTGCTTGTGGTCTTTCATCCAGTTGCTACCCGAGTGTGCTCAACGACGGCGATGTCCCCCAAACCCTCGCGTCACGTCCCTGCTCAGTAACTCACTGCCCCCATTATGAAAAAACATTCTTACGTAAGTCTCCCTTGCTGCAACTTCGATCTGTTTTTAATTGGCTTTATACACTCAGCTTTATGTCTACATCAAAGTCACCCCAGTGCAAATCCTGACCTATTCTACTGCGTGAAACGAGGCGACAGTGGCACAACAGCCCTGAAGGGGGATTGCTTTGGAGGGCAACAAAAAAAAAATACGCCCCTGCCCTCCCCCCGCTAAAGCACACGTAAGAACTGGCTACTATTCATTATCTCTGTAGCAATACTCTGAACAGTAAATATGCATCAAGTTGTTTAAATTAGATTATTTACCACCTCGTTCAGAACTTACTTCGTATCTATCTGACCAGTGCACACAATGATTTATAGAGAGTAACTTTTTATAGAAATCTTTCTAAGTGCCAAAACAGACTTCTCTGGTCAAACAGTACACCAGTTGATGGGAAGTTACTTATTTCTGGTAGCGAGAAATACATTATCAATCTATGTGACTGCCTACAAGTACTGCTCCTGCAAAGTGTCTTCAGTTGGGATTCTAGTCTTGCAAGAAACATTTGGAGCTAGGATCTGATCCCCTATGCAAGACTGCCATCAGGTATAAAAGCTGATCACGCTGACAGAGGTGGAACCCTTGTAACACAGTAGGAGGAGTCACAGCAGTGACACTGGTAAACAGGTAAGGATCAATCAAACTCACTTTGCTCAACATACCTACCCACACACCAGCACACCAACAGATCACTTTTTGTAGATCTGAAGAGGATTTCATCAAGAAATGCCATCCTTTATTTTCTACGCAGCACTGCTTCCTGGTTGTCTGACCACAAAACCTGTTATTTCCTGAACAAACTGTGTAACCTCCTGATCACGTGTAACCTCCACTGGTTTTAAATTATTAGACACCCGAAAGTCATCTCATCTCCTAAGTTACTGATTACATGGTAAAACGTGTGTGTGTTAGACAGTGGTACCAGAGTAACGAACACTGAATTTCCCTCCTCTTCACCCTGGCATCTGGATTTCGAATGGAGTTACTCACATTGTACTGTTAATTAAATGTATCAGGGAGAACGCGTGCGTAGGACAAGAACGCGCTTGTGTACACATTACATAGATTCCCATGGGCATCATCTCAACTTGTAGTAAAGGGGTTTTCTGGCATGCGAACAACAGGTCAGGTACAGCTTCTGTCAAGCTTTGAGCTTAATGGACAACACAATCTTACCAGATGCACAAGAGTCCATTTGAAGCAGAAATAAGCAAGAGACATGAGGCTTCAGTACCCACTCCTCTGGAGATGGACCTTCTACGTGGCCAGAAATGCAGATTTTCATGCAAAATAAACTGAAGCTCCTGGCATGAGTCTGAACAGCACCAATCATTCTGGATTTCAGGGCAGAACCTACCTAACGACTCAGAAAAATACTTCTGTGTTGAGTTACGTAAAGAGGACAAGGCAACTTGATCCAGGGGTGGTTTGGGGATTGTTTTAGGGGTTTTGGCTCTAGCTGTCCCCCTCCTTCTGTAGCTACCTGTTTAGGAAACTTCTTGTGAAAAACAGCCATGTTTCTTAATGAGTAAAATCTGCCCCAATTTCACCTGGACAAATAAGACACAGGCTTACGTAAAGCATGTGAACCAATCCGAAGAATGAGTTGCTGAAGCTACCAGTAAAATGAAGAGAACCAGCGGTTGCTAAATAATCTAGTTTCTGCTCTGACACACACACAAAAAAAATCACTTTTATTTTGAACTATTAGTTTGGAATAACTGAGTCAGAAAAGGTGGGCGTATACACTAGAAAAATGCCTATGCTTAGGTTTTGATAGCATCAAAAGCACTACAAACTGTCTTTGTACTATATCAAAATAACAAATAGATTAGTTCCCATGGAGCTGAAAGTTCCCATGAAACAGCCTTTAAGACCTTTCCTGTTTGCCCCTTACCTGAAGGACGGTGGGGTGTGGGGTGGGGAGCGCCCTGTTTCTGTCCAGCCTAGCCCATCGCCTCACTGCTACACACCGCAGGTAACCCAGCTGCCCAGGACACCTCTCCGCAAAATCAGCGCGTCACTCCATCATCCGGAAGGCCGCGATGCGCAGACTGCCTGCATCCGGGTGTCCAAACAGCTTCCTGAAGACATCAGAAAGCCAGGCCTCCCTGTCATTGATTGGGACAACTGAAAATTGGCACATCTAGAGAATCTCAGCTTCAAACTGAAAATGCTACATTTCTTGGGGTGCCAGAATGACAGAAATTAGCTTTTTTTAATAAAAAGGCCTTTCATCTTTTGCAATATATGTCAAAGTAACAAGCTGTGCTGCTTCTCCAGATTTACTGCAGTGGAAGCGTATCTTCATGTAACAGCAGAATTCAACATACCAGTCTTGCCACTGATTTTTAAATATCAGTCTTTTGAACAAGTATCGTACCACTTGCCACGAAGACTGCTGAAGAACTCTGTCAGCATCTGTGAGGCGGTACAGCTTCCAGCAAATGCTAGTTTCTTATTTTACTGTTATTACTTGAACTGTTTTCAATTTTCACGTCAAATTTTGCCACGTACCTGCTAACAAGGGTTATGGCATTGCAATACCTGTTTGGGCAGCAAATATGGCAGTACAGTAATTCCCAAAGCTTTAAGAACAGAGCTGTTCACACTTCATTCAACTGCTGGAGCCTCAGCCTGTACCTGGTGCTACGCAAGGTTTCTACTAAAGCTAGCAGGACTTGCCACTGCTATCGACAAGCAGGACATTGGTACGGTCTTAAGGTCTCCACTACCGTGTCCCATACTAGCCTACCGCAGAAAATCCCTGTTCCCAGAGCTCCTGGGCTAAGCAAAGCTGTAGGATCAGGTCTTCAGGTAAGTTAACAGGTTAAAAAGCAAGAGCTTTGGTAATGGATGGAAATTAACTGAAAAAATTTGAAGTGTTTTCAGATGATTTTAAGCCACTGAAGGTGCAGTGTTGTTCATTTGGTTTGATAGTGCAGGGGAGGGAATCAATCTTCGAAGCAGCAGACAAATCAACACAAGTCATTTCAGAGCTAAGCTAGTGCAAGAACGCAGTCAAAAATGACACGTCAGAAGCCAGAACGCACCCCTGCACTTTTCTGCCCAGAGCTACACAGGTGGGCTGTCGGAGGACGGCCTACCGCATGATCAAGAACAGCGGCAACCTGGATTTCACTTGCCTTTATATTCACAGCCGCATAGCTTCAGGCTCACAAGAGGCCAAAGGGCGCTCCTTTCCAGCCACGCAGCAATCACAGCTTGCCCTGCCTTGGGATTAACACCTCACACCACGCTTCATTTCTCATCACGTCTCCCACATGCTTCCTTAACAACAAACTACTAAAATACCATGGCTTTGGCAGCGCTGGTGGTTTTAGGAAAAATACAGGCTGCTCGTTCTTTTTTGCGTAACACTCCTGTCATCTTCCTCCCTGCAACTACGCCGCTCTTCTCTGCACGTAGCGAGCTTTTCTTTTGCACAACTTTGCTACCAAAGCAGCTCCCTGTTTTACAACCTGTGCCAATGAAATACCTGTGACACCTAACCCAAACTTGTGTACCTTTGTGTGTGACTGTTTACATATACATTTGTGAGATGGGAAATAAACAAGCTATCGACTTTACCCTTGTCTAATTCTGTAATCCTCCCATAAAACATTAATTACCACGTATACAAAACAAGCCTCTGTATCTGCCATAACCAAATACTGGCTATGTAACAGTATTCTGCTTAAGAGTTCCTTCTGTCTTTTGTCATCTGCTTCTTCCTCCTTTTCTAGAAGTAGCAGCCTGCCTACCCATCCGCTACTTAGGCTTGATAATTTATTTCTTTAACCTCCAGCAACCTGAAACAATGCACTTGCTTTCTAAATCACATTATCAAGAAAAACCTAAACTCCAGCTTCCGCCATCTTAGCATTCACGTGCTGAAAGAGGGTACAGCATTTGATGTCACCTGTGAAGTTCACAGGAAGACAACTCTTACAATAAGGCTAGGAAAAGCTAAACTATGCAAAGGTGTGTTCCCCTCCCTCTTTCTGAAGCATTGATTTTTCCGCATATTTTACCTTTCTTGCCCAGGAAAGAACAAGCTATTGTAAAACACTGGAAAAGAGATTAATTCAGCCCAAAAAATGAAGGTCCAGCTGCACTAATTTAAGCTGACAGTTGAGCTGCTCGGTGCCAAGTTTTCTCTGTCAAGTTTGTGTTTGAAATAGCTTTCATTCCACCAAGGTCTAAAGCTATGGGTTACTTGTACCCATGAGGCTCAACAGCCTTCCCTGTAGGTCTGCCATTCTCTGTAACACAGACAATACAACTTCCCATAGCCAAAGACCTCTTACTGCTGTACAATTTAAAAGGAAGTTTTTTTCAGTAGTCACACTCTACTCTGGGTGATTAAGACACAATAGCTAATAGCCTAGTGGATTTTGAAATAAAATCTAGGAGAGCCTTTAGCTTCACCCACACAAGTCAGGCATCCATGTAATGCAGCAACACCTTCTACCCCGACACTATGACTGACATTTCCCACATAGGAAAATGCCCAGCTGAACAATAATCGGTGTATCACTGCTGCTTCCAGGAGAGCTCACCAACAGAACTGCTTCTGTTAATTTTTCTATAGCGAGCCATAGAGTTTAGAATCTAAAGCAGATGTTAGAAAAAAGCAAACTTTCTTTTCGTCCATAATTAGATACAGGAAAACTTGAAACCCAGAACTTCTCACCTTACTTCTGACAATCGCTAACTGAGCAGTTACTTTTCTGGAAGGGGCTCTGGCTGTTATCAAGCGTTCAAAGCTGCCTCTAAAATGAGGGAAGTTCCTATCAACACGTGTAACCTTTACGGCAAGTAACTAACAGCCACTCACCAGCAATTAAGCGGGAGAGTAACACGCATCACAACGTCATTGCAAAATGCATCTGGGAAGAAGGAAAAATCAAACCATTACTGACCCACCATTTTGGTAGTTCCATGGGTACGTTTAAAATAAACAAGGAAGAAACCCCGTATTTAGACTTAAAAGTTCAGTATCACATTCTTACGAGTGTCAGACACAGTACAAACGTCACCTTCACAACAGTCCACCACAACTGAAGAACAACAGTTCTTCACAGTAGTCCACCACAAGAACAGGAATCCCTCTAACACCAGGAATGATCAGCATCATTCTGAAGAACGGTATTTCCCCTTCCTATCCTCCCAGATTCCAGCAACTCACTGGTTAGGGATTATAAATTTCCATAAGCTCTCATGATCTGCAAAAAAACCGCAAACCTATCTCCCTGCAATATAAAAGTGATCTCAGGATAACCGACCAGCAATTAGCTTGAGGTAAAACGTACTGAAAAAAAATCTGTCCACAGGATTCCTAGTGCTTGGCTGCTATTTTAGAAGCTGAACTACGTGACTGAACAGCCACCACTCGTAGCAGTAATCTGAAAAACCAAAAGCTGTTTCTGCAGTTCAATGCAGTTATTGAAGTTATACCTTCCTCTTCCACGTGTGTTGCTTTTCACAGGAACGTTACCAGGTAAGCTATTGTCATTTTTGGAGACCTACAATAAATGAAAATAGCTGGTTAGTTCAAGCAGTATAGCCCTGTCCTCCCCAAAGATACATACATGCATTTTAACATGAGTGTCACCTACAGCCACCCACACTCTAAAGAAATAGGAGAATTACCCACACCCCACACCTACTCAATTCTTTTCCTTCAGGGAACACTCAAGACACTGATTTATAACAGCTTTCTGCTCAAGGCTTGTCACCTCTGAAACAGCATCGATTTGGTATCAAGTAAACGCTAAAGCATTGTGAAACTTTACATCTGTTCCATTTTTTGTTTCAAGCTATAAAGTAATAAAACCCTCAGACCCCAGAAAATGCCTCAAAAGGGGATGAGGCAGGGCTGCACCATCTGTACCATACTCTCAGGCAGGGCAGCTTACTCCCCACTGGGAAGCCTTTACTACTGCGGGTTTTTTAGCCGTTAAGAAAGTTTACTGAGAAGTCACTTAACCAATTTCCATGTTTCGCTTTGCTTCGATCAATCACCGTATTTCATTACCTTAGAGTTTCAACATACCGTACTGCTATCCAGCAACAGAATCTTTTCTAAAAGGCCGTCACCACAGACAGTAGAAAAAAAACACAATAAGCAACACAAGTCAAATCTTTATTGAAAACTGAAGTATTAATACATAACAATTCTTGTTACAATAAACGTGCTTTTAAGAATTTAAATCTGAGCTCATCTACTCATTGAATTGCATAAAAAATAAAAAAGTATGAATTTTCACAATTGAACTGGCTCAGAATGGAATCTCCACTCTTTGTGTTGATGCGATAGTTCAATGCAGGAGTGAGTGATGCCTTAAAACTTATTCTGGAAGACAACATTGACCTAAACTTAAAAAAAGTACCAATACAACTGTTCGTAAGACAGTTTTAAAAAAAGTCATAAAAAGGAAACCTGTGTCTATTTCATAACAAACATGGAGAACTATTACTGGGGCCTCTTGTACTTCCATTGCATGCACTCACTTTTTCAAATCTTAGACATGAGGGCAGCCAATAATAGCGTTACAATAAAAAAACCCCACTAACAAATCCATTCTACTTAAAACAAGTCTGTACAGCAGCCAGCTAAAAAAGCTTTCCCAGTTTGCCTGCTAAGTGCCCAAAAGTCACAACAGTTTAGAAAAGTCATGTTCGCTTTCTTGACGTTGAAGCTTGAGAGCCCATGAATTGTTCAGAATATTTTTTTGAATCACAAATGGACCCTTACTACCTGTGGAATTCAGATGTTTCAGTGTTCTATTCACCCCACACAAGAAAAGGTTTCCTTGACCCCAGATAAGCACTGTTCCTCTTCCCTCTGTCTACAAAACACACCTTATTTTCTCTCAGCACCCCCCGAAGCAGAGGTGTACAAAGCCTGCTGAAAGATTGCTCACTACTTCCGAGGAGATCTCAGAATGAACTTGGGTTCTTGGCGAGGCTTGATGCACAAACTACCTGAACTTTGCTGCGGTTGTTCCTGTTAATTGGCATTCTACCTCGGCAAATCTGAGGGTCTCTGCAGGAAGCTTAAGAGTTGACAAAATACAGGATTAGAAAGCTGACGCTAGAGAACAATCTGAATGAGCTTAAACCTTTATGTCGTTTGAGCAGGTGTTCACAAACACCTCGACAGGAGGATTAAGGGATCGCTTGTGACCCTCAGCACAGGCGAAGGTCAGCCGGCAACACCTGCTGGGGAAGGCTGGACATGGGTCGTGCCCACTTCCTACCCACGACTGCACAAATCCCATCCTGGGCAACTGCACATTACTGTTCAACCACCACAGCATCTGTCCTCTTCCCCACGTGGTCCAGCTGAAGCATCACTATTGTTCATGTTCCTAAGATGGGAGGTTTCACATACATGGTAGTTACTACTCTCTGGCATGAGTTTAAGTCTATGGAGTTAAGTGGTGGTACTGGATTGCTGTGCTTACACCTATTTAAGCAAAAATATGTTCCAAGCCCAAATGAATGGTGTATAATACTGTGCTTAAACACTGGGGAGTGATTCCAAGTCGGTTCTGACCATCTCTTCCTCAGATACCTTACGTGGCCTTACTACCCAACTAGCAGTGAAGCCAGAATGCTCCATGAAGAGCAGTCAATGCTGAGTACCCTGGTATACAACTCTGTACCATGAACTATTCTCAGACAACACTAAGATGTGGTGGTTACTTATGGGTGGTGGTGGTGTTTTGGTTTGGGTTTTTTTCAGTGGATGAAGCAATACAAGGAAGGACATAACTAAAATAAATCATTTTTTTTCATCTACCACTGCATCTAAGCATTTAGCTTGCATAGTACACTCAAAAAGAAGCTTTCTTGAACAGCATTCCTGCACGTCTCCTAGAAACTTCAAACAGGACATGGTCACAACAAGCATCTGCAACATCTAGCAGTAGGTCCTCTGTTTTCCTTCCTAGTGTTACATTAATAACCACCACACCACTGACTAGGGCTACACATTTTTGGTGCCAATTATTAGCCATTTTTCCTTTGCTGCTGCTACATTTAAAAGATATTTTCATCAGTTCTTACTGACATAGGGAATACCTCAGTTTTTAAAAAATACTTTACCTAACTCAACACCTGAAATTTGAATTAAAAAAAAATAATCTTTCTTGGACTTCTCTCTGTTATTGCTGCAACAGGTATTTTCAGTTCCAGGTTTAAAGTAGTACTTTTTTTTTTTTTAAATCATATAAAGCTGCCATAAATTTTTTTTGTTTGGTTTTTTTTTGTTAGTTTTTTTTTTAAAGAGAAGCTTGATCTGAAATGTCTCTACTGCACTAGCTCTTTTCATTTGCTGAGGAGCTCTAGTGCAAACACATACTGCGTATTTATTTATAAAGGAATTCTAAATAGGGAATGTTATATAAAAAGCAGGAGAGAATGTTTCTTAAGACCCTCACTGTGTAAACGCCTATTTAATGATGTACAGTTTCCCCCGCCGCAGTTTTATATCCATGCTTTTACTATTTGCAACAAAATACCATTAAGATAGTTATATATACACATATTCCCCCCCCCGTCCCCCTGCACTGTGCTTTTGGTTACTTTTCATATCAACTACTGGAGACATGCTCCACCCTCCCAGTAGATTATAATCGATCAAAACTGGAAGGTCTAGTACCTTCTAAAAAAGGTACAGTTTCCCCCTCGTGGATGAATCCCATAATGCAACTTAGAAAGAAAGTGCTCAAATAAGTGAGACTGCCTAAATGTTACGGAATATTACACAGAGACCAATTCCAAGATGACATTTAGGAATCTGAAGTTAGAGCAAATATATAGGAAGTTCTATTCCTTTCTTAACTATTTATCTATTGCAGCATTCATGAATGTTCTCTCCTATGATTTTCAAAGCTTTAGTTTACTGGGTGATGAGACAGGAGAGAGCAAAACTTTGAGCTTGTCCTTTATAGCTTCTCCCCAATAGAGCGCTGTTTCTACCTCAGCTCTCCATTAAAATCATGCTAAGACAACAAAACGTCACTCTCTACTGGCTGAAACGGACAAATGGCCTGTACGGATGCTCACTGTACCCTCTGGCACACCTGACTAACCAAAGCTGCAAATCTACTACACAAATGGAATTGTTGAACAGACTTGAACAAAGCAGTACAGACTCAAACCAGTTTGTCTGGGGTAATTTTCTGCTCCATATAAAAACATATGGAAATCCCTAAGCTGCAGTAAGTGCTCAAGAGTAAGGTACTTTAGTACGTATTCCAACAGAGTTACGTTCAGGGCATTAGAAATAAGGGGGCCATCCACTGACAGTGATTCATGCAAAATAAACCTAAACTTTATTAAAAAAAATACAAAATGGAGAGTGCTTACTGTAAAAAATAAAGTTACTGAAGGTTCTAACCACCAACGGGCTATGATGCTACGTAAGCCTCCCACCAGGGCAGTACTGGAATGGCAGCATTAAATCAGCACTGATGCTACCCTGAAGTAGCTGCCAAAGCTGTATAGGAGCAGAACACCCCAAAACAAAGCACAACTAGATAGACAACTTAAAAAAAATTTACTTCTGAATGGAAGTTAACCTACAAGAACAATACAGCCTGATACACCTCTATGTAAACGCTTAAAAGGGAACAACATTTTATAACCATTTACTGCATAATTTATTGCAGGCAGAATGTATCCAAAAAAAGAAAATTGCATCTTTCTGGAATCGTAAGTCAAGTAGGTTTAAGAAAAACCTTGATTTTATGTGCAACAGTCAAATTTTAAAATTTAAAATCTCCACTGTAATAATTTTGGTATACAAATGGGTTCCAAGGCTAGCCCTTTATCCCCAACAGCATTCGCTTTGAGGTACTTTTTAAAAATTGAAGTTGCAAGAAAGAATATCAGAAGTGACGCATTGCCAACGGAAAGCTAATCTGCAGTCAGTCTTATTTTACATGCTTCCAAGTGCAATTTAGGGAGTGAAAAAAGTAAATACTAAGAAAACACATCAAAATGCTGTAACCAACAAATGGCTCCTACTTCAATTACAAATATTTTCAGAAAAAAAAAAGAACAGCTATTTGGAACCTCTATATTCTGGCAGCCCTACTGCAGCATTTCCATAGTCCATACTGCAAGTAGCGAATAAGAAAATTGTGTTAAAATGATTTGTTCCCCTTTAACATACTCATCAGGCACACAAGCTTTCCTCAGAATAACATGCAGCTGAACTCCTCCTGTTTGTTGTAGAAAGCCTTAGCATTTCTTAAGTTTCAGGAAAGCAAGCTGGATCAACTGCACTTACATTTTTCAACTGACTGCAACATCCTTTAGGAAGAACAGCGCGGATTTCCTGAACCGAGAACTAAAAGAAAGTGTTTTTCTGTCGGTCTGTGTGGCAGTCTCACTTTGACACATCTTGCATCATATCAAAGATAGTACTGGACATGTATCTCCCCAGGACACGCAATTCATTATGCAGGTGATGTCACCTCCTACTATTCCTAACAGCCAGTTTTCCCTCAAGGAAGTTTGCTTTATTTACTGGCACACACAGCATTACCTTTGTCATTTCATTCTGATCCTTAAGAACATCCGTATAACACTGAATCCATATAATGAAAATGAAAAGGTATTAAGTAAACTAATTGTGTGCGGGATTTCTACACCTTGTCTGACTCATTTTCCAGTCGCTCCAATTTAGTAGTTGAATTTGAAAAAGAATACATCACTTAAATAAAAATATGCCCCTTTTAAACTGGCAACTCCATCAACCTGAAACAGGCTGAAGCACTTATCTAATGTATATTATGGTAGTCTGTAAAGAAACTCACTTTCATAATTCTACCTCTTAAGACCCTGCATACGTTACAACAGTGCATTAGTGATACAAGTTGTAAAATACTTTTCGGTTCCTTTGGATTTGCATATGATGGTTTTTGCATCAGTCACTGCAGGTAGATTGAGCAAGCTTTGTTTCTGTGTTTTAACATGCATTCAACTAGATACGGATCAGAATAAATTTATACTCCCTTTTTATAATTAGCTAAAAAATTGCAAGACAGTCCACAAAACAGGATTTGCTTTAAGACTAACTGCTGGAGTTCCAAGATGTAAGATATGCAGCACTGGAAAATCTTCAGTGATCAGGAATTAGTAGTGTTTAGCCAAGTGTTGAAAGCATTCAGAAGAAAAGTCCTGGTTGGAGGCATGAGGGCTTCAGCACCAACTTTTAAACCTCAATTTCTTGATTGCATATCTCCCATCTTCAAACCTATGTTAAGAGGAGGAAAAAAGCAGGAGATATTCTCAGTTACATGAAATATTTGAGCGTGGCAGAACATTAGAACACTGCGTGCACACACAACGGCTGTTAGGTATTACATAATGCTACCCTAGCACTTACCCAGTCAGCTGAAATCTAGAGGCTTCCGGGTTAAGCATTCACTACACTGATTTTCTCCTGTCATGTCCATTCCAGCTTTCTGTCCTTACTAGTGGTTTTGTCTTAAGTAGAAGGCGCGATATTAAAAACTTATTTTATGCTAAATTTAATTATCAGCAGTCATGAGTTTAGTCACAGCAAAATTCTCACTTTCTATACGCATGTCATATGTCACTATTGGATGAAATGTTATTTCAGATCTGCAGACAGATATGCAGCATCACAGCAAAATGAGAAATGGCTGTCGCACTGCTAACTCAAAAGGAATACAGTCACCTGTAATCTCAGAACTCTAAACTCCTAACTGCTGAAACAGAAATCCAAAAAAAGTGAAAACAAAGTTAACTTTGTCACAAACTAAATGGACTAAAAGTGAAAATTTGCAGTTCAGTTGGTCTGACAAGCCCTTATTTCAAATGAAGCTGTTGTCAATTTATGCAGAAGTGAGGATCCCAAAAAACATTAGGCTTTGTGTCAGTTTGACACACAGTATGCCCCCAAAATCCAGCCCACCTTGTAGCAGATTTCAAAATTAAACTCCTTTGCTTGAAACCCATGATGTAAATTTTGGTCCAAACCAGAAACAATCTTTCCATACTGACTGCAAGAAATATGAACTGAGACTTACCTGAAACAGAGTGAATATATGAAATTAACTCAAGGTTGTGTATTTGTTTTGGCAACTTGTGAGAAAGATTCACCCTCAGAGCAAGGCAAAAACACTTACCTTGCCTACATATTTAGCCAATCGAGAAAAAAAAAATAATCTACAAAGTTACACACATTGTTACATCACAGTGCCGCTGAATTCAACAATTACCAATGCATCCAAAATACCGAATACACTTAGTCCGAGACATACTTTAATACAGCAAACTTGAGGCTTATTCTCTTGTATGCAACAATATGAACCATGAAAATGTTTCATGATTTCTGAAGATACAGACCACTGAAGAAGTCCCACTAGGCTTCCATCCTTTGCAGGGAACCGCTGTTACATAAGCAGTAATTTTTGTGTATTCTTAATTAGAATACTGTAGAATACTCCAGACCGCTTACCTTCTGAAAAATCTCCCCGAAAGAACCTGCAATGTTGTCATTTATAAGAAAGATTCATTGTTTTCAATCTAAATTGGTAACTTACACTGACTGCCAGGATGATCACCACTGTGGGGGCACATAACTATAGGTCGGTGTTCCTGGAGCCCGGTATGTGGGCATAGTAACTGGATGAGGGGCTACTGGGGTTGGGGAATGAGTCGTCAACAAAGTACCTAGGACGAAGAGAACATTTTTTTTTCCAGTAAGCACAAATTCTAGTACAGAAAAAAAAAAGATTTCATTTTTAAAAAAATTACAGCTTGCCCATCTTCCGATTTAAAATTACCAGTATCATTTTGCGCTCCAGCCCCAATCTTCCTTCAAACATTTATGCAAGAAGATCATTTTGACGTTTAGTCCAATGCACACAAAGATACTCAAAAATAGCTCTAGCAGAAACCCTGCAACATAAGCACTATTCACTGCAAAACTTTTTCACCCAGCAGTCTCTACATGCCAGAAGAATATTTGATAGTAGAGATAACTTGACTGATAAATCAGAATAAATTAGTTGTTTGCATTATTTCTGATAGGTTTTTACAGACTAAGGGGCTTCGGAAACAAACAGGCTGAGATAACCAGACCTTAACAATCTTACTCTGCAGCACTTTGCAGAAACAGCAACAAACACCTGGGATAAGCTTGCCCACATACCAAACTCCAATGTTTGCCCTGTTTGTGACACACAACTTCTCTAGTTTTGAGATTCCTCAAAATAAATAAATTTGATAAGACAAAAACCAGAATCCGAAAACAAACTCATGGCTCTCATCTTTTAGATTACTGAATTAATTGAGCATCCTTTGAGTGAACATGGACACTTCTTCTGAGTTACCACCCACTGAGTAACAAAGCATGACATCTCCTCAGTAAACACTCACAGATGAGTTTAGATATTGGTTAAACAACATTTTCTCAAAACACTACCACTAGAAGAGTGTGGCATTAGGAAGCAGACATCTCTAACCATTGCCTAATGCACGAAAGACCTGCAGGCAGCGCAAACACTTAAAATGTTTCATCTCACAAAGAAGGTAATTAAGCGATGAGAGGGGTGGACAGAGAACATCTGTGTTTTCCTCAGCCTTAAAACATTGCTGTTTTCAACTATGCATAGAGAAATGTATTGAGAAGAGGAAGTCAGACTCTCGACACTGATGAGATGACACTGGACTAGATGACCTACAGAAGTCCCTTCTAAACAATGTTATGTTTCCAAGAAGTACAGCTCTGGTGGCATCACACATTTGTAAAGCAGTTGTGTTCTGTCCCGACTCTTGAGAGCTTCACTAAGAAAACATACAGGTTGTAAGTTCACATACCTGCTGACATTGCCATAGTAGTCCCAGCCACCATCCCCATAGTCACGCCGTTTCCTCTCGGCGGCGGAATCGGAGCAGGGTACATAGTTGCTGGCATGCCGTTAGGCTGCACAACTGTGGTGTGGTGAATTACGTGGGGTGGTGCTGCATATAAAGGCTGTGTGTAATAAGTGCCTTGCTGTTAGAGAAAAAAAGTAAAGTAATTAATTACAGTGTATCTGGCAGGGAAGATAAATGATGTCTTCTTTCATGAACGTAACATAAAACAAAAGCATTATCCTAAAGATGCAATGTATTTACAGAGCAGAAGCCAAAACATCCATTTCAACTACTACAATTGCATTTCACTGGCAAACTTTTTAACATTTAGCCCTTTTTTAAGGCCTTTAGGACAACATTCAAATACAGGAATCTTTGTAGAACTCCAATGCTGACTGTACCTTCAACAATAAGGGCTCATTCATTCCCTTTGTTTTGTGTCTTTTTATATATTAACCCATGACAGAACTTTTCTCATTCTTTAACAGCTTTTATTCAGCTGCTTTTACCTAAAGAACCAAAGGATTTTTGACAAATCCAAATACACTAAGCAGACTGGCTAAACGTTGTTACGTGCTTATTAATTCCCTTCAACTACTGTGTACAAGCCAGGCAAGTTTCCTCTATGCAAAAAGAGAGTCAAGATTTCCCAAAATACCATGTTTACTGAAGTGGCTTAATTCTATCCTTTCTAATAGTTTTCAACTGTTTGTCTAGTATGAGACTTGGAAACTCTAAAAATCACAACAGAGGCTTCCTAAAAAAAAATCAACACAAGTTTATGACAATTCTTGACAAAATGAAATCAGGATGTGGTAGTTACAGCATCCATCGCGTATTTTTAAAACTACCGAATCCAGTGTCTCTTCAAAGACTGAACACGTTAAGTAAGTCAGAGTAACTGTCATGCAAGAGGGAACGTAACTGCAGGCAGCTAAAAATTCTCTCCATCCACAAAAAAAAAAAGTGATGTAAAATTAAGAGTTCAAGAAGATATTACAAGGTAAACAAAACTATCAAAGCAGAGAGTTTTTTGGTTTTATTCATTTACCTGTGCATATGGATTCTGCTGTGGATAGGCACTTCGAACTGGGTACACAGCAGTCTGATAGGGATTCGGTGATGAAGAATACGGTGGCACTGCACCACTAGTGGGTGAACACGATACTTTATATGGGGTGCCTGGCGTATAACCTGAAACAAAGGTAAATCTGCATTAAAAACATGAGAAACAAGTGTCAGTACGCTGCTTTCTAAAGTCAGGGGTAACCATTTTCTTAATTTACAAATTCCTTAATCGTCATCTGAGTACTTAGTAGGCTAGTCTCAGGTTCCTATATAGGAGGATTTTGCATATGTTAATGCAAGCCCAGTTCTCAATGCACCCCAGACTGTACTGGCAAAACGCAGTAACGGTTAACTAACTTGCAGTTACCTTCTGAAGATGATACAGTACAAGACTAACTTAATTTTAAAAGTAAGACTCATGTGAAGAGCTCAAGACGGATTTTTCAGAGAACAGAAAGACACAACCTGCACCTTCCACTTCAGCTTATATTTATTCATATTTGTTTTCCGGCATTTTCTGAACTGGCCAAAACAAAAATGAAAGGCCACACCTTTACAACACAAGGACTGGAGAATTCACTGCAACTGCAAATTAGACCCCAAATGCTCTTTAATATCTTTAAGTCTCCTTTTTGTATATTACATATGTAGACACACCTTTAATCATCACTTAAGAATTATTTTTATACATTACAGTAAGACTACAGATGCCATCCAAAAGAATTATTTTGCATTCACATCACAAGGCCCCCAAAATCAGTCTGCCTTGTAAACATTGCAAACTGTTTCAGTTTTTACAGGGTAGGTAGCAACTGCTGGCTCAGACCCTGCCTAAAGACAATTGTTCCATAGTTTCTCCAGCCTTCATCAGACAAGGTCTCCAGATAACAGAACAAGGGCTGGATGAGGCATGGAGACGACCTATGAAAGCACGGCTGCTGCTGCAAGCTACGCTCCCAAGATTATACTATGGCTCAATGGCCAGAGCAGGAATACTAATACCGTAGCAGCAGCACCCACCACCAGGAATAACATTTAGGGTAGTAAACAACCAGCATGACCTATTCTGGAGCGAGCATCAAAGCCCTAGTCTGTGCCGTGCTGAAAAGATGCTGGGTCTCACACAAGTCCACCACAGCAGGAGATGCAACATCCACAGACAGGATTTCTATTGAGTTGGAATTGTACAAACTAGTACTAGGGCAACACAAGGAAGAAAAACCACTTGGTAATTATAGAAAAAAATGAGACTATCAGAATAGAGATTAGGTTGACTTTAAGAGCTGTCTAGAACGTGTTGACTTCAATACAGAGAACAGATCTGAAGCCATATAGCAGAGAGAACACTGGCATTTGTGTTGTGAAAAATCAGTCTGTGCAGAGAGCATGATGACAGACGACCTTCACTCCTTTTGCAAAAGTCTGAGTTTCTTTCCAATTTCATTCCACCCTTCAAACTGAAAATTGTTAACAAAGAAATTTCTTTTTTTCCCTTAAATAGAACATATCACCTTTAGAGACACTAAAGAAAGCTACCACAGCACTTACTCTGAAGTCTTGTTTTCAGAGATCCTAAGCATCTGACGAATAGAGCATGCTAAGGAAGTAATTTCTATTTCTAGTATGAAAAGCCATTTGTGTTGAAAAACTCAGCTACAAAATGCTGAGCATAAAGCATCACTACTGAACTACAACTATGTCCTCCGTCAAGTCCACTCTCATTCTAAAACCCCACTGATACAGTCACACAGGCAATTTGATTTTCATTCTTGCAAAGCGGTACATCTGTAGCAGAGGTGTTCTGCCTTCCCACTTGATTTTTTTTTCTCCCTTACAAGGAGCAAAGACCTTCAAAGCAAAGCACATGGTTATTCAAACACAGAAATTTAAGAAAGATATCTGTAAAAAGGTACCATTTCTGAACAACAGCGGCATGGCACATTCAAATACTGATGCGTGATGTGAATTTACAAAAGCTTTGATTCTACAAACAAGCAGTTACTTCACAAAACTTTAAAAAAATAGCTATTGGGACAAAGTACTTCAAGTTGTTATCTGCCTGAATTAGCAGATCTGGACATTTTGAACTTCAGTTCATAGCTTAAAAAGTAGCTAAAAATTAAAGCTATTGTTAGTTCTGAAATAAAAGTTTATTTCCTATTCAACAGTAATAAAGGCTCTAATATACTAGCCTTGAAAAAAAAGTGAGGACATTCAAAGGTGGTATACAATGACTTCTGTATGCCTTTATTCTTTTTTCACACAAAAGTGAAAAACTTCCTGCTCTAGCTTTGTTATATAGCATAAAATATATTCCAAGATTAATGAATGTAAACTAATCTGACAACACAACCAAGTCTAACAACTCGAGCATCTTCCCCAGAAACCGTAACGTTCTATTACAACCTGACAGAGGTAAAAACCCTATCAACTGGATAAAGACATCAATCAGTCTCATGATTTGATAAATTGATTACATGCAGCTTACCTTTATCTTCCTGCAGTAGGATTTGCAAACTGCAACCAGTAATAAGACTGAAACTACCTTTCAGTTACCTGATCCTAGCATCAGAAATCACAGCTACCCCTCAGCACAGCTGCTGGAATCCTGATGTTATATACAATGGAGCACAGAAGGCAGAGATCACTAAGGCACAGAAGGCAGAGATCACTAAGGCACAGAAGGCAGAGATCACTAAGGCACAGAAGGCAGAGATCACTAAGGCACAGAAGGCAGAGATCACTAAGGCACAGAAGGCAGAGATCACTAAGGCACAGAAGGCAGAGATCACTAAGGCACAGAAGGCAGAGATCACTAAGGCACAGAAGGCAGAGATCACTAAGGCACAGAAGGCAGAGATCACTAAGGCACAGAAGGCAGAGATCACTAAGGCAATCTCAACTGTGAAACTGAACAGTTTATTAGTAATACAACCTGATAATAAAAGCCCAGGGTTTTGATTCCCACACTAAGAGTTATACCCCTGATGGGAACTGCTCTCCCTTCAACATCACTCAAAAAAGTTCTTAAGCAATCCAGAGCAAATGCAAGCTGGTACCCCTGTAGAAATGGTACTTGCGCAGAGGCAATACCCTATCCAAAGGATTTTTTTTTAATTACTGGAACTTCCAATACCCATGTATTTCTCCACCTTCAATTCAAGACTGAAGGACAAGTCAAAAAACAGTTCTGCATTTGCTACGCCTGTAAGCAGCAAACTGAGCAGAGACATAGGTTTTACCAACTAGAATCCTCCACAGTTCTGAGGAAAGCTAAACACTTGTAACAGGTTCCGCAGGCAAGCATTTTAGATGACTTACTGCCTCAGTAATCGCTGCAACACCCTTTTAAGAAATCAAAACGGACGAGCGACTCACAGCCCTGAAAAGAGATGCATTTCTAAGCAATAGCATCATCAGTCCTGCTCACTTGTCATACAGAGTCTGATTTTAAAAAAATCAATAGATCTGTTTTGTTTTGTGGAATACAATGATCATTCAGCTTAGAACACAGTATGCAGGACTTGAAGCTACAGCTGAGAGTGAGACTTCATGTCTTACAGGAGTCTCCTAATAGTTAGTGAAATGCCATATGTTACAAACACTGAACTTCAATAATGCAAGCAGGCGTCCACAACGTCAGCTTCCCAACTTCAAGCAGCATCGTTTCCTTTCCCCGTAAGTTACACAAGGGTATTCAGGGACAAATTTCATTATGTGCCATGTACACATGTACATTACGTGCCATGTACACAGTTTCTCTGAAAAACTGGCATAACACATGCAAGTGAAAGAAGGCTGTGCTGCCATTCAGCGTGACCTGGACAGGCTGGAGAGTTGGGCGGAGAGGAATCTCATGAAGTTCAACAAGGGCAAGTGTAGGGTCTTGCACCGGGGGAGGAACAACCCCATGTGCCGGTACAGGCTGGGGGTTGACTTACTGGAGAGCAGCTCTGCAGAGAAGGACCTGGGAGTGCTGGGGGACAACAGGCTCACCATGAGCCAGCAGCGTGCCCTTGCAGCCAGGAAGGCCAATGGCATCCTGGGGCGCATTAAGAAGAGTGTGGCCAGCAGGTCGAGGGAGGTGATCCTCCCCCTGTACTCTGCCCTGGTAAGGCCGCATCTGGAGTACTGTGTCCAGTTCTGGGCGCCCCAGTACAAGAGACAGGGAACGACTGGAGAGAGTCCAGCGGAGGGCCACAAAGTTGATTAGGGGAGTGGAGCATCTCTCTTATGAGGAAAGGCTGAGAGAGCTGGGTCTGTTCAGCCTGGAAAAGAGAAGGCTGAGAGGAGATCTGATTAATGCTTATAAATATCTAAAGGGTGGGTGTCAAGAGGATGGGGTC
>VZSC01012360.1:225224-236812 GCA_013398225.1 Steatornis caripensis | reverse complement strand
TGTCAAGAGGATGGAGTCAGACTCTTCTCAGTGGTGCCCAGCGACAGGACAAGGGGTAATGGGCACAAACTGGAACACAGGAAGTTCCACCTGAACATGAGGAGGAACTTCTTTACTGTGAGGGTGACAGAGCACTGGAACAGGCTGCCCAGAGAGGTTGTGGAGTCTCCTTCTCTGGAGAGATTCAAAACCCGCCTGGATGCATTCCTGTGCAACCTGCTCTAGGCTAACCTGCTTTAGCAGGGGGGTTGGACTAGGTGATCTCTAGAGGTCCCTTCCAACACCTACCATTCTATGATTCTATGATTCCTGAAGATGGCCCAGATCTACATTAACAAGGCAATGTACAGAATTCCTTAGTATGCAAATAACCACCGGGAGAATATTGTTGTCAGATGTATGTTTCTGGGTTAAGTGGAAATTAAACGCTACCAGGTCCTGTTCCGTTTCAAGCATTAGCACACCAAAATCACCTTCTATTAGTGAAAGCCGAACTACACAAAAACCTAGGCGAACGCTTTAGTTTCTCTTGGGTCTGTTTTTCCATCTCCCTTTTCCTAGGCTCATTGCATTCCCTTTCTCTTACAAGCATGCAAGTGTAGTTACCTAAATCCTCCCCCAATATCCACTACGGACAAAACAGTTTTACCCAGCAACCAGGCTTTCTAGACAATTAGTTTGTGTAAAATAATTTTAAGGGCAGAAAGAAGGTTGACCTTGGAAAGAGATATGATTTAAGGATGAAAAAAGAAGAATTTTGAAGACAAGAGACAGAAGAAAAAACAGGAGTCTGGAAACAACTGGGAGGATGCAAAGCAAGCAGAATCAAGAAGGAAGCAGTGAAGGGAAACGCAATGAAATCCCCAAGTATCAGTCTGAATATAGAAACATAGCTAAAAACCTCAGCTTTTCCCTCTTCCGAAGGTGAAAGCAGTACGGCTTAAGATTATACTCAATTTATCAGATGATTCCTTATGAGTCACATTCAAAACTTATCCCACAGTGTAAGTGTTATTGTAAGCTCTTAAAGCTTTTTCTTTCTTGGTTCTAACAATTCCAAACTTCAGGTTGCTGCTCTGACATACCTATTACACATACCTGTTTGGAAGGTAGGATTTGCTCCAGGATACATGTTAGGGGAATAGGCAGGAGCAGCCGCTGCATAGCCCATCGGGAAGCCAGCTAGAAGAAAGAATATGTCAAAGTTATTTTCTAGACTGACTGCACAGTCTACCTAGACTTGACCCTCAAAGATTGTCACTATAAATCTTTAAAAGATTTGAGATGAGCTAACAGATGGCCTTCAACCACACCTCCTCAACTAGAACACCAGGCTTCTCTTCTCCCAAGCCACCTGAAGCTAAATGCTGGATGAAGGCAACAGCTAAGGAGTCACAAGTGCCGTTCTACCTTACGTCCCTGTTTCTGCAAATCTCAGTGTTGGCCAGGTAAGTCTTAAGTCAGTCGGACAACAGAGTTTTGTGCAACTATCCAGGCCTCCTCCCCCTCCCAGTTTTAAGACCTCATGTATGTGAAGTATTTATCCGAAGGGACATTTCCACAGAAATAAACCCCTAAAAGTCAGAGTGACTCTGATTCTCCAGATCAGAGATATCCCAAGCAGAGAGTACAAAGCAAGCCTAGGTAGTCCAAAATGCTTGTTACATTTAACACAGATTTGTTGTTACACTCAGGTATCAAACAAGCTCATCAGTTTCAGGCATGTACTATAACAGTTAACAGCAACAAGCGATTCACTGAGGTATCCACAAAATGAAAGGTGAACACTTCTACACCAGAACAGAAGAACCACTATGGCTGAACTAACATCACGATATACTGGCTTCCAACCTGAGGTAAAAAACAGCATTAGCAAAAGCTACGGTTACTTGAAAGACACAAAGATTGTTTAGATGTAGTAAGTGAAATTGCTGAATTAATCATAGCTATTAATTTTGCCAGGAACCAATTTACATTATTCCAAACTGTAAACCTGAGTAACGTCTGTATTTAGAAAGTGAAGAGTTAACACCACATTTTGTTATCAACATATAAAGATTTCAACTTCTCCAGATAAATGGCAATTACTATTTGCATATTCACTGCCAGGCTTAAAGCTGCTAGTTTTAAACTGCTATTTAAAGGGTTTCTATTTTGCTAAAGATCCCAGAATCCTTAGCAATTACTCCTAACAATAAAAATTCTTTAGCTCAGGACTATATATATGCCAACCTAGTTTTG
This sequence comes from Steatornis caripensis, assembly GCA_013398225.1. Classification (NCBI taxonomy): domain Eukaryota; kingdom Metazoa; phylum Chordata; class Aves; order Caprimulgiformes; family Steatornithidae; genus Steatornis; species Steatornis caripensis. The sequence continues at coordinate 234,571 of VZSC01012360.1, read as the reverse complement.
TAAAGCACTCTGTAAACATATCAAGTGACATACACTTGGCACTACTATTAGGTGGTCAGCATGGATCAGACTAAGAAAAGCATTACACTTAAAAATCAAAGGTAAAAATAACATATCCAATTCATAACAACTTCTCAGAGCGTAAATAGCTCTTAAGATTTCAAACTCACAGTTGCTAGTGAAAAGCTTTAGTACAGCTTTATACATTACTCAAACTGACCACACATCTGCAACATTACTTATGTTGCACGCATTTTCAGTCCTCTACTCCTTCACAGCTTTAGCTCCACAGTAGAGCACTGAGCTGCTCAAGAAACAAGTTAAGGTTGCAAAAAATGTAACTACGACAAACAGCAGTTTTAACTTCTATACAGACCTTTCATCCACGTGAAAACATTTGGATATCAATTCTTTGCTATGGTAAACCCACCCAACAACCTCAAATAGGTGTTGTGTAATATAAACAGCTATTAAATATGCAACAGCTTTAGAAACACAGTGCCTTTATACATTCCATCCAGTGATACGTTCATTACTTTCTATTACCATGCAAACCATATAAACTCAATGATTCTGAACGGAGAATCTGTAGTTTTTAAATTACGAGGCAAAGAAGGGAGACTTAGTCATGCAATGTTTTTTTAAAAAAAGTCCTAAAATGCAAGTCTACTTTTCATTTTACAGAATGTGTTTTGTGCTTATCCCACTATCTTTAAGCCTGAACCACGCAGCTCAGCAAACCATCTGTAACAGTGTACCACTGTAGAACTTATTGACTAAGCTGAATTTAAGGGTCACAGTTGTATAAATTGACTTGACTGACTGCTATAAGGAAGAATTTTGAGTGATCAGCTTGTAGCATGACATTTAAGGCACTTCCATAATAGTTCTACTTCAATTCCATGCATTTTAGTTATGATAAATTTACGACCAAGTGAAGACTGGCAAGTGTACAGTACTTACATAATTCAACATGTAGTCTAATATGTATAACAGTAGAATAAAATATTAGAAGTTGTAATGTTGTTTAAACTGCTATTTATGAATCTACAACGGTGTATCTTCCTAAGAAAACTAAGCTGCTACTTATATTAGTATAAGCAAGAGCTTCAATGCAATGTGTAAACGGTTATAAGTACAAATGAAACCCTGGTTAATAGAAATTTGTGTTTAGAAAATGAATAAATATACAAAGCTGTATTTAAATAATTCGCAATAATCTTTATCTAAAGCAAAAGAAAACCTTGAAAAAGCAATCTATTACGAATACAGAAATAATTGTGCTGTAGCTGGTATTAGTTAGTAAACTACTGCTGCTTGCCTTATTATGAAATTATTGTAGTCCATATAACTAAGACAGAGAATAACTAACATAGAATAAAACCACCCTGCAGGACTTACAGTTACACAGCATCAGGTTTACAATTTATTACTGCACCATTTCAGTGACTTAACAGACTTCAAAACAGTGCAACACAGTTTGGGTTTTCCCCTTATAAACACTGTAGATGTAAAGAAAGGTACACTACTAGTTCGAGGAAAAAATTAAAAGTACCTGAAAAGCAAAAATAAAAAGATTTTTGAGACAATCAAGTCAACAGTAAAGAGTAAATTTATGCACCAGTGTTTAGAAGAAGGAGAAAAGTGGAACAGGAACATAGGAACTTCAGGACACTAGCTAAGCCGAAAAACAAATGTAAAAACTGTAAATACCAGTAGAAAAATCTAGTATAGCTACAAAGAATATAAACAGTAAGGGTGTAGAATGATTTCTAGCTCCCAAGGCAGACACCAACCAAATCACAGAACAGCCTCCCTGTAAAAGCAACAAAAGTTTCATTGGTTATGTTTGCATGCAACACCTAAGCTGAAAGACCCTCCAGCCTCTCCCAGGATGGAATAAGTCCCTTACCCCACAGACAGCAGAAAAAAGTGACTGCATCAAGACATACTGCTTGAAATGCCTCACTGAGGCACACAGCCTTTCTCTGCGGCCTTCCTAGAAAGAGCTGTCCAAATCTTGTTATTGTCTTATCCGGCTTCTGTACTATGAGGACACCAGAAATGAAGCCTGCTCACACACACATTAGGAGATGAGGGGAAAAAACCATGGTGAGAAACCCAAAGCCAAATGAGAAGGAGAGAAAGCAAGAAATGCATTTTATTTTTGTTTTAAAAACATTTTTTGGTCATGTTCTTGGTCCCCTTTCATGCTATGCTTCAGGCAGTCATAAAACAGGTAGCATGAACAAGAACTAGAGGACAGAAAGGCAGAAATAGACTGACTCCTCTTCTTGCAGGGCGTAATTATCAAAGCTCCTAAAATAAGCTGCTTTGGAAGAGATATTGAAGTTAGAAATACAACAGAACAACTAACATGAGTCTTGAAATTTCGCTTTTTGAATTCAAAAAAATCCCACCCAAAATTCCCAAACAGATTACCATACAAGAAGCCATTAATAAGTGACTATTTTTTCTGGATTATGAACAAAGATCCATGTAAATGAAACTCATTAAAAAGACAGAGTTACTAACCTGGATAACCAATTCCTTTGGCGTTTGCATAGGGAACCCCGGAAGATCCAGGGCTATACACAGGATTCATGATTTCAGCAACTGAATCAGGGAGGGAAAAAAAGAAAAGATTACTTACTCCAGTATAGGGAAAGTTTGAAATCTCAGCAACTAAAACAGAACAGGAAATGGGGAAAGAGTATCAGAAGACAAAGTAACAGAGGAAAAAGCAGCAATTCCGCTACTCATCAACACTAAAACCGTAGCTACAAGCAAGAGAGAGTCACTGCAGAAAGTAAGTTTCAGAGCATCACAACCCTCAATCGGCTAGAGAACGTCTCAGGAAAGAAACGTTCCCTGTTGCAGAGCATGCTTTCAAAATATTTCCGTCCCTAAGAGCTCCCCCGTGGCATGCAAATCCATAACCCACTGCAGGAGTTCACATGTGTTGGACTTCTCCCCCCATGTCATCTACCATCTATCAATCACTAATCATCTACCCACCCTCTATCAATCTTGGTTTCTTCCCATTTCTTTCTTGAAGCACTTAGCCAAGGGATACAAACACTTACAGTCTACTACTGCTGGCATTTCAAGCCTGGGATTCCAGTCCTTTACCAGCACTAAATTCATCAATCGCCAACAGCCCAAGTACGAAAGAAGCAAGTGGCAAAAGACTTTCTGCATTAGACAGCTAGCTCCAATTATTAATTTGTTTACTTGCCCAGTTCTTCAGAGCCTACGACAAGCTGACAGTTGGGTCCAGTCATTTCTGAATTACATATTCACACACCAAAAAGGCACCTACAGCTAGCGTCACTGGCAGGAATAAAACCAAATCCCCAGTTTTAAAAAGAATCTTTTGTGTAAACACCAAGGAAAATAAAATGGCATTGAAGATGCTTCTCAATTTTTTCCAGTACACCTATGTACTCACAGGAATGTAAATCACTGCAGCAGAGCTCATGAGCAAGCCCACCACGTGCCTCTTACAAGAGTACTGTTCGCAACCGCTTTCCTAATATTTTAGAAAAAATTCCCCATATTTTAACACAGATATCTTCAATCATCTGATTTTCTGCACACATTTACACATTTACCGCTTCTCTTCCTTCAAGTGGCCATTTTTCACTACAAACAGCTTCCGACAGCAAGACAAAGAGGCCGCGCTATGAAACCAGACTTTATTAACTGCTAATATCTGATACTCAAGCCACTTCCTCTTCCACACCCTGAGATGCTGTCTTACTTGAACAGCGTGTTAAGCAGTTTAATAGAGTTTAACAGAATTTTGTAAATGAAGTTTACGAAGCAAGAAAGAGTCATAATTACACGTGCACTACTTTAGTTACAGAATATGTTACAGCAGTCACTCAGTTATCAGTACCGCTGCACTGATAAACCTACGGTAAGTGACTGCATAAGGCATAAACACTAAAAACAGCTCTCCGCCAAGAGTTTTAGCAGCAACTAGTACATAATAGAAGTAAAAAAAAAATTTGTGCAAAATTAGGAAATCAGAAAGTAAATGCTGTCAGGAAGTTAAATCATCAGGTTTCACAAAACACTCAAACTCTCTGTAAGACAATTACAAGATTCACCAGTTTCTTGGACTTTCTCTACCCACTGCCCTCGTAGCAATAGCACCAACTTAAATGGAATTGCTTTTATTTTTTCCAGCTTAATACTTCATTGCACATCAAGACAACAGAATCCATCAAGAATAAGTTAGAAAACAAACCACCTGCCATTTACACTGCTTAGTATGAAGAAAGTTCCCCAGAGCAGCATGTTTTAATCACCTGACCTACACAAAAAAAAAAAAAAGCAGCTTGACACAAATCTCTTTGGAAATGTTCTACAACAAACTAGCCATCTTCAAGTGTAAAGCAGTGTTTTCCACTGAAGCTCTGTGGTTTTAACAGAGTGAGTAGTAACAGCATTAAGTGTTAAATGTTTTAACAGCATTAACTCCGCTGCATGATACCCAACGGCGTATTTTGCAGGACTAGCATTTCATTGTAGCAAGACTGTTTCTTTTCTCCCATACTTTCTTCTGTGTATCCTCCTTTCTAAGTGAGGACTCCCATTTACACAAAAACTTTCAGTCTGTTGCCTTAGTACTTCCCTGCATTTCCTTCTCATTCACATCTCTGCTCCTCTTTCAACGTTGATTTTGTCACACACTGTCTCTAAACTTATGAAACCCCTAAGAGGTCCAAGATTCCCTTGAGTCTCAGCATTTCAGAGTTGTGGGGTGAAAGTCTTAAGGGAGGTGGATATACCTTTCCACACAAACCAACAGCACTCTCCCACACCCCCGACAGCCCTACAAATACACTGCTCCTCCTTGCAGTCTCTACAGCAGTTAAAAGGAAAGAAGACCCTGTAACCCTCTCACCATTCTAAAGGGCAATGAGAAGAAACAGAGAACTAGAAAACCAGTAAGAGCATTTGGCAAATATTTGGGTAAAATATATAAAAAACACCAACTACTAGGAGTATTAGTAGTCAATGACTGCAGAACACAAGGACATACACCCTGGGTGATGACTTAAACAGAAGCCATAGAAAGCTGAAAAGGTACAGAAAATGAATAGAAAAGGTCAGAAAACTCATCAGGCTTGATCTCAAAGGAAGTGCAGATTAAGAGAAAGGAATTCCACTTCAGTAAGGGGAAAAAACCTATGGCATTGGGAGCCTTACCAAAAACAACGTCAACTTCCACTTTAAATGCATCCATACTTCAAAATCTGTGTGTGTACACACACATTAATTCAACTTTGGTTGAACAGGTATGTACTTTCACCACTTCTGCTTTCACACTCTAGTTTTCACCACTGAAATACAAGGAGAGATCCACCAGCCTACAAAAAGTGCTTACGGTTTTCATAAGGCAGACAAAACTTCAAATCACTTCTAATTAAAAATAATTATTTTCAGGTTTTCTCTGAAGGACTCAATACGTGTAAGTATAATTATATAGTATTTCTCAGTGGTTGCTATCGTCCCACTCTAACCGTAATTTCACTTGGAAGGGCATCTGTTATTTTGAAATATGGAANTCACACTCTAGTTTTCACCACTGAAATACAAGGAGAGATCCACCAGCCTACAAAAAGTGCTTACGGTTTTCATAAGGCAGACAAAACTTCAAATCACTTCTAATTAAAAATAATTATTTTCAGGTTTTCTCTGAAGGACTCAATACATGTAAGTACAATTATATAGTATTTCTCAGTGGTTGCAATCGTCCCACTCTAACTGTAATTTCACTTGGAAGGGCATCTGTTATATTGAAATATGGAACCCTGTAGCCCACTTNACAAAACTTCAAATCACTTCTAATTAAAAATAATTATTTTCAGGTTTTCTCTGAAGGACTCAATACGTGTAAGTATAATTATATAGTATTTCTCAGTGGTTGCTATCGTCCCACTCTAACCGTAATTTCACTTGGAAGGGCATCTGTTATTTTGAAATATGGAACCCTGTAACGCTTAGAGTCCACATCAAACACTGAGGAAACCAGTATAAAGTGAACCCAAAGAATCGTGGCTTTCAACCTTCTAGTTGGCATCCCCTCCAAAGCATTCTCATGTTAATGTATATGTAAATAAGTGTCTACTGTGCATCACCTGTACATAAATTGCACAGTCAACTGTATATAAATTACTGTCAACTAATTCTTTCAGCTGAAATGAAAGTAATCAAACTAATTAAAGATGCTCTGATTAAAGACTATGCAAGCATGCCTAGGAAGCGCCAACACTTCACCTTTCATTCTTGCCAAAGCCAAAAAATCAAACTCAAGTTTTGATTAAGACTGTTAAATCTCACCTCGGGACAGATACCAGGACAACCACCCTCCTCTAAAATCCACACTTCAGGAAGCTGAGCACAACGGCCAACCACTGCTAACGCTGAAGCTCGAGCGCTCTGAATCAGATACGCTTTTGCACTTCGCTTTTCCTGCTACACTCAGAATGAGGACGTTTCTAGGAAATTCTGCTTTTAAAAATCATTTTACAGAGATACATGAAAAGAACCACAGATCAACGCAAATACTGTAAAACAAACTGCACTTTCCTTTGCAACAGATATGTTTTCTTACTATTTAAAGTTGTACAGAAACAATATCAGAACAAGATCTAAGGAACGCCACTTTGTGCTCATTTTATGACAATTCCATCACAAGAGTTACTGAGAAACCCCTCTTAAGGAAGTACCTCTCCTAAAGCACACTATTGTGGTCCACTAATGGTTGCCTTCTTGGAACTCGAGCAGACTCACACCAAGTCCTTATACTATTTAACATCTATCCATCCTGGAATACTTTTAGAATGCTGTTTGCTGTGAAACTGTACAAACAACCCAGTTCCCACTTAGGTACAATTCCTTAACAAAGTTAATTACCATCTGAGTAACATTCTACATTTTACGCACTTGATTTCCAGAGAAAGTTTCATAGAAGTAAAATGCAATTCCTAAAAGTCTGGTAGTTTGTAAAGTAAAAAAAAGTCATTTCCACTGCTAAGCAACAAAGAAAATAGTTCAGGACAGTTCTGCTCTTCAGATAACTGACAATCATTGAAGTCTCAGTTGCATTCAATTCTGTTTAAAACTTCAGCCATCAAAACAGGCCCTTCGATGCAATTCCTAAGCCAAATAACAGGCACTTCTGCCACAATTACTTAAAAAAAAAAACCAAAACAGGGCTCATACCAGCAGGCATTCGAGACTCCAGGAAGCCTAAAACAGCATGTCCCATGCTACACTGGAATTTGCAGGTAGCACGTGCTTTATTTTTTCCATTCACCCAAGTCCTCAAAAAAGGTCACTGAATTTTACCAGGAAGCAAGTACTACCTCTGTTCAAAACAGGGCATGGGTTTACCGTAGTCCACGACTGAAGGCAGCTGGCATCAATGCTTACACAGAACAGCCATGCTTCTGGCAAGCAATCCCACTCCCTGCTCCGGGACACCACCGGCACTCTAACCCCTCACTAAGTTAGATCAGCTTAGTCGGTTGGCAGAATTCTGGGGTTTGCTGGAGTTTTTCTGGCAGAGGGTTGCTATGTTTCTTCCTACCAGCTTGAGTGAGCTGAGACACATCACCAAATGCCTAAGACAGCACCAGTTCCAATGCAAGGAAGAGAGCAGAACTGGACAGTGGCAGTGCAGACCGAGGCTGCAGAACCCCAGCCTGGCAAATATCAATTAGCAACTCTGCCCAAAGTTCACACATAACGTAAAACACAAAGCTGGAAACATCACGCACATGCAAGTCTTACTCCCCTGCTCAAGTTACAGAACGTTCTTGTCATAGAAGAGAATGAAACACCTGCAACCACTCTTCTGTGTTTTATGTGCATGAATTATTCTTTTGCAGTCTTAAAAAAAAGGCAATTGAAACATTTTAATCCTTTCTAATGATTTCTCATGTGTAAGCCCATTCTACTAGTGGTTTGTTGTTACATTTTTTTGGTTGAACAACAAATTTGAATAACACGTACATTAACACCAATACTACTTGTACCCAGCATCAATAAGGACAGAGACAATATGATTATATATTAAAGACTCCTATAATGGAATTAGTTGCATGTCATTTGCAAAAAGAAAACCTGTACCAAAAATTTAATACTAAGCTCTTGCTCATGAACCAATTTTATCTGTACGTTAGTGGCACTGCTCTAGCTTCCGAACAGCCAGAACATTATCAAAATCCTTTTTCTCAAAAAAAAAAACAAAAAACCAAAAAAACCAAAACCAAACCAAAAACCCACTGCCTCTGGAAAGATTAAACAAACAGCCCAGGACTTCTTGAGGTCTACAATTACTGTTGTTCCTATGGCACAAAGGAATAAAAGCTGTCAGCTCCAATCCTTGCACCTCCTGCGTAACTCTGAGGTTGTGTATATTCTTATTTCAAAGAAGGGACGTAGTGCAGCAAAATTCTATTCCTCACGGTGCAAATACTAGAAGCCTACCTATTGCCAAATTTAGGGTAAGTTAATCAACTATAAGAACAGAAAAAAAATTTGGAAGAATAAAATTTCACTATGCGAAGGAATCGTATTCACAAGTTTTGGGTTAAATCCTGAAGCTCTGCTTCTTGGTGAAGTCTGCATCCTACAAAGCCTTTTTTCACTAAGTTCATTTTCAGTTTATTCCACATTCCTTTCTGAAATAAGATGAAACTGTCACAAGTTCCAAACTGAGACAGAATGTCCAAAAACCTCCTAATTCCTCCTACTTTTTAACCTGCAAGTTCAAGTGTGTAATTTCTACCACAAAAAGTATAGGTTGGGAAGCGCGCGTTATACGAGCATGGAAGTTTTATGTCACTAACAATTACACCTCTTACAGTAAAATCACTTCAGGCAGAGAGTCTAGTCAAATTAGGGAATATACATGCTACTACCGAACATTTAAGAATAAATTAAGTCCTCTCTTCTCAGGCTGAGAGCTGTATACCTCCCCCACTTAAAACCTAACTCTTTACGTTTCTCGGAGCACGGATTTCATCATTTGGCTGGTATTTACAGGCTGTCTCCAAACATTCTGGAAAAGCACTGAAAGCAGGGTTTGCACCAGGTCTTTTCGTTTTGTCTCACAACTCTTCCTAGAAGCTACAAACCACTAGAATTTCATTCCTTCCTCCAGCTCGCAGACGTAAAGGTGACAGGGCAGGTACAGCGTGCAGACCACACACAACCTCTCGCGTGCGGCTGAAGCTCACCAGTACTATTGATTGGAAAATCCCACTGGCCGAGCCCCATGCGACGCCACAATGGATTTTTAAGAAGTTACCAACCGGACGCCGCTC
>VZSC01012360.1:210739-224979 GCA_013398225.1 Steatornis caripensis | reverse complement strand
CCCCCCCCCCCCCCGCCGCCGCCATTAGTGATGGCGAACGGGCGTCCCCTCCCTCGGGGTAGCGGGGGGAAGCCGCAGTCAGGGCTGCCGCGGCGCGCCCGNAATCCTTAGTCTACTGGTTAGATTTCTTTTCCGCTAAATGGAGGCAGATTTTAAGCCACTGTGTCCCTTTGATAAACATGCGGACAGCTTTTGTAGACTAGGTATATAGTTGCTCAAAGGTGGGGCAAATAATAAGGAAACACATATTTCCTATGTTTGCATTAGTAAGAGCCTACAGCAAGGCCACATACATTGTGGCATAAGCAGAGCTTCCGCCGCTCCCCCGCCCTGCGCTTTGAACGCTTTCCCCTTCCCGGCTGCTCGTGGTCGGGCACCGCACGGACCGGGGGGGCCCGGCGGAGCACCCGCACCGGCCCGGTCCCTGCCGGAACAGGGGCGCTGTCCTGAGAACTAACGGCCGTGGGGGTCCGCCCGGGTGCTGCGGCGGGGAGCGGGGCCGTGGCGGCGAGCGGGGCCGCGTGGGGCGAAGGGTCGCGGCGGAGGGGCTGAGCGCGGGCGACGCACACAGCCGGCCCCCGTCAGGCGACGTGAGAGGCAGGACGGGGAAGGTGAAGAGCTGTCCGAGCTGAAACCTGGGAGGAAAAAGAGAGAGGGGCTTAACCAGCGCCTCCTGGAGTGCCGGTCGCTAAGCAGAGCACCTGGTCGGAAGTTCTGTGAACGCGCGAGCTCCTCATCGCAATTTCTACTTCTTCAGTAGTTTCTGTTTGCTCAGAACGGGCAAACCCGTGAAACTTCTCTAGAAATCTGAACTGTACTGGCCTCGGTATGAAACTCAAACAGATGAGCAAGGCAAGCTTAAACAGGTTTTAGGTCAGGGAGCTTTCTAACTAACTCTGCATCCTCCAACTGATGGGTGGAAGCCAACCTTGCAATTCTTAGAGCTAACCAGACCTGTCAACAGTCACGATTTGATCCTCAGACAAAACACGCAGACTTCTCATCTTAAAAGGTCTAGAATTAACCTTTCGGTAAAGCACTAAGTATCTGCCAAGGACGGGACAAGATAGCAATGTGTGGTAGATGAATTTTGCCCAGAGACGGTGGACGCTGTTGAACACGCAGCAAGAGACCAAAGTGACAGCCATGCAGAATTCATATTGTTGGTCCTTAAAAAAATGACACACGAAGCTGCACGCCCTTGCGGTAAAGGCACGAGCCAAGACGGCGCTCGGCACTGTTCAACAGCTGTTAAGGAAACATGGCAGGAGCATCTGGAGGCTGCCTGAACAGAGAGGGTTTGTGCAGAAAAGTCTGCACAAACAGCGCCGGTAGTTCAGAGGTGTTCTTGACAGGCACCGCGCCTAGCGCTACCAAAGAGCGGACTGCCAGCACGATGGCAAATGCCTATTCATTGAGCCTAGGTTGCACATGAATACGTAAGCCAGCGTGCTGCTGGAGAGAGCGATGCTGGCATCAAAGCCAAACAAACCGCAACAGGGAGGAGACAAATGGCCAAGTGTCGTACCTCTGGTGAGAAGGGGTGATGGCGCACTGCGGGGGTATTCTGAGCAGCTGCCTGCTCCTGTAATAAACTGCCAGTCTGGGCAGGCAAATGTTGTGGATAAACCAACAACTCCTGAAGTCCCAAAGGGATGACAATAAAAGGTACCAGACCAGCTTTTTCTTAAAGAAGGTCTCCAGTACAACAGGTTGAGCCCTGGCCAATACACAGCCCGCACGGATGGGCCTGGCATCCACAGGCTTACCTGACGTCACAGGGCGCCTCAGAAACCTGCTGAACTCAGAGAACGTTTCGCTAAAATTTCCCTTCCTTAGGGATATGCAACACGATTAACACCCTTTGCTGTTATCCCACCACGCATTATTATTAAAAACCATAGGGTTATTACTATTTATTCTAGGTGGCATTCTGCAAACTATGTGTAAATTGTAAGTTTAAACTTGTGTCATGGTGTAATACCCTACACCATGGTGGAAAATATTCCAGCCAAAAGAAAAATCTGATACCAAGGAGATGACAAAGCAACAATCTGAACTCTTACACACTGGCAGCACATTTATAATCCAATTGATGTCTGGTTTGTGCAATTATTTCTCTCATATATTAACTATGTATCAGTTGTATTGTGCACAACCCCTGTCAACCAGTCAAATACAAACGTGTCGATGTGGCTGGAAAAAAATTACACGAAGATGGAAATTATTTTTTAAAACTAATGAAACCGAAGACTTTCTATTTCTTTTGTACAATGTCAGAGTTTCAGTAGCAAAATGTAGAAGTGATAATGTTCTCTGTAGCAGATTCCAAATTGATTCACAGCTTGCTGACATTTATGACAGGCAGGACATCTTGCTCTTTCCTCATTATCCTCACATGTCTCCCTCTCATTGTAATATGCTTTCCAGAAACGTGAACTGACATTCATCAATCATGCTGGTCAGTCGCAGAGGAATACTACAATAAATGGAGAGTTGGTGCAATGACTCTACCTACATTGCAAAAAGGATGGTACCGTCAATATCTAGACAGGAATGAGTATAATGGTGACTCAGAAATACTGTCTCCAGCACTACAATGTGATACTTTTCCTCTCGAGTATGGTTTGTTTGGGTACGAGACACCTACCTGGGGGATGAGAGGCCGTAACTGCTGTAACCACACTAATGATACAAAAAAATTGCTTGAGAAGACGCAGTCTTAGACACTTCCATGTATGTGTTGGAGGAGACTCCATTTCTAGTAACGAGGAAGTGACAATAAAGGCGCTTCGGGGAAAGATACTGTCTACAGCGAGATGATTCTCGCTCCAAAATTAATTCCTGTGTTTCGTGAAATACTCCATAATACTTGAAACACGCAACACCCCAGCCCCCACTAGTCTGCACTGCTAAGCATTTCCTCCGCTATCATCTGTCCCTTCTGGCACTGCTCGAACTGTTCCTGCAATCCGTGGACTTGCCCTGAGCAGAGGGATAAGGGACTTGGGCAGCCACCGCCCCGTGGCAACTCGAAGCTATTGCAGTAGTGTGACAACTCTATCTGGGTAACTGTTTTCCGGATGGACAGTTATTTACTGTCTTACTCATACTTTGATGGGTTTTGGTGGTTTTGAGTTGTGCTGTCTGTGTATTTTAAACCCATAACAGAAATTCTAAAAGAAGCAAAACTCACTGGCATGCAAGTAAGAGCATGCAGTAGAGAAGCGGGGAGGGTCATATTAATTCAGGATATATTTTAATAGCTTGTCTGTATTGTTCAGCAGTCTCAAATGAGCCTGTAATTAAAAAATACCCCTAAGAGTTGGTATCTTGATTGACGAGTAGATTTTAGGCCCTTTTGGTTGCCCTCAATAAGACTGGTAAGTGCTATAAAAAAATAGACAAGCATTTCTCATTTTTGGCTTCTTTCATTCCTACCCCTGTCTCTGCCATTCAGGAGCTCTTCTCATGCTTCTCCATCTTAGTTTTTTCCACAAGATCAAAATGCCATCTCTGTAGGCCTTATCACTCTCCCCCTCATTAGAAGTCTTCAAAAGTGTATTTTTTGATCGAACACTTTGGGTGACAACCACAATTCACAGGGTGGTATGCAGATGAAGAAATGTGCAAATGTGTTCTGATTTTCTGAGGGCATCTGCCAGAGCCCTGCTGACACATCAACCGTATGAAAATAGAATGCTATTATCCCTGACTATTTATTTCCCTTTCTCAATAGTGGACACATTCCCTTTTTATATGAGTTTAGTTCCTTGAGGATTTCTATATGGGACACATACTTTTCCATAATGAGAAGTCCATCACAGGTACCTTCATTGGGTACAAAAAAGCCTCTGAGAAAAATAGTCCATACGGACACCAGCTGTAGCACAGATCTCACTCAAATTCAGACATGAAAGATTTGTTGTTCAGCAGAACGATTGCTTTTGATTCTGTTTTATGGGCATCGAAAGTATTTTCACTCAGTGCATGTCTACTTTATGCATAGCTAACAGAAGGAAAGTATGCTGTGCTGCAGCATTTCCTTCTCCGTGATATACATGGGGTTTTTTACATGCAGTCAACTTGGTTCTTAATTCCAAAGCACGATATGATAAAAGTAATTAATATACGTAGTTAAATAACGAGAGAAAACACTATTTCCATTCTAGTGGGAATTGAACATGGGCAACAGAAAACATGAGAAGAACTTCATAACGATCCCAAACAAGCATCTGAAAGCCAGGAACTACAAAATTAAAGACATACATGAAAAGAAATATAATTTGGAATGTCGGTAAACACCAAGCTCTCATAAATCAGCTCAACTCTACTCTGCTATTACACAGATAAATATAAACCTACAAGGTAAAATCCTTAGTCTACTGGTTAGATTTCTTTTCCGCTAAATGGAGGCAGATTTTAAGCCACTGTGTCCCTTTGATAAACATGCGGACAGCTTTTGTAGACTAGGTATATAGTTGCTCAAAGGTGGGGCAAATAATAAGGAAACACATATTTCCTATGTTTGCATTAGTAAGAGCCTACAGCAAGGCCACATACATTGTGGCATAAGCAGAGCTTCACAGATGTTCATGACTCTCGTGACTTATTTTAGGGATGCAAATCATCAGCTACAGTTTTGCTGAACACTGTTGAAAGCACTGTAATAATCTCCTTTAGTTTTAAAAGCAGAGGAAGGATACTTCCCAGACCTACAGGCCATTAACAGTCATTCTGGCAGAGTGAACGCCGGCTGTGTATTTATTGTGCTACAAGTTGCCAGGAGCCTCTACAAATAAAATGGACAAGTTCTTTTGTTAGAATTTAACAATGAAAACTCTACATAGAACTAGTTAGAATCCACTGCCCCCCAACTTCAGGATAAGTAAACTGCTACAGATAAATGTTTAACATCATTCGAGCTGGTATCAGTAGAATATTTTACAATTCCCAGAGAGTGTTATGGAAAACTGCATTCAATTTTGTCCTCTATTTGCCAGAATCAAGAGTAAGAGTAATAGCACCTAGAAAAGGAAGCCAATTTGTATTCCCTGTCACCAATCTGTTGCTTTTTATTTGATAGCAGTGTCTTGCAGAAGACAGAGAAGTAGGGTTAATTCAGTGTTGTGCAGAAGGAAAGAAAAAAAAAGTTACCATTTTGCTATATTAAACAACAAAAAAATCTATTAATTTATGTGCCCTTTTTCATCTGTTCATTACTAAAATGAAAGCGTATATTTGATCTTATTTATTAAGGTCATCAATTCCTGATTGTACTCATTTCTCCAGACACTACAACAAGGAATGACTTAAGCAGCAAGAAGTTACGAGCTTTACAGAGTCTCCTGCAGACAGATACCAGCTTGAGTTGCGTGTGTTCCAGCCTAGTCAAATCTATGGAACAGTACTAGTGCAGAAATCACCAAAAAGTATTTGCTTCAGTTCAAAACTCTGTCTGCAAAAATTAGGATTATTTCCTAGGATCTGGAAGGAAGAAGCAAGAAAATGTGACTACTTTTCTAGTATTCCTAAGTTTTAAGCTTGTTTCAGATATATCTGATGCTGGTAATTCTTGTTAACAGTACATTCACCTTTGCACGATGTAATTGTTTAACTTTGGTGTACCTGCAGGGATTTTTCTGCTGCTATTTTTTCTCTTTCTTAAAAATTATGTGCTGTTGTGAGCGAGGGCTACATTCTGGAATTCATGGGTATAAACAGTTGCCTTTTATGCAGGATGAATGTAGGAAACACACGTTTCTGTATGGTATAGACCACAAAAACACTTAAGCGCCACCAGCCTCAATTAAAGACTGCACGTAAGAGCGCTCAGCAGTCTGAGCTGCGTGGGTGAAGGGATTTCACTGACAGCTGTGTCCACGCGCACAGTAGGCAGGCTGATTGATACAGTTTGATAGCATTGCGTGCGTCTGCCCAGGAACATTACAACGCCAGAGGATTTCACGGAGGAGCCAGAGGAAGCTAAAGCGGCAGTAAGGACTAGCCTTAGCATCGTGGCCAGAATGAACTTGTCTGGCCAACCGCTAACTCGAAAGACTAGATAACTATGAGGAAAGAAAATGTCTTTGCTCAATTCCTCCTGCGCCCAAGGAAAAGGACCTTTGTATATTGTTTGGAAAAGGAAAGGGCTACATCAAAGCAATAGCCTACTTCATTCTCAGATTCTCTTGATGGAAAACAACGGACAAGATTCCAATACAGACCACTAACTCAGGTCAAAACCAAAAACTATATTCTTGATTTGTAACTCCACATGAAGCATGTTCTGGGGATGTAAGGTGGATGGGGTGGAAATGTGAAAGAGACTGCGTTTGCGAGGGATGCAATTTGAGAGATTCGGGGAAACGGCTTTTTTAAGAACATGCCCTGCATCCTTACTCTGCAAAGCCTTTAAATACCTGTTTAATGTTAACCACATGTGCAGGTCTTGTGGAAGAGTCCTCTTCCCTCTCTCTTTCTGCTTTCACTTCTTGTCCTCAGTCTACACTGAACCCAAGCAAAGGCAGTTAGGGATCTAAGTGTCATCCCTGGAGCAGTAGACTGGTCCACACTCAGTCAACTGGGGATGGCGCACGCGCAGCCAGTCAGCTCGTAGGAATTCTCGGGGACTAAATTGTGCTTCATGCAGATAGAGATGTTAGCAAATTCAAGCTATGAATTTTAGGAAGGCAAGATTGCATATACGAGAGATGAAATTTTTCAGAGGATTAAAACTTGGCCAAATTTGGGTTAATTCGTAGTAGGACAGCAAAAAGCTGTGTCTGTGACAGCAAGGCATCATCCATGTGCTCTACAGCCCTGTTCCAGGGCTTGCCAAAAAATCTGTAAGAATCTTCTCCATAAAGGCAAAATGTTATTTTCTTCCATAGCCACGTTCTTGGCTACAACTGAAAAAAGCTGAAATGTCAAATTATCAGCACAAAAGAAATCTCTGGAATGTAAATTGGGGCTGAATGGCATTCAATCTAACTCGCTTCAACGTGGCAAAGTTATAAGAAGTTGAAAAATAAAGATTTATAATGGGATGTGCCATTGATAGACAATGTTCTTCATAAATACACATGTCCGTGCGTGTATACCTGTACACACACGCACGACGTACACTTACGCACATACATATTTCAGTGCTACTACATCACTGAAGAGTTCATAAACGGAAATATCCCCAAATAATTATATATACTGGAGAAAAGTTGTATGTTAAAATTGTGGCAAAAATTGTTCAAACGGGCTGTGAAGTTAAACGGGTAGTTGCTATTTACAAATATGATGATTACATGCCGTTACCATGGAAACTTGGGATAGAAAATAAAAAGCCTGTTTAGCTCCATCTTGAAACTGCCCTGATTGGGAGGAAAACAAAATCTGACATTCCTCCAGCAGGAGACTAATTGCCCCTCTTAAGGAATGTACAGTATGTTTCTCCATATTTTTAGCTGTTATGCAAAGTTTTAAAACTGCAACTGAATGAAGATAAGGCTAGGATCATAGATACGTATGTTGTTAAGAATCACAGCACAGTATGATTTATTATTTTTCCTATGCTGTTTACTTAAATGGTAACTACGAAACATTTTATCTTCTAAGTCTGCTTCGAGTGATTTCGTGTCACATCTAAGTATATGGCCTGGTAATTCTCCCAAAGTATATTTTTTCCTTATCTGTGTTTCTGCTTTGACAATATAATGAGTGAAGCTGTGCTCTAAGGATGTGACTCATTTCCATCAAAAAAAGCTTCCTGAGAACCACAAAAGAGGCAGAGAGATGACCGCTGGCCCCAGAAATCTTCAGGACAATTCTAAACGTGAATCAGTTGGCAGCGTAAACTGAACAAGTTGTTATTCCTAAACAGAAGACGTACCCGGTGAGACTGCAGCAAGCGCTAAGGCTGGAAATCAGAAGACTACGCAGATGGTACCATCTGTCTGTCTTCTGGGAATCATTCTGGTGCTGAAAAACCCCTTCCGAGACAGATGCTCGGAGTCACAGGAGTGTTTGCTAACAGACACACGCGCTGCACCTGGCAATGTTGTGTTGGGTCCCCAGTGTTCACCGGCTATCTGCACACAAAGAGAGCTGGCATATTCAACGCGCCAAGGCCACACAATCAGTGAGTGAAAGGTCTTGTTACCACAGGTTGGAAGTTCCACTAAGGATGTGATAAAAATCCCAATTCCAGCGTGAGTCTGAATGCAGTAAAAATTGCACCTATTTGACCCTTATCCCCGTCCCCATCTCGGGGGTGCTGGCTGATGACCAGCTCCACTTGTCCCACAAAGTCTTCCGTTCAAAGAAGGGCAGCAGGCCAAGAGCGGCAGGCATGTGGATGCGCATCAAAACTTTAAGGCGAGTCTTTAAATTTCTTTGCTATTACTTCTTTTATACAGTAAGTTTGTTCCTTTTGTTACATACATCAGCTTACAAGCCAGTATTTCATTTTATATGGACACACAGAGTCCAATTTACATCAGCTGCAATTCTTACCTACTTCGTTGGGAAGAAGTGGTGGTGGTGTTATACAGAAAGAAATACTGTTTGCAAAACTCCCGAACTTGTTATTTTTCTTGTTTTGGAGGACAAACTCCTTTCCAAAAGCTGTGCTATTTGACAGCTGAGTGCCCTTCGGCTTTATCACTTTTCACTGTGGTTTTTAAAGTTGTTCCAAATTACTGAAATTAACAACAGTGAGACCCTGCACTGAGACACTTTCAGATGGTAATGACTCTACACTTCTGCTCTAATAGATACCTGTCTCACTCAAATACACATTTGAAGCACTTTAAAGCAGAAACATCCACTAAGATTAATAAACTCGGCTTGACAGTTCCTAATCCAAGCGCTTAAAATGGCAGCGACGAAAGTCTTGAGTAGTTATTGCAGAAAAGCAAATGATAATTATCTGCCAGACATTGCCATGACATTTTAAAGAAAAAGTAAGCGTTCAGTGATCTTTGTACCTCCTCTGTCATAATGCTCACCAGTGACTTCCATTTGCCTAGCAATATATTCTGCTTGGAAAGTTCAAGTAATCCAGCCAAATGCTGACACTTATGTGACAATAAGAAGGCCCTACAGAGAACGGGTTCCTTCAAGAACTACTGTCAGTACTTTAGTAGAATGAGGAGAACTTGGTATTCACTAAAAACGATGAACTAGTTCTCCCTTGTGTTCACTCTCTATCGAGCTGTACCTAAAACTTTCTTTAGTCCCCTCTACTGCCGGGCCACGTGGCATGCGCAGACAAGCCTCTGTTCTTGTAACACCAATCCCAACAGCAAGAGTCAATTAATTGTTAATTAGACGTTAGCCACAAGGCTGACCACAGCCATGAAGATGTGCGTAAGCACAGGGAAATGGAGTTTAGCTGTGTCGAGTTTGGACAATATGGAATACATTTTGCCGCTCAGTGCAAAGCCTGGCCTGGGCTCCCTCTCATTTCTAATTACCAATCTCATGCTGTATGATCTAGACACAGCCTTTATCAGGTAAGCATATTCCCCCCATGCCACGTTCTGCATTGCTTTTTTCTTCCTGTTGAGTAATATCCAGGGACATACTATATATTGAAACACCATTCAATAGGGATATTTTTCATCACTCTGATGCTGCAAATTGTGAAATCCTATTGTGGCTAAGTCCCTCATTAAACAAGTATTTGTTCAGGTCCAAAAAACATTTTTATGGTGAAGTTAGGCTACGTTTGACGAAATGGCTCGTGTTTCATAGCCCTCTGCCACAGGAAAACACAGTTCTCAGCTGATGTCTTCGTTTACGCTGCGCTGTTTTGCACTGTGGCTTTGTTTAGCGAATACGCAGAGAGTGACACTGCGCTGAGACAGATCCGTACGCCATTAATTAAATAAAAATACTGTGCTGCTTGATCTTGATATAAGCAGTGTTTTCAACTGCGTTCTCTGACACGTGATATTAAACTACCACGTAAAATTAAGACTATTTCAAATCTTCATGGTGTCTTGGATTTTACATTTAAATTTCTGAATTTGCTAGCAGATATGTTAAAAATCTCAAGCAGAGACTCTTCCTACAGCTATGGATCTAAGAA
Source organism: Steatornis caripensis (assembly GCA_013398225.1). NCBI lineage: Eukaryota > Metazoa > Chordata > Aves > Caprimulgiformes > Steatornithidae > Steatornis > Steatornis caripensis. Next base: position 214,892 of record VZSC01012360.1, on the reverse strand, counting down.
ATGCCCAGAATACAATTCATTCTACCAAGTAAAATATGTCACATATTCAAGATAAGAACAGAACGTTACTGCTTTTCCAGAGGCGTCATGTGAATAACTAATGTGTCAAGTCTGCAACTAGCAACAAGAAGGCTTGTATATCAACCAAAATTTTTTATGCTTTTTTAAATCTCTGGAGTATGTAATGCTGTTATCATTCTTTTTTTTTTTTTTTTTTTTTTTCCCCAAGCTAGGTACACGCTGCTAGTTTTAGCAAACTTTTGCAAAAAGATGTAATACTTCACACTTGTTTGCAAATGTTGGCTGCTCTCATAGCTTACACAGCTTAACACAAGAGTGTGTTTATTAGCAAGTGCTGTTTTCCGTGGGGACCTTGACTTGGAATTCTTCATGTCTTTCTGATGCTAGTTTCTTTTTCTGAAGTATCTGGATTTTGTAAACTGGCCTCGGTAGGAAAGTAGTACCTGACTTCCATAAATTGAATTCTGGACTAGGTGACTCTGTGTTTGCTGTATCATAATTGCTTTGCTGCTGGATTAATGGTAGGTTCAACCCTGCTTATCTCTAATAAAATTTTACTTTTCAACATAGGTACGTTACAGAATTTGACAGTTGATCTCTTACTACGAAGTGAACTTTGTAAAATTATAAGGTTGGATGCTGAACTTTAGATGAACCTATTTCACTTTCTTTTCCTACTGTCAGTTGAAGAAGGTATCATCTAGTCACAACAAAAATGTTACAAATGCCAACTTCATCACACAACCATAAAACTTAAATTTCTTTTGATAGGCAGAAGCATAAATGCAAATAAAGACAATTCTGCAGCACCACATATTGATGGAAGTGTCTCACAATCATTAAACTTCTCTACACAGTTTACTAAGAAATTGAAGGCAATAAAATCAATGAAAATAAGTAACGCATAGGAATGCATACAATATGCTGCTCACAGCTTTCTGTATTGCTTCGCCCTTTAGAGTCCTGCATTCGAGCACAGAGACAATGCTTGTGGAATCTGTGTTATTTTATGTTTCTTAATGACTACGTAAAGCTCTTCTAAACTGGATTATGCCTGGTGTTCTTTCTAACATCCTTTTTCCCTCATGTAACCCATACCTTAGAGGAAACATAGGACAAGGCTATGAAACATCTCTGATAAATTGCGATTCTGTTAAAAAAGAAAAAAAATGAACTAATTAATAATTTTGAGTATCACGCGCTCACTGCATTTCCGCAAGTATCCAGAAAATGCCAGATACACCCTACCTAAATGACCTCTCAGTGCATGACCTTGTGGTTCAAGTCTGAGCAGTTCCATGGCATTTCCCCTGCGCCTTCCTCCCAATTCAGCTGGCTGACCTCCGCATCACAGATTTTTCTCTCTGCCAACGCAGAAGCTTTCAGCAGCAAAGATTAAGAACAAAACAAAACCCTCAGAAGTGAGATCCTCATGACAGACATAGTGGCTACAGCCACACTGTTCTCGGTTCATGCTTCAATTCAGCTCCTGTTCCTGGAGCCACATGCCCGTGGCCAGCTGCACTCCCACTGCCTGCGCCCACATCTGCGTGCCCCGGCAGCCAGCTGGCTCTCTCCAGACTACAGCCAGGGTACAAAATGATGGAGGCACCGGGGAGTGTAGGATGAAGAGAGAGTGCAAACTGCCCCGATGTTACAGACACAGATGTTGCTGGGCTTTGATGTACCGGAGCCCAAAGCGGGTACGTGTTTTAAAGTGAACCAAAATATGGAAACAAAATAGTCAATTATTCCCCTAAACAATTACTTTCAAACAAGTCCAAAGCAAATATGGACAAGCTACTGATAAGCACATATTGGTAGACGACATGTCCTCGAGGGTTGTATTTCCACAAGTTGTCTATTTAGATAGGTAGTCGGGCATTTTTGAAGTATTGCTGGCTCCTAACAACTGTATCGCGCCATAATAACAGCTCCTAGAGTGAGAACTTCCCTCTGCGTAAGTGAGTCACGATGGGCTTTGTTACACTGGGTCTATTCTTTCTGTGAAACTGAGTTTTTAAAGAAATCAGTAACGTCTTCTCAGCTGCAGTAAGCATCTTCCATATACACGCTGCTTTCATAGCCGTTATGCATGCGACAAAGAGTGCTGGAAGATGTAAATCAAAAGAGTTTTCTCCTCAGCTGTCCCTGTCCCCTTGAAAGCTCTGTTTATTCCCTGGTAAACTGAGTGCACCCAGTGTATCACTGACATGAAAATAATTAGGCTACTGTCTCCATCGCTTCAGTGTGTACCTCACTCCTTGCCAGTCTCCTCAGATGAGGCTGGCAGAGATGATTCAAGCAGCGATGGTTTTTTCTTCAGCTTCATGGTACAAAGAGTGACACCAGGAACCAGATACCCTCTTCCCTAGCTGGCAGTCTTTTGACACAAGAATAAAATGGGAGTCCTATTTCAACTTNCCCTGAAATCACTCTGTCCGCTTTTCTTGGTTTTGGAATGGTTTTGGAAAACGGCTTTCTGCTTTGAAGCCAGCTTATCAACCCGTTCAAAATAAGTAAACAGCACCTCACCTGGTGAGTCGGTCTCAGACATGGCTTGTCTTAACCCTTTTTGCACCACGTCTGTTAAATGGTAAGTAAAGGGCTCCCAGGAGGTCAAGGGAAGTTCTGATGATGGCAAGTGCATGGATGTAAACATAAAAAATCCATTTGCAAAACCTGACGTCCGTGCTGTATTTCTGTTACTGTTGTATTGGATGTGGAGATAACGTGTTTTATTCCCAACACGCTCCATGAATTAAGTATAAAAGAAAACTGACAAGTTCCTAAGTGAATTGTTGGGGATGGCTTTTACTGTCTCATACAGAAAGGACATTGCTGTAGGTCATCTAATTTACAGCTCTTTCTGTCATCATCCGCTCTTGAATTCAAAGCACAAAAGCCAGGGCTGAGAGCGTTAATGACATACAGAGGTGAAAGCATTAATGACATATAGAGGTTCAACGGATAAAAGCAAAAGGGAAGCCTGCAAGCCAGTTAGCAGCACAACTTGGCAATGACAGCAGCCGGCCCTCCAAGACCAAAGTTTCCAAGAATGATTATTACAGTGCACAAGTGCTCGGGAATCCAGCTCAGCACAAGAAGCATACTAGACTGAGACAAAGAGAACTTGCTGTCATCACCTGCTTATGTGCATTTTAAGGGTCATATAAATAGTAATGCCTTCCAGCATCTTTTTAAAGTACCTATACTTTTTAATGGGACAAGCAGTATTTAGGTGTGGGCTGGAGCTCAATGCTATTGCAAGGCAATGCAACATTAAAGAGAGTACTACACATAGTTCTAAGCCCTTCCCTCTTCCCCAAGGAAAGAGCGAACAGATCTTTATGCAAGCTTTGGAGCAATGACTACTCCTATGCAGAGCAGTCGCCTCTGGTGAGCAACAGTGAGTTTTAGAGCCACTCTTTAAGTTGAAACCAATGCCCTCTTTGAGCCAAAGTAAATGCATGAACACCCATACGCTGTGCTTCTCAAGGAAGAAGTAATCTTGGATCACATTTTCAAAACGCTTCAAGATACAGTGAGAAACCCCAGATCCAGCTTTTTTCTACTTAGTGGTAGGATCCTCATACACCTAAATCAGGAGAAGGATCACTCCAGGGTTTCTGTTTATTCAATGGAGAGATAATGGCACCCTTAAAGAGTGACTGAAATGGAGGTGGGTGGGAGCACTCCCTGGAGAGGCTTTCCTGTTATCTGGAGATTACAGGAGGAATCTAAAACAACTACATCACTGTCCCAGTGCCTAAATGAAGTGTCTGAAGTTTGATGGGATGAATTGGTCCTGTAGAAGTATTTGAAAAGTGCCTCAGAAAGTTAAGAGGCAAGATGATGCGCCTCCTTGGATTATTTATGAAACTGCTTCTTAACTGCTTCTTTAGGCACCTAATAAATTGGCAAGTCTGGACTTTTAGATATACAAATGGGGACAGCCTGAGGATGCTTCCAGGAAACCCTATTACGCATTATAACTTGGCTGGCTTCATTTAGGCTTTCACAGGGTCCCAGCACGGCAGGGGCTTGCAGGTCCCTCCGGAGATCCCCCAGCCCATCCCCTGCCAAAGCAGGTGCCCCCAGAGCAGGGGGCACAGGGACGCGTCCAGGCGGG
>VZSC01012360.1:182404-201100 GCA_013398225.1 Steatornis caripensis | reverse complement strand
GGCGGGCCCGCAGCTGCCGGGGCCAGAAGGGGCTCCGCGGGGCAGCGCTGGCCGGGTCCCTTCTGTCGGCCCGGCGGCGGGGTACACGGAGGGTGGGACGGAGCGGGCAGGGCAGGGCAGGGCAGGGCAGGGCTGGGCGGCCTCTGCGGGGCGAGCCCGCGGGCGCTTTGCCTTGGCCGCGCAGAGCTGCGGGCAAACTGCCGTCAGGGCCGGGCAGCAGGAGAGAGAGAGCGGGGCCGGCGCCGGGGCCGGCTTGCTGCAGGGGGCCGGTCGGGTGGAGCTGTCCCCGGTGGGAGGTGCTTCTCCAGCCGCCTGCTCCTGAGCGCTGCCTCGCTCACCTGTGGGCGGGCTCTGATCCGAGAGCCGCGGCATCGGCCGGTGAAAAATAAACACAACTTCCTGGAAAAAGGGCTTGCGAGTGGCCAGCTGCGGAGTGAGAGAGTCCCCGAAATAGAAAACTGGCTTTGCTTAAAGGGGGAGGGGGAAAAACAAGGGTACATTTGGACACTGCTCTGAGCTTTGTATAGTTCTTTACCTGGGAATAAAGCAACGGTGAGGTGTCAGTGGGCACGGCTGGCGCCTGGGACTCAGCTCTGTAGTTAGGCCTGGGTGGCTAAGCCCCTTCCGTCTGCATGGACTGCAGGATCGGGCCCATTGCTAGTTTGACTGCATTAATCCAACTTGCTCTAGTAATTACAAGCTAGAAGTAGAAACGCTCTATTTGTTTGGAAGATTGCTTTTGCTACCAGGCAGCTGGGTTTGAGAACGAGAACCTGGAATACTGTTGGATATTCCGCGTTCTATTCTGTGCAATAAAGGAAGACTGCTGTTTCACGGAGCAGGAAGGAGTAGGCCCACCTCTTTGCTGCATTTACTCTTAACTTATGTTCGGTTTAGGATGCTGCTACTCTTAGATTTCAGTCACCAAGGAACTTCTGTTGAGGTCGGTGATAAATTGATTTATCTTTGTTTAAATCCCGTTTTCCAGGTTGGTTGCGCTGAGCTAGTTTCACAAGCAAATGCCACCGATCCTGCCAGGCTATCTTGTAGCTCTGCAAATACTCTTTTAAACATAATGTGGGTTGACTGTGAATACTGTATAGGACTTCAAGCAAGTGCTTGTGCTTAAAAAGGGCCAGGGAAGAATATCTAATTGTTTTTGCATTTTGCACCTCCTACTTCAGTGCCAACAGATTGTTCTGTGTGATTCCTCGCTTTCTATCCAGAGCTGAAGTTTTGGGCCCTTAAATTCTGTGTTGCAAAAATGTAGTTGTTGCGTGTGAGTTTACATGCAAGGTGCTGCACAGCTGTTGAAGAGTCTTCTGCTGTTGCAGCCCTAGAGAGCTGTGAGACATTCTGTAATCACAGGCAAAACTTAGTTTGTCAAGAGAAACGTAGTCTTCTACATTCCTTCCCCTTTATCTAAGTTAAATCTAGCTATGGTGTTGTGTAATGCAGTAGGTTTAAAGGCAGCAATGGCTTCACCTAGCAGTTCAATGGCTTAACCTAGCACTTGCAGCAGAACTGGAGTTCATGCCAGTTCTTTATTGGCTCTTAGACTATTAAAAGGCCTCTGGAAAAATACAGATATTTCACTGTAGTGGGCAAACTGGAAGGCATGGAAGCACCACTGGAGGGACATGTTCCTGCGAAGACGAAGAGCCAGAAGACTGTTTCCTTGTAAAGGAGAACCTAGGGGGAGAGGAGCATATACTGGGGTGGTGGGAGAATGAGGCTCAGGTCCTTCATACCACTTTGTTGCTTAGCAAGAATAAACTGGCCTCTATTTCTGAAGCTCTCTCTCTGTAGACAGGTGACAACAGCATGCTTAGACCTCAGAGCAGGACCGGGTGACCAGGATGAAAAAAAGGAGGATAGGAGTTTGACACTCCCTTTCAGTGGGCTGTCAGCTAAATGTTTTGTTTTCCCAGCAAGCTGGTACAAAAGCCAAAAGTAAGAGGTTTATCTTGGAGTTTACCTGCAGGTGTATCTCACCATCACACCCGAGCCTGTGCTGGATGTGGCATTCCTTCCATGTGAAATCCTGCTGAAATCCTGTCTTTACTTGTGTGTTACAGTATTTTCCCAGTACTGTGAAGAGGACACGGCTACGAGTAATAGCTAATAGATGGCATATATGCATCTATCAGAAAATAAGTGGATGCTTACTAACTTTACATTTTAGTAGAAGATAAAAAAACTCTCTTCTCCCTCCTCTCCCAGCTTTAAACACATTCCTTGTTTGGGAGGAGTTCCTCTCTATGAAACCTGCTGTGCCACCTTTCCCCTTCCCTTCTTACGCTGCTACAAGTAGAATGTTACCTGGTAGGTTTACGTATCTCTCCTCATATTGGCTTACAAGCCCCACAAATAATTTCTAAAAAAGGCAGCCTTCTCAAGGGAGGCTTAACATGCTTCTGTTCTTGCTTTTCTAGTTCAATTGCATGCAGATAGTTCTGTTTTTATTAATCCATTTTAGAACAATAGTCAGAACACCATTATGCCATAAAATAAAAACTCATCCTCCAATATGGGCTGTGCTTGATCTCTTTTCTTTAGCATGCTCATAGACCAGAGGGCAGTGGCCGAGTGCTCAATGTCCTGAGTGATAACTTGAATTTAATGCAAAATTCCCATGGATTTCAAGCTTCATTTAAAAGTGGAAGAGAAATGAGAATCTCACTTTAAGGGCTTAACTTTTACTTATTTTTACTTATTTACTATTCATCTTGGAGGAAGCCAGTGATGATTTGGAAAAAATACAAGCCATAACAACTGCTTTCTCCTTCCTGTTTAAGAGTAAACCGTTTCAGCTTTTGTTTTGGCTGGACTTTGAGTCAGTGAATGAAAAAAACAGAAGAGGAAGTACAGAAAAAGGGAGGTAGGGAAGAAGTGAGGGTGCTTAGTAACTTGAGACTGCAGAATACAGGAAGCACGCGCATGCCAAGAGGACAACTTTGAAAGGAGCTGGTGTTGAGTCAGGAAGCAGTCACTCCAGACCGGCTCTTCCCCATGTCGCAGGAGCGGTGGCTGTAAGCTTGTGCGTTTTCTGGGTAAACTTAGAAGCGGTCTCTGGTACTCGTGTTCGATTGCTACCATTGCGCATTTGTTCCATTTGTTAAGTCCTAGAGTACTAGTTGTGCCTTACTGAATATCTTCAGCTGAGATCTACCATGTCTCTGCAACTAGCTCGGTACACGCAGCTGTAATATATGGTATTGTACCTTGAGATGCCTCTTTCTAGTGTGTTACTGTGAAATACTGAAGACTGTTTCTCTCCCCCTCGCCTCCCTCTTCTGTCCGCTAGATTAAGCAACAATGGCATTTGTGAAGAGTGGCTGGCTGCTCCGGCAAAGTAAGTCATGGGCCTTTTACCTCCTTTTCTCCCCACTGTGTCTACCTTCTTCAAAAAACATCAGACCAACTTAGTTATTCCTAGATCTTTCTTAAAACAAGTCTCTGGCTCTGTGGGTTGTTTTTTGTTGGGATTTTTTTTACCTTTAGGACACTTCACAAAATGACCTGTCATGACAGGATTTCCATGTGACCTTTTCGGTTTACCCGTGGGAAACAGGATAGACCACATCTCAGGTGCCTGACTGGCATTCAGCTTCAGGTGCTTCTCTGTGATTAGCGCTGTCTAAGTGGAGACTTGGGAACTTTACCTGACACCTTAACTTAATGTCTTCCAATTAGTCATGCCCTCTGCTTGTTCTTGCAGCAAGTTAGAACTAAAGCACCAGGTCACGCACTTAAAATAAACTCAGTTGTGACTTTGAATACTAGCTAAAATATGGAACTTCATTCTGTAATGTTCTGAAGTGGGGATGTTGTAGTACAGGATTTTGCTTCGCACCTCAGAATGTCTGAGGCAACTGGGAAGGATTTCTTGGCTTATTTTTTATTAACTCTAGGACACAAGTGCTTTCCAATATGTGCCCTCAAAAGTGACTGTCTGATTTTTAAGGTACTATTTTACGGCGTTGGAAGAAGAATTGGTTTGACCTGTGGTCTGATGGCCGCTTAATATTCTACGATGATCAAAATCGCCATGATATAGAAGATAAAATCCACATGCGAATCCATTGCATCAACCTCAGAGTGGGGAGTGAATGTCGAGGTAATAATGAAACCTTCAGGATTTGTGTATTCAGAGATTCTTTAGAACTTCAGTGCCTGCCCAGCATACCATTTACAACACTACTGCAGAAGTAAACATATCCAAGAAGTGTGCAACATCATTACTGTCAAAAAGCCACCCCCACCCCCGAAAAAACCCAACTCAAGCAACTACTAAATTCCCTTATAGATACCCAGGATGTGGTATCACCATGTGATAGATTAGGTTAGGGTTTGGTTCGTCTTTTTAAAACTCACTGAGGACAGTGTACCATATACGCAGGTGGCAGGCACGCACTTGAGAATGGGATGTTCACAGTAGACTTGTGTGTCTGATTACAGAGTGTTACTGGTGTAATTATAGTGCAGGCTGGAGTGAGAGGCAGGACTAGAAATGGGAAACCTCAGCAGATTTTTTTCAAGTATTACTAAGTTCACTTCTAGCATTTGTTAGTACTCCTCTTGATGCTGACACAAGTGAAGGACACAAGTGTTGGAGAGTAATTAGTGCTAAGTGTGGATTCGTTCTGCAGTAAGACACTTGCATTTCTTAGGAATGATGTTCAGAGTTACTTACTTTCAGGACACTCTACAGAGCGAGAACAGGTTATTTCCTTCTGTAATTTGTTCTGATGCCATGGGAAGCAGCTACAACTGGCCCTAGTTTATTTTGTCCAGACTTTTGCATAAACTGTCTCCCTTCTTGTAAATACCATAATGAAATTCTGCTTATAAATATTTCATAACTCATCTCTTTTTTCTAAATCAGATTTCCAGCCTCCGGAGGGGAAGCAGAGAGACTGTTTACTGCAGATTGTTTGCCGTGATGGGAAGACAGTCAACCTCTGTGCAGAGAGTGCAGATGACTGCCTGTAAGTCTGCCAGAGAATGTTGTTTTTGCTGCCTCTTCCTTTATCTTTCTTTTTCTCTCTCTAGTTATTTTCCTTCCTTCGCACTTTCAGAGACATGTTTTAAGAAAGTTTTCAAGCCAGTAAAAGCAGCTTTCAGTGATAGAAAACATAGCTCTCCTATAAGTTGTCTAGCTCATGCAAACTAACTGCAAGTTAAATTACTGAAGACACTGAAGGATGAGGAGTAAAAGAATCTTACTAACATGGCTAGTGCAAGACTTGATGAGTATGATGAGTAAGATGACTTCAAGTAGTACGTGACCCTGGATAGCCCAAGGACATCCCAATCAGTAGTGAAAGGAAGATTACTCTGTTATTGTGAACTCTTAACTGAGCTTGGCTATGTGTAGTTAACTTCTATCATCAGTGTTTGCCAAGTATGAGTGGTGCACTGAGCATGCTCCCAGCCACATGGCATGGGAGTATCTGTGTGAAGTGTATTTACCTTCTGTTCAAACTGTCACAGTGTGAAGACCCACGGTCTTTAGTCAGCACAGATGCGAGTGTTCAGGCAGGAGATAGAACTGCCCTGGTGCATCTCATCCTCCTACCTTATCCTGAGCAAGGCTGCATATTACCTAGCTGTTGTGCTTGCAGTGACCTTCAAAACTGCATCTGTTCCTTCTCGTGTTCCTCCTCATTCCTTCTCAGCTCTGCAAAGAAAGTAATTATTTCTCAATCTTGGTGTAACCCCAATCTCGGTGCATTCATTTTAGTGTATCATTAGGCTTCGACTTACGCAGTATCTTAGACTCTGCCCCTGCAGTACCTCGAGTTGCTAACCTTGATTTTTTTCAAAGTCCTAAAAAGAAAAAGTGTCGTTAATTTTTATTAGTGTTCCAGTAAACAATGGGGTGGGTTTTTTTTTTTGCAGGGCATGGAAAATTGCTCTCCAGGATGCCAGAACAAACACAGTAAGTGTACTACCTAGACTTTATACTGATAGAGAAGCCTGACATCAGTGTTATGTGTGGTCCGGCAGTTTACTTCTGAAATCATGTTCTGCCCTTGTCTGCTAGAGAAAAACAGGGTCATGAGCAAGATGGTAAGGCTTGTGGGTGGGTCGAAGAGTGATCCTCTGGATCACAAGCATCTGTCATCCTTGCAGCCAAGTCCAGGCAAATGCATGCTGGGTGGAAGTGAATATTTGGGAAGCTGGTCTGTAAGGGAAGTGGGCACGGAGGCTGTGGGCAAAAAGTAAATCTGCAACTGGTAAAAATGCACTTTCCACTCCTAGTGTTTGTTGCCTACCAGGTGCAGTGTTAAAGGAAGCTTACTGCAAAGAACCTGTTTGTTAATGTAGATTATTACATTGTGGGATGCTTCTTGGTGGAGACTAGGGGAGGAGCAAGAAGTGCTTGGAGGGGAGAGCAGGCATGCCAAGAAGGAGTATGTTACCTCTGCATGGGCATGCTAGCTGTGAAGAGTGAAGAGGTCAGGAATCATAAAAGCCTCTCTGTAAGTCTTGGGAGTTCTCTAGAGAACTGTGTCTTTGGGGAACCACATCCATCCACTTGGGGGTACTGTGAATTTGTTTTTCCTCCAGACTGCTTTCCAGAGTACTTTTCAGCATTGGCTTTCCTTAGATGGCTAGACTGAACCAGTGTGAGATGTTTCTGTTGCATCACAGGGAAATGCTGGGTTTTATAGAAGCTTATCTCAGTTTTTGATGAGTCACATTAACATTGCCACTGTACTGAGGCATCTGTCATATGATTTAACTTAGATCTGTAGATATCCAAAGCAAACACTTGTCATAGCAAAACTACCCTGGACATGACTGCCACCATGCTGTGCTGCTTCATGGCATTAAATGAGAAGTGAAGGAATTGTCCGCACGCGGAGGACACAACACTCATGGTCTGTCTGCTCTAGTTTTAGGGGCCTTGTCTTGCTTATGTGTGACTCCTGGTTTCAGGAGTTAGGAGCTGCTGCTTTTCACGTGTCTGATACTCAGCTGCCAGCCCTGCTAGACAGCACTCAGAATTTGCCAGTGTACCACCTTTGCCAGCCAAGGCAGACCCCTGCTACTGAAAGTAGGGCAGGTAGCTCTCTGCACAATTAGTATCATAAATTAGGACTTTCCAAAGCTATTGAGGGTCTCCAACAAGGACTAGAATTAACCAGGTAACTGGGCTTGAGTCCATCTGTAGGTGTCTGACACAGCTTCAAAAAATACCAAGCATCCAGCAGTGCCTCATAACTTTACTGGAATAGCTGCGTAATCACCCTAGCTTTGAGAACTACGTCATTTACAGACGTTTGCAGGCTTGTGTCATATCCCTGTACAGAGTTCCCTGTAGCAGAACAGAATATATTCACTGCTGAGATGTAAGCATTTGCTGGACTTTGTCTCAGGTGGTGGACATACCTTCCTCTTCTAATAGTGCTTTCAGCAGTGCGTTTCAAGCAATCCTTAGAATCTCCACCACAAGTTTGACCTGGGATATGGCCATAGTATGCCCTCAAAAGTCTTTCTACAGCCCAGGTACAGGAGACAATAGGAACATTCTCTGTTGACCTATTAAAGTGTTCACTTGTGAATTAAAAAAAGGGAGCTTTTTTTTTTTCTTCAAATAGGGCACTGACTAAGAGCATCACTATAGATTTCTGATATTAGGGGCAAGAATACAAGGCTACTGTAACAAATCTTAATAATCTTTGAGAGCTCCTTGTAGATGGATTCAAGTAAGTTACCACCTTACGAAGTTGATTAGGGGAGTGGAGCATCTCTCATATGAGGAAAGGCTGAGAGAGCTGGGTCTGTTCAGCCTGGAAAAGAGAAGGCTGAGAGGAGATCTGATCAATGCTTATAAATATCTAAAGGGTGGATGTCAAGAGGATGGGGTCAGACTCTTCTCAGTGGTGCCCAGCGACAGGACAAGGGGCAATGGGCACCAGCTGGAACACAGGAAGTTCCACCTGAACATGAGGAGGAACTTCTTTACTGTGAGGGTGACAGAGCACTGGAACAGGCTGCCCTGGGAGGTTGTGGAGTCTCCTTCTCTGGAGATATTCAGGGCCCACCTGGATGCACTCCTGTGCAGCCTACTCTAGGCTAACCTGCTTTAGCAGGGGGGTTGGACTAGATGATCTCTGGAGGTCCCCTCCAACCCCTACCATTCTATGATTCTATGATTCTTTGTCTCATGGCTGCTTTCAAAAAGGACCAGAATTATAGGTGGCATTCGCAAAATAATTCCCTAAAAACAACCAAGCCCCCCAAATCCCTCTTTTACCGTAATTTTTTTTTAAGTCGCCTCACAGCCAGAAAGTGAGAGATGGCCAAGAACTGTGACAGTATTCTGCTAAAATCTTCAGTTGCCACTTTTGGCTACTGCATTTGTTTCCTTTACCCGCTCTTGCAGAGCTTGGTGATACCACTCTAGGGGGTCAGGAAGCAGCTAGCTTAGTTGTGAAGACTTTCTTATCCGAAAACAGAGGATTGAGATAGTAATTTCTAAAACTGAGACTATGAAATGGTGGAAGGAGTCATTGTACTTGCATGTACACGTAAGCATGTGTGTGCACACACACAGGTAAGAAATTTTATGGCTCCTTCCTGTGGTTGATCCGGCATTTATATTCTCCCAGGTCTGCTCTCCAAGTAGTCTCTTTTTACAGCGCTTTGTAAGGTACTCACTGCTTTCTTAACATGCAGCATGTCTAAAGGCTACTCTTTCTTTGGGATCATTTAAGTTTTAATTCATGCACTACTCTGGACTGGCTGACTGTAGGAAAAGGTGATAACTGCTACCTTTCCATGGTGTTTAGGGGTATGTGGGATCTGATGTGATGTATGATGAGACGGCCATTTCCTCAGCCCCTCCTCCCTATACAGCTTATGCCACACCATCACCCGAGGTAAGAGTTGCAGTCGGGAAGCATTAAAATAAGTGAGGTAGCAGAAGTGGCCATCCTTCAAGCACTCAAACTGTACTCACAAAGTGCTGTGTTTCACAGTTAAATCCAGCTTTAAGGTTTGTACAAAAGGAGAGTGAGAGTACGGCACTAACAATCTATTGTAGTTCCTATTTGAGATGGATTTCCTTTGACAGGGATGAGGCAGATCTAGTTGGGAGGTATATAAAGGGACAGTTGCTCAGTGAACTTGGAAAATAAAGCTTCTTAGAGACAGGGCAGAAGTTATTTTGCTAACCTTGAAAAATATTGGCCATGCAGCTTTTAACATAAGGAGGTGTGACTATACTTTCACATTGCATAAGCACTGGAAGGATATAAAATCAGGGGTTTTAAAAATAGGATTTAATGACTGCAGCTGCCATTTTTAACACATAAGGATTTTATTGTATCCAGGATGTCATAGCAACACAGTAACTCTAGCTCCTGGATGCACAGTTCTTTTGCAGTGGAGAAGGAGCAGCGTTGGGGCTGAACCAGTATACGCTGGGGATTTCTGGATGCTCTGACTAATGTGCAGTGATACACAAAGGGATGCTTTGGGGTAGTATTATTTGTTGCACTATAGGTGCTCTGCTCCAGCCCCTCGCTGTTAGAAATAGTTGTTAAGAACTAGATGTGGTACTGGGAGCTGTATCGGGGCTAGCAGCGGGCCTCCTCTTTCGGAGAACAAAATTGCTTCCGAAACATACGGCTACAGAGTATTTGTCCTACATCTGACATTTACTTGCAGTGTGCTAGAGGAAAGTTGGTTGGAGTTTTTGGGGATCAGCTGCTGCCTACCTGGCACTTCTGAGCTCTCCAGAGAGCTGCTGTTGGCATGAGGGCGGAGAGGAGAAGCTGGTAAGGCTGCTGTGGCTCTGCTGATGGTCCAGGTCCTGCCTCTGCCATTCATCCTCCAGGACGGGTGAAGGGCGAATGCTGCTTAGGAGCACTTATTTTTTCAAGCAGCTGTTCTGAATCCTTTCCAGGGAGCAGACAGACTGTATCAGTACAGACTGGATATTTCAGTGAAACTTTGACTGCATTAGAAACGAGGGAGAATTGAACAAAGTGCATAATCGGATACATGACAGAGGATACTTTTGTAGTGGATGTTTTTAATTTCACCAGGTTTACGGCTATGGCTACGATCAGTACAATGCGGCGTATCCCCCTGCGGGTCCTCAGGTCTTCTATGCTTCCAACGGACAAGCTTATGCTGTTCCCTATCCGTATCCATACCAAGGTAGTATCAACCATATCCATCACCTTCCTATAGAAGCTATTTGAGTCAGTCTTTCTGGCTTTAATTCTATTCATCACCGTGCTTTACCACCCACCACTCCTGCACAACAGTGATAGAAAGAAACCTGACTAGTAGCTGGAACCAAGTCCTCTTACCCTTTCACAACAAAGTGAGTGCGGTGAAATTTTTATTAAGTGATTTAACCTTCCCAGTGTGATTCCAACACCTTTAAATTACTTCATAAACTCTTTTTGAAGCAGGGAGAACTACCATAGGCAGCATGTTTTCTAAGGAAAGATAGAAAAGCCAGAACAAGACTGATTCAGCACTGCATATTGGGCATTCATGGAACTTTTGATTCATCTGTTGCTCTTATACATAGCTTAATTATTTCAACACTGATGTCTAGCTATGACCTCAGAATTAAATGCAAGTTTCAAAGGTAAATCCACTCCCAAAGCATGGTTGTAACTGGTTCCTTCCCTTCATGCTGGAATTGCTGTAAGGCAGTACATTCAGCCTTGTGAAGTCTTCTATTGTTGAGGTTTGTATAGCTTTCAATCCCAATAAAAGTGGAAAGAGAGTAAAATTTTAGGGTGTGCTTTTAAGCTTAGTCACCTTAATTTAGGATTAGCTTTGCATAGAGAGCGCCCATCCTACAGAATTTGGGCTTTAAAGTAGTATGGGTAATAGAAATCAGAAGATTTAACTTACTAATTGTTTATGACCTGGCTTTGCCAACAAGAATCTCTATTCAGAACTTCGTTCAGTTTTGAGGGAGATTTTTTTTCCATTTGACATTCGTCAGGTTATTTCATTTGCCTTTTCCATTTTTGGTTACAAGGGAGGTGCATCACCCTAAAGCTTTTAAACTTTCCTCATCTAAGTTAGTGAAGTCCTAAGATACAGATCATATACATGCAAATACAGAGGAAGGTGGGTTCTGCTGGTTCTCAGCAGCAGAAAAGCAGCGGCTTGTTAAAAATCCCAATAACCATTTTTTAAAACTACCAGCAGGCCTTGGAAATCAAGCCTCAGAAACCTCGGTGATAAAAATGCAGCATCAAACAGTAACTCTCCCAAACAGTTTGCCAGTCCAGTGTGTCAAGATACTAGGTACAGGTTGGGCACAGTAACTAAGCCTCCATGTTTTCCTTCACTAGGGTTACTGCATCTAAATATTAGGGGTCAGGTTCACTCCTAGCAATTAACTTAACCCCTGTACTTCTGGCTTCATTGCTCATTCTCTGAACTGACATAATCCTTCTCATGAGGTTCCCAGTCATGCATTATTGAGAGTCAGTGAGAGCCTGTTCCAGTTGTATTAGTTGAATTACTTCAGTATCTGTTACAAAAAACACTGCAGTATCTTCAAGAATATTTAATTTTCCTGAAATATCTGGAAGGGAAAGCAGTACTATTACATTTGCTTTGCAGGTAGGAGCTAAGTCCCAAAACATGACAGGTGGAGCTTGTACAAGTCTGTTGCAGAGTAAGGGTCAATTGGTGGTTTTTTGAGACTTAGGTTATTGGGCCAATCTTAATCTGAAAAGAAACGTAGCAGCTGTCACCACACAACAGTTGAGTCCATGCTGTGAAGGCTGAATGGAAGTAGTAGGCAGTAAATGTAGAGTAAATGATAAAGTTTCTGACAAACCACTGACTTGAGCTGCCAAAGATTTTTTTTTTTCAGGGGTGTGAACTACACTAGTTGCCTTAACTTCAAAGTTGAATCGATTTTTAGACCCATTTCTTGCATTAAATCCACTAAGTGTTTGATAGAGTGATACAAGCAATTCACAGGTTCTTTGCGAATACAAATGCAGAACAATGTTCAGTTTCACATTTGTGATGAGCTTTTCTCCCAGGTATTAAACTCTTACAAGGCTAGAAGTGTTGCTAGGCCTCTGGATTTATGTAATAAATGTGGAGGCTGAATCCAAAGGAGAGATGTATTTTACCTTTGTGGCTAACATGATCTTAGTGTTCAGTGGAAGGAAGAGAGTGAAAGAATGGGCATGTTTTGAAATCACAATGCATGGTATTAAGATACGTATTTCTTTTGCCCTCCTCCTAACAATCTCTTATTACCTAGGACCTTATGGCCATCCCTCTGCAAACCATGTCATCATTCGAGAGCGTTACCGTGACAGCGATGGAGATCTTGCACTGGGCATGCTTGCTGGAGCAGCGACTGGAATGGCTCTGGGATCGTTATTCTGGGTCTTCTAGATTACCTGTTCCTTACCTCTGTAGTTCCAAAACCCTTTATTGTCTGCAATAATACATGGGCAGTGTTGTTTACTGTTAAACGTTAAGAAATGCAATAGTTAATTTTCAGTAGTGACATGTTAATAACTGATTCTTAACTGTCTTAAGGAGAGTTTAAAGGCACCATTTAGTTAAGCAGTTGGAGATAGCATGTGCTGCACTTAGAATTCTGTTCTGGTGTTTGGAGTTAGAAGGATTTGTACTGCTAAGGATCAGTAGGAGTGCCAATGTAACATGGTAGCAGTCACTAGTTTTATGAACAGACTGTTACTGTAAAGACCGTAGAAAAAATTGATTTTTTTGGGTGGTCTAAAATCTGGTCCAAATAAGAGGTTTAGGGGAGTCCTGCATTAGTATATATGTACTGCTGGCTTCTAAACATTCCCTGGACAAACATATAGCTCAGCAGAAACTCCTTGGCATTGGGTAGTCTGCCATACTTGAGGGTTTTGGTTTTTTTTTTTTCAAACTTGCCTGCAGATGGTACTGTATTTTCTTAGATAAGAGTCCTATACCTGTCTCTCACACCATCCAAGTTAAGTTGTCGTTGAGAACATATAAGCAAACCGCTAAGAAGCAGCAGCACTCCTCAGTTCTTTTATTCTCCCAGAAATGTGAATGACCAGTGGCAAAGAAGACCAATGTTTGTTGTTCCACCTCACTCTTTATCCTGAATCACTCTTCTCTGGTCAGATGGAAGTAATGGATCTTTAGCTTTGCAGGTGGTCTTCCTTGCCTGTAGAACAGTTGCCTCAGACACTGTACCAACTGCATTGCTGAGAAAGAGGCCATTGTCTAGTGTCTTCTGATATCGCTCTGCGGAGTCTGCAGGAAGAGAATGAACGTGAACAACCCCTGCCCTGTTGGGCCTACCAGAACCCCTCTGCAGGCAGTAATAGTGAAGAGGGGAGGGACAAACAGCACACGTAGACCTTGCACACAGCCCATTTGCTATCAGCTGCATTGCCATGGCTAGGATAGAGCGTCTGCCTTTCAAGTCGCCAAGGTTTCCCAAACCACGTTCATTATTTGCAACTAGTTTTGAGCCTGGGTTTGTTCTAGGCACACTTCCCCCTCCCATTCAGCAGGTCTCTTCCATCCATGACTTAAGGAAAACACTCCAAGGAACCTGGCTGGCTTCACTTCTATGTCTGATTCCTTACACAATGTGCTCCTGCAGGCTGCTGTGCTATGAACTGTAACCTGGAGTGCAACTGTTATGTGTGTTATGGGGCCTATTACCTTACCCTGTTATAATCCATGCTGAGCTGTGCTTGGCAGGGAAAAGAAAGCTCTGAAGAAATGCACGTGTTTTCTTACTCAGTTATAAGAGGCAGGGTGCCTAAGTTGAGTTCTTTATAGTTAAGAGGACTTACTTTTATACTTCCACTTTCAGCTTCCTGTATTCATGTTGTTTTAAAACATTAAGTCTTATGCTTTCATTCAGAAGTAGGTTAATTTCCTTAAGGTTCATGGGGTTTCAGGTATGTCAGGAAAGATTAAAATATATGAGAACTTGCACCCACATAAATTTAGATCAAGCCCCAACCTTTTTCGTTTCATCCTAAAGCTGTCTTGGCTCTATCCTACATATTGAAGCAATAGAGGTCTTGGACAAGAGTTTGGGTAGCAGCCAGGGGAAGCACTAAGCTTTCATGACTCGTAGGACCAACTCAACAAAGTGAAATCATCGGAAGTAAACACAGATGGCTGCATTACTAAGAGTGGGCCTACTCCAGGGAATGTAAATTTTTTTCAAGAAACTTTGGCTTGGGGCCATACACCAATGTGCATGCATGTCCTTTCACAGATTAATACAAGCTGCATGTGTTCTGGCATGGCTATGTACTGAAAGGACTAGGAGGTTCAAAAGAGGACTGAAGCGAAAGTTTCCTATTGCTAGCCCAAACAAAAAAAAAAAAAATTGGAGTACACTACCAAAGTTCTCTTAGAGGCCTTGTACCCTTGAGGTCAGAAAGAGATGGTGAGTGTCTGGAACTTCAGTGAACAAACATTTCTGCCCTTTTTAAGCCTCGAGATGACATTGAAGCTGATTACAGGTCTACACTGCTGTTTAGTTTGTGCTTTGCCATATAACTAGTTCTGCAGAATGCCTCCATCTGCTCTTTTTCCTGCGTGATATTTAGCTTGTAAGGGGTGGGAGAGAATAAAACAATTTAACATCACTGTGATTTCTTTTGAATTTCATAATGATTCTGAAATAGCAGCACAAAGTGAATCAGCTAGTAGTTTATTTTAAGTTCAGACTTTTATTGTGTGGGTTGTTTTTTTTGGTTGTTTCTTTTTTTTTCTTGCACTTTCAGGAGATAACTGTATCTAGGTCCCCAGCTTCTTCAAGCGAAGTGTGTAAGATAAAGAATGTTGATTGCAAAACATTTCTGGGTTGAAGTCAAAGCAAGAAATAGTCTTTTAGTTCAAATTGAAGTAAGTCTCCATTAAAAAAATAACCTTACCCCTTCTCAAGGGGGAAAAAAAAAAATTTACAACTTGAAGCTGAAGATTCTCATTCCATCTTGGTAGTAATAGGCTGCTTTTATACAAAGATCATGAGCTACTTTTCTATCCTGGTAGCATAGGCATTTAGAAGCTAGAAAGCAAATGTACAAAACCATGCTAGAGCATAAGATAAAGAGAGCAGTTCTTATTGCAGGTGTTTGTAGTCTTTCTGATCTCACCAGAGAAATAGAAGTGGAAATGTCTTGGTGCACAAAGCAGCAGCATGGGGATAGCCACTTGAATTCACTGGTTGTTAAAGCTCATAGACTTGCTTCCTGCAGGCATGGCCATACCTCCTGTTGCTCAGGAACAGAGCGGAGGTTTGGTCCTATCTATAATAATATCTGGCTGGATACATAGTCATGACTCCATAGCCTTTCTGTGCCCAGTCCAGTACTTCATCTATCTGTGGTTTGTGTAGATGCTGGTGCGAGCTGAAGGAGCAGGACCAGAGTGGATTTCGGGGCTTGGAGGGACTGCTGTGCCAGCTTCTGCAGACAGGTGATGCCATAGTGATAGAAGGAGGCAGTAGGTGTGGCAAGATCATTTTCAAAACAGATTGAAATGATAGTCCTAAACAGGTGTTTATTTCAGAATGGTGCTGTTCACAATGCTGTGACTCCAGTTATACCTGCGTAGCACCCAAGCACATGCTTTCCTACCTGGGGCCGAATACTTGACCTCCCTAAACTCGTGGGAGGTCCACAGCCACTTCAGCACCACTGTTTTTGGCAGTGTATGCTATCAGTTAAGGATGAGTAAATCTGTTCTATAGCAGTTACAGTCCATTCAGAATTAAATGGCCGTGCTTGCAGAGGTCACGAGTCTTCATCTGTGACTAGGGACTTCTGGATTCCCAGTTACAGACAGCTGGACAGAGCCAGGCTTCCAGAGTGAGGTGGAAATGCTCAGCCTTCTGCTAAGTCCAACTACATTAAAGAGGTGAACCAGGACCCCCTTCAGAATTCTTAGTTACATGTGTAAACATTGCTGTTTGCTT
The DNA here is from genome assembly GCA_013398225.1 of Steatornis caripensis. Lineage (NCBI taxonomy): Eukaryota > Metazoa > Chordata > Aves > Caprimulgiformes > Steatornithidae > Steatornis > Steatornis caripensis. The sequence goes on along the minus strand of VZSC01012360.1, from coordinate 185,133 downwards.
CTTTTGCCTAAACGTGGGGGGCTAGGGAGCCAGCCTATTCTGGTGAATGGGTAAAGGCTTGTGAGCTAGAGAGGAGGGAGTGGGAAGTGGTAATGTACAGAGCAACTGCATGGACTTTGGCAAAGACATCTTGTCTAGTGCCAAAACACGTTCTGAGCTGCATCTAGATGGAGCTACCCTAAACGTCACACAACACTGGCTTCTGTTTGTTTGTTCTTCAGTGGAGGTTCAGTAGGGGATGGAACCAGCTAAGCAAGCTGAGTAAAGAAGACAATTCATACCCATGTTCCTCAAATGTGTTTGTGGGTTTTCCTCCTCATGATGTGACTGAGAGATGTGTCAGTCACAGAGGGTAGCATGCAGCAAATGTTTCCCCCCAGATCCTCCGTGTTCTTGTGCGGTCTCCATCAACTGGTTTACTGTACATCCTCATTATTAATTTATAGCAAAACACACTTAAACATTAATTTTATTGCTAAGAGTAATTGTTTTGTCTTGACATGTTTACTAGTCTTTGTTCAACATTTCTCTGTTAGTCTGTAGATAGGTATACATTTTTTAAACACGTAGTCAGCTTAACAGGAGGTTTCTTTTGCAAGGAAATGGTGCCGTGATGAATTCTGTGCACCTCCAGTCTTTCCTAAGCAATTACAAGGCTGACTTTACTTGGTAGAAAAAGGAACTAAGACAACTGTGGCTGCTGGAGTTAGAGCTCAGGCTTACATATCTCAGTCATCTCAGTTACCATTTAATAAAGATGATGTAATGTCTGTGAAATCAGCCAAGTAACTCCACACTAACACAGCTATACCAAGATTAGATTTAAGGCCTGTTTCTTTTTCAATGGAGTTGAAGGCTTTGACTCAGAAATGCTTAATCTTGGGTATATGCAACGCTCATCCAGAATGCCTGGATGCATTCCTGTGCAACCTGCTCTAGGCTAACCTGCTTTAGCAGGGGGGTTGGACTAGATGATCTCTAGAGGTCCCTTCCAACCCCTACCATTCTATGATTTACCATTTGCCATTGTGCTATCAAATCAACAGATTTGCACTGTTTAGTATTACAGTAAGCAGCTTGGAGCACAGATGTCGCTCTGGGCAAAACGCTCCCAGTTGCAGTACTGGCATTTCCTGTGTATGAATTGCTTCAGTGGAGTTGCGTACAATCAATAAGTTTGCTTAGACAAAGACGCTAAATGACCACAACTAGCTCTGCCACCTAAAGGCAGGCTGTCTTGTACGTTTGCTGGGAATTAAACTGTCAGAAGAACCACAGTACATTTTGTAAGCCATTAGCCTTGCTTTATACACATTTTGGTTTTACTTTTGAGGGGCCGTGGGTTTTTTAGCCACTAATCTGGGGGAGGAATGAAAACAAAACTGCTATTTCAACCAGTCAGTTCTGTAGGAGTGCACGTCACTCTTGTCCCCAGCATGCTATGCCGGCTATGCTCATTTTACGAGTCATCAGTTCCATCTGATCGATTTACTAGGCTAAGCAGACCGTTGTGTACACTGAACCCTGCCCACCCGAGAGCCCACCTTTACTGAAGTTTCTGCACCAGAACGAGTTAGAGAACTAAATTTGCTGCGCACGGCTTAGCGGCTCCCTACCTTCCTGAACTGCCATGCTCCTGAACTGGCAACAGTTTAGAGAATGGGCTTTGCCTCCATTACTGCTTTTCCTTTTCCTGCTGCGTTCTCTGTCCTGTTTGTGGTCACTAAATGCAACCACAGTAATTAACAGAGGCTGTATTCCTAAAAGTACCTTAATTTGCCCCTCTCTCCTGTTGCAGTTCCACTACAATGCACTGAAGTGAATGCGGAGCATTTGCCATTCCCTCCATTTCAGTGGAACAGAAACGTTCCCCTGGTATGTTGTGAGCATTTAACTACGAATGAGAGCTTGCAACACCAGACTGACACCAATGCACTGGCTTGGGAGTCTTCTGATTGCCACAGGTTCTCTCATTAGGTTTCAGAGTTTTCAAGGCATCTCTAAAAGGCTCCAAGACTCACAGGGCAAATAAAACCTCCAAGTGTATCCGCATTAATAATGCAAAGCTTAAGATCCATTTGACGACGATTTTTAAGGTGCAAGTTGTGCAAGTTCCAGGCTGACAGTACTGGGCTTAACCTGACTGAACACGGCGAATGCGGTACTGACAGTGCCTAACTCTCAGATACTTTGGGTACCGAAGTTAACTGCGTGTTTTGCCAAGTAGTAAGTCTTTAGATAAAGCCGAGCAGAGAGCGGCCCCAGTTGATCCCTGACAAGCACCCGAAGCCTTCGGGGCCAGGTGCCCGCGGGGGGCTGGGGGGAGGGTAGGAGTATCTNCTTCTCCCTTCAACAGAAGTATTACCAAATGCTGCAGAAGTGACTTCAATCTAGTCCTTTGCAGAGGCACCAATATACTCCCTCGTGCACTGAATCACCTACGCACTGAATCACCTACAGATGTTGCAGCACATTGCACTATATTTTAGCAGCACATGGGGAGAATAAGAAGCTCAAAGCTGTGTTTGAGTGTTTGCCTCTCGCTCCTCCGGGCCGCGAGGGCGCGGGCCGCTCGGGCGGGCTCTCCTGTCACTAAACCGCCGGGCCCGCCCTGCCCCGGCCCGGTGCCCCCGCCTCAGCTCACGCCCCTCTCGGCCCCCACGGGCACGAGCGCGGCCCGCGCTCACCGGCTGGCGCCAACGCCCGCTCTCGCGCCCAGCCCCACCGCC
>VZSC01012360.1:169408-182268 GCA_013398225.1 Steatornis caripensis | reverse complement strand
CCGCCCGCTAGATGGCGGCCCGACACCGGCGATGGCGGCGCGAGGGGGGAACGCCGGCAAACAACCCCGAAACTGCTGCTTTTTTCCCGTTAGAAGACGTCCATGGCTGACCCGAGGAGCGCCGGTGGCGGGAGGAGCCCGGCCCGCGGCCCCAGCACCACCCGGACGGCCCCCGGGGCAGCCCCTGTCAGGCTTCACGGGAAACAAGGGCTTTCCTGAAATCCTGCCACTTCGGAGCTGTCCGCGGCGCAGCCCTTGCCTGCACCCCGCTGGAGCCCGCCCCTCGCTCCCCGCCGGCAGCACAGTCCCGCAGGGGCGCAGCGGCGTTTTCGTGCCCGTTTGCAAACGGGTAGAGCAGTGTTGTCTCAGGCCTCGCAGGAGCTCTGAGGCACTCCTGCCCTGCCAATAATAGTCTGGCATAACGATCACGATCATATCACGGGTAACAAAAAACCCTGCAGGTTTTCAGTTTGCAGGCCCGGTTGCAATCTCTGCAAGGAAATGCTGTGCAAGTCTGCTGCTGATCAAAAGCAGTTTTTCATGGGAGTGCTCTGAGACATGATTGCAGTGAAAGGCTATTTCCATGCCAAATTTCACCGCTCAACTCCCTAGCTGCTTCCTAGCTGAAGACCTGTTTATGGTAAGTCACAGGATTTTTCTGTTACTGGAAATGAAGGGGTATTTCAGTTCTCCTCGTTCTGCCCAGCTAGCAGACAAAGTGGCTCTGCACTCACCCAACGCTAACCCTTGGGCAGCTGCCCCACTTAGAACTAACTTCAGCTCCCAGAACAGGAGTGTTCCTACCATGCTGGAAAGAGTCTGGCATCAGTCTGACACAGCATCGCAGGGGTTGCTGGCCGAGCACACAAGTGAGCAAAAGCCGGCGATACGCTTAGCAGGGCTCTGGGATCCGTGTTTTCCCAGCCTGTGTTGTAACGCAGAAGGACGGGCAGAGAGAGCCTTGGCCTGGGACTAGGATGTTCTGGGTCAGTTTTCCCAGTTCTGTCATCGGCAGTTTGTGCGATGTTGACAAAAGCCACTTGACGTTGTCACATCTCACTTCCCTCGTTCCCAAAAGAAAGACGGTGACGCAAAAGAAACAGGCAAGTTCAAGAAAAGCTATAAGCTGTTCTGCGATGTGTTCGCACCAAGGACACAGGGATATCAATCTTGGCTGATGTTTTCAGAGACCTTTGATATGATCATAAACAACGATTAACAGCATTTAAATAAGAAACAGCTTAGAATACAGAGAGCAAGGGCTGGTAATTAACAAATAGCATCATGAGGGCTGGAAGAGATTTTAACCCTTCCTTATCCAAAGCAGACTCAGCTCCATGACCTTGCCACTCATGCAGCAAACAGCCCTCCCCAGAAGCCCGAGCTTGTAGGGAGGCCCCCCACAACCTCCACCTGACACAGGCAAACAGGGCAAACAAAGACTGAGAGTTATTCCCAACTGGGGAAAGGAAAGAGACAAAAACCCCCACAATTCTCTTTGGACAGAGATTTTTAAAAGGAAGCATTACATTTCAATTTCCCCCTTTCAAGCTCGTTTTAGCTGCACAGACAGGAAGGATCGATTTAGAAATGCGCTACCTTCAATCATAGCAACAGCAGCATTATCAACACGTAACATGCATTACCATCTCTCAAGCAACTGCCTAGTTCAGCAGATGGAAACACAACTGGGTCATGCATATCAGACCATCCATGATAACAGGTGCACTCTGAATAAAAGAACTGAATGTCTGTATCAGGAGTCTTTACAGACTGTACTCTAAATGTATTTGCTTTTGCAATGTCTGGCTGACAAAGAAGGGGAAAACAGTGTCATTTGTTCTTTAACTACCCTGAAAAATACTAAAGTCAACCACTTCACTACCTGTAATTTCTCCTGATGCAGAGGTTTGGCATAATGCCATGTGCTATCCTCCCGTGCAGGCATGAATTAAGGCAGATAGTCAGAGGCCTGAAGAAAACACATCCAGGTAAAATCCCTCCCATCAGCATAGGACTGTTTGCCTAGTTCTGGAACAAATCCTAGATTTCTCCATCAGCTGCGCAACGCCACAAACCTCTTCCAATTTCCATGTTCCTCAGTTTGCAAATACGACTTAGCCATCTCCCAGTCCCAGGAAAGCGGTGTGATACGGACTTTCCAGACAGATTCTGAACAATGGCCCTTTTTACATCTTCCTGATTAAATCTAGGCAATGTTTTCAGTCTCGGATTTGGATGGCTGAGAAACAATCAGGAAAATAACCGTGGCTTCCTGTATTCCTCCAGAATTTTCTCTGAAAAATGTTCAATCACCCCTGCTGGTTTTTTTTCCTTAAAACTTTCTGTAAAGGTTATTCTCAAAGTTCACACCACAGCACCCTGCTGAGTTAAGAAAGCAAAATGGTACACTTACAGGCTGAAAGAATCCCCTTCAGTCAATCAACAGCTATATTTCTGACTGTTTTAAACCCAATTGTTCCAGATGCCACTACTCCAAACAGCTTTTTTCCTGATCAATATCTCTGGCAGCTGTTCAGATAACCTATCAGTGGAACTAATTGCTGTTAAAGCTACGCACCTATGATCAGCCAGGCTAGGGATGTGTTTTCCTTATGTAATTGCAATAGAAAACCTCACATAAATTCAACCCATGTAAAGCACAACTATTTTCTGGGATGGGCATATGCAAATTCAGCAGAACAAACATTTTCTGGTGCTTTCCTTGTCCTCCCCACAAAAAAGAAACCCAGAAATACTTCCATTATTCCTGCTCTGTCAATGTGCTGGCCCAAGCAGTCAGGGTGCTTAATTTTAGGCATGGAAATAACTGCGCTGACTTGAACGGCATGCACATTGCATCTTTGAGCGCTTGTAGTGTTGGATAGACCAACAGTTTTGTAAAAACACAAAGCTCCCAAGAATGTGTTAGTCATCTGGGGGGGGGAAGTGGGGAACCCTCCAAACTTGCTGGATTTGTCTGTACATAGTGCAAGAAATCAGGCCAAGACCTGCACCAGTGTAAACGAGCAGGACACTAATGAATCCGCACGCCAGCTTGCACCACAGTTTTACAGCTAATGAAGGCTCTCAGAGATCCGTTTTAAGTAAAGGAAATGTCTGTGCTGCAAACAAAACAGTCTGCTTCTCCCTTCAACAGAAGTATTACCAAATGCTGCAGAAGTGACTTCAATCTAGTCCTTTGCAGAGGCACCAATATACTCCCTCGTGCACTGAATCACCTACGCACTGAATCACCTACAGATGTTGCAGCACATTGCACTATATTTTAGCAGCACATGGGGAGAATAAGAAGCTCAAAGCTGTGTTTGAGTGTTTCTGTTAAAGACGGGAAGGCACTGTGGGCAGGGAGGTGAGATTATGGTTTTGATCAAGTCCCAGAAAACCTGAGTTAATGAGACGTGGTGAGGCAATTCCAGGGAAGGGAAGTGTCCTGTCCCTGCACTGAACTGACTGAGAGGTCTTAAATACTGCTGGTATCAACAGTTGCAAGTACTTTTTAGCTGGGACCTCACTGTGGATGAAAGCATACTTTGTTTACTAAAACTGACCTAGTTAATATTTGGACCAGAGCTAATCCCTATTCTTTTCCGTAGAATGTTTTCAAAGGACAGCTCTCATGAGGACCTCGCCTGCATTTCCAAGTAAGCATTCACTCTTCTGCTGACCATTTACAATAAAGTACAGCAATTTCTTTCATCTTCCCCCTCCCAAAACTGGGAACATTGGTGTGCAGTACAAAGTAGACAAAGATGAGACTGAGTATTTCTTGCAGGAAAACTACTCTTCTGAACATACCGTTCAGACATACAGGTGTTTCAGAGATGATCCTCTCTCCCCCAGCTAAGCCTACTTTCCTATTATCCAGCAAGCTTTTTGCCTCACAGCTTAAGGGTATAACTATAACACCAAGCGGCCGATCCACAGCACCAGTTGACTCCCCCACTGCAATGTTGGGTGCCTCCACTGCATCTTCAATTCTGCTCATCTTTGTGCAGTGGGAGACCAGGTGGCGGGCAGGGGCTCTCACAGGACACAACAAAATGAAAAAGTGAGTAATATTTGAGTCTGATCATCGCCTGAGGCAAGGTTGAACAGAAACCTTCATTTCCATCCTACATCTCATCTTCTTGTCTATGAATTTCCTCTAATTAAGCAGTTGTCCTCAGTGCATCAGGTGCAACCCATTTGAACACAGCTTCAGACTGAGTTTACAATCATCTCATTTATATCTAAAAGTCACCTAGCGAGTCACCTGCCAAGGCTAATTGTATACAATGTGGTGGGCACATATGTGAAACATTGCAGATGGCACTGCGACCAGCTAGGCACTACAGCCAGGACTACAAAAGAGGGAGCAATTTTAAGTCTCTAGCAGAGTCAGTATTCATCAGATTGCTAATTATAGGAAGTAGCTAATTTTCCACCCTAAATAAAATAAAGCAGAGACAGAAGCAGCCCCAAAGCTTGGTGCAGCTCAGACCAGAGCCAGTTATTACCCAGGTGAGCATATGCAGTGAAACCAGGTACCCCCCCCCCGCAAGCTCTGCAACTGTAGCTGAAGTGCTGGCGCACACACCCGACACATGCACCTTACAGCAGCTGGGAATTTTCAAGCTACTTAATAAACTTTGTGACTTTTCTGCATTTCACTGTCTGCAGAGTTTCTCTTTATAGTGGAATTTTCTACCTGTCCCATATGAAAATTCAGGTAGGTGGGTTAATACTGCAGCAATTTCTGTACCCGAAATAAAACCTATAACTCATGTAGAAAAAGATTTTTTTAAAAAAAACTGTATAAAATAATAAAGTACTGTGGGTTTCTTTCTCAAAGACCGTCTTATTTGTTCGTTTCATGATACCAAGCAAGTTGTCTGCATCCACAATTTGGTCCTACTTCTGTGATAATCCAAGTCTTACACTAACACATCATGAATAGCACCAAGTACTTTACTTCATACAGAAGCAACTGCATCAGTATGCTACCACGGTTTGCAAAACTGCAATCACATCAACCATTAAAACCCAGAAGGGAAATGGAGAACAACTCTTTACATTAAGTGATACCAATTACAGAGTAAGTACCTGATGCTAAGAAAAGTGACTGTTATATTTATGTGTTTATATAACTAACAGATTGAGCAAGCTCTTGCCCTTTGCTTATCTGTTGGGCTCTTATCATTTCAGGAAATGAGAGACTGCCTCCATGGGTGATCTCATAAGCCAGGAAATGCAGATTCCAAAGTTAGATTGCTGATAGGCCTCTTGGTATAAGAGCAGAGCGTTGAGTTATGTTAAAGATAGTGCTCTAACTACCGTGCCTGCAGTGAACCAGTGCCTTTTCAGGGAGCCACAGAAGGGCTGAGGTTGGAAGGCACCTCTGGAGATCACTAGTCCAATGGCCTGCTCAAGCAGGGTCACCTAAAGCAGGTTCCTCAGGACTGTGAACAGTCAGGTTTTGAATCTCTGAGGATGGAGACTCCACAACCTCTTTGGGTAACCTGTTCCAGGATTTGACCACCCTCACAGTAGACAAGTTCTCTTACACTTAAATAGAATTTTCTGAATTTCTGTTTGTGTCCATTCACAGGATCATATCATAGAATCATAGAATGGTAGGGGTTGGAAGGGACCTCTAGATATCATCCAGTCCATTGCCTCTTGCCCTTTCACTGGGAACAACTGAGAAGCATCTGGCTCAATCTTCTTTGCTCATCCCATCAGGGGTTTAAACACATTCACAAGACCTTTCCTGAGCCTCCTTTTTCACAAGCTGAACAATCTGAGCTCTCTCTGCCCTTCTTATATGAAAGATGCTCCAAGCCTTTAATCATCTTTGTGTCCCTTTGCTGAACTTGCCCCATAAGTCCATGTCTGTCTTGTACTGGGAAGCCCAGCCCTGGACTCAGCTCTCCAGATGCAGCCTCACCAGTGCCAAGCAGAGGGGCAGGATTGTTTCCTTAGCCTGCTGGCAGCACTCCTCCTAATGCAGTCCATTACGCTGTTGCTGCCTTTTTCACTGGAGTACACTGATGGCTCCAACTCAATTTAGTATCCACCAAGACCCCCATGTCTTTTTCTGCAGAGCTGCTTTCCAGCCAGTCAGCCCCCAGAGTGTACCGGTAGGTGGGGTTATTCCTCCTCAGGGGCAGGACTTGGCACTTCCCTTTGCTTAATACCATGGAGTCCCTGTTGTCCCATTGCTCCAGCCCATCAAGGTCCCTGTGAACAGCAGCACAACCCTTCAGTATATCAACCACTCCTCCCAGTTTGGCATCACCTGCAAACTTGCTGAGAGGGCTCTCTGTCCTATCAGCTAGATCATTAACGAAAGTGTTAAACAGTACCAGCCCCAGTACCAATCCCTGGGATACTCCACTAGTGACGGGCCTCCAGCTGGAGTCAGTGTGCTGATCACATCCTCTGAACTTGGCAGTTCAGCCAGTTTTCAGTTCATGGCATTGGCCATTTTTTAAGCCCATATTTCCTCACTTCGTCTCTGAAGATGTTATGGAAGACAGCATCAAGAGCTTTACTAAGGTCAAGATAAACAACAGCCACGGCTCTCCCCTTGTCCACCAAGCTAGTCATCCCAGCCAGCAGGCTATCAAGTTGGTCAGGTGTGATTTCCCCTATGTAAATCCATGCTGACTTCTCCCAAATGTGTTCCCATTAATTAGTACGTTTGGCAATGGCTTCCATTATTATGCACTCTCTCAGCTTCCCAGGATTTGAGGTGAGGATGACTGACTTGTATTGCCCTAGATCCTCTTTCTTGCCTTGCTTGGAGGAGTGACACTTGATTTCTTCTAGCCCTCAGGAACCTCCCCCAGTTGCAGTGACCTTTCAAAGATTGAGAGTGGCCTCACACTGTCACGGGACAGCTTCCTCAGCACTTGCGGGTGCATCCCATCGGGTTCCAGGATCTGTCCAGTTAATTTAGATGTATTCTAGCTTCATCCTCCTCTACCTAGGATATACCTTCCTTGTTCCAGCAGCTCTCTTCAGCACATTAGGGACTACTGTGGTTGTTAGGAATTAAATTCTCCGTAAGAGACAGAATTTTGATACAGATCCTGCCCATTAAATGATTGTATTAATCCAGTGCACGTGGACTGGTTAACCATTCACCTGCTTACATTCTGCTTTCTAAAAAAGTTTCCATGAGGACAGTTATATAAGCTGCTCTTAGTTTAAGTCTTCCTTTCTGTAAAACAGAGGTATTATCCCTTTATTTCAGCTTTACAGTGCAATTTAAAATGAAACACTGAGCTTCTCAGCTTGTGGTACTAGCAACGCTGAGCATTACAGCAAACTGCTAGCTGTAACGCCTGAACCTTACACCAGGTCAGCACCAGGTTGCTAAAGAGAGGCAGTCTGTTGCAGGTACACACTTCTTAGTTGTGTTAAGCGCTCGTTTGCTCACCACACACACCAAGTCTCTTCCTTGTGATTACAGGTTTGGTCTTTGAACACACTTCTCAAACACACATGATAGGCAGTGCCCCCAGAAGCAGGTTTCAAGGCACAGGAAGCCTCTCTCTTCTACCTCTTACCTCCCCCTTCCCTCCAAGGCCTATCAAAGAACACTCCCTGGGCATGCTTTCCCTAAACCCTCTGCCAATGCAGGTCTAAACAGCCATTTCCTTAAGACCCAAGCACCTATGCTCTGCCACAAAGCCAGAGAAGCTAGCTGAGCTGCTTGTGTTACATCATTGACAATGGCACTTACAAGCGATGATGGCATTTAGCAGTGCAACAGCATTACAACCCTGGCGCAGACTGAGATGTTCGTAACCCTGGGCCTGTTTTACTTGGTGCAGTAAATGAAAACAAATGGCTTCCAGTGACAAGTAATGCATTCTGGCAATATTGTAGGTCAGTGGTAGCTCAGCACAGCTATAAAGGCCTCCAGAGTTCTCAGATTTTAAGTACTGGCGGTCCGTTATCAAACCTCTAGAGCTTTAACCCATCCTTCTTTCTAAGTGATACTGCAGGGGCTGGATTAATCCCTCACAGCAGGGTTCGGAGCAGCGCGGAAGCAACTAATGTTGTAAAGGCTGATCAGACATAGCTAGAGGGGAGGGACCTTAAAATGGCACTGAGCTGATGATACAGGTCAAGCAGAGTGGCACTTTCCCAGGCCCTACTCCATTCTAAGAGCGTGACAAGCAACAAGAGAGCAACAGAACCCACTCCCTCCCCTCAGCCCTGCTACAAGACAAATCTTGTTTATTCTGCAGTCCTTCATGGCCACTGGGTATGTGACTTTGATATGGACGTTTTGAATCCTTTCCTCTGAAGATTGTTTGAGGCAGAAAGATGGTTCAAAGAAAGAGAGAAACAGAAGCTTACATGCTCTGTTGGTTGCATGCCCAGAGTTGGGATATTTCTGTGCACAGACCAGCAAGCGTTTGTGTTACTGTCAGCAAGCCTTCTGCAAATTGCTGTGCAACTAGTCAAAGTTGCAAGGGATGTGAAGCACAAGGAACAGCTTGGCATTCAGGTTTGCAGTCATAATTATGCTAGTTCTTTGTAAGATAGAGCAGGCTTTCAAAACAGAGCCTGAGTTCTGCTCTGCAAGCTCCTACCTCAAACACGGCATGGCTGAGAGGATCCAAACACCACCGGGTAAGAACTTCTGAACATCAGTGTGACACCCACAGATGACCCCCACCGTCAGCGCATTCTACAGGATTGATCTACACCTATTCCGGGAGGGCTTTGCTGGATGAAGGAGGCATAATGCTAGCAGAAGACAAGGTACAAGAGCACAGCACTCCAGTGCCAGTGTGTCACCGAGCACAGATGCAGGGGCCTCCAGAGCTGCCAGAGGCAGGCAGGGAGCACGCATGCAGTACATGTGCTGTCATGGTGGAGGGCTTGGACCAGTCCTTATGAAGGGAAGCTATTTTCATCGCTGTGTTGGCTCCACCAGGCACAGCTTTTCCTCCCTGCATGACAAACATAACAGTTGTGTCAGACTCTGTACTGGTTTGTGTTGGGATTTCAGCATGCTTGACTATGACATGCATCAAAGCCGTGACCAGGCATTCTGGGGCCATCAGCTGATGCCCTGAACCACTTGTAGTTTTAAGATGATAGAAGGAGATAGGAAACATCCCTGAAGAATGGTAAAACCAAAACAGAATAATAAAAACCCCAGAAAACAGAAGAGCAAGAATAAAAGGAGACTAGAAAATGGGGCAGAAATTTTCAGCGCGCTCAGAAACAAAAGCTTCAGGGACAGAGGCAACCGTCCTCCTGTTGGTCCATCACAACGAGCGGTCAAGGAAATGAGTCAGCCTTGCAGCTCCGCATTTCGCACTGCTGTGAAAAGCTTTTTTGGGCCCTTCTGTGATCTCACCCAGCTTCTCCATGCTGGAAACAATCTCCCTCTGCCTTTTTTTTTTTTCTTCTGCTTTCCACACACGTAACTCATTAAAAATAAGAAAATACTAGGCTTGACTGTGGTGGGTGAAGGGAACAGCTGGAATGCATGCGAAATGGCAGGCCTCTTCTGATCCAGAATGCTTGCACCACAGGAGAGCAATATAATGGAAGTTACTAATACAGTACTTCAATGAAGACAACCCCCATGCAACATCTGACTGCGTGAAAATCCCTATTTAATATTTATATGCTTTGGCAATTCTTGCTTATATTCCCACCTACAGCTGACACAGTGCTGATACTTTGGTTACAGATTGGAAAGAAACCCAAACATCACTTGAAATTAAAGGAAGAAAGTAATTACTCTGCATAACAAAGTCATTCTACATCAAAGGGAAAGCTACTCTACTCCTGGATCCTAAAGGACAGAAAAATTGCTAGGCCAGATAACACTACGGTACATGCTTAAAAGTAAAGTTCCTGCTGTCCTGCAGCCCCAAACTGCTAGGGATCTCGGAAGAAGTCAGAACAGTGCCACTAGAAACTAAGTCATTAATGCTAGTTGTGAAAGCGCTGTTTAGCAAAATACAATCAACAGATTCTCATAAGACAAAGTTATTTATCCTGTTAAGAAGAACGGTCAGAACGTGACTGCATTACAGAATAAGGCAACTAATACACTTTTAAACTTATTCCACAAGTCTAGAGGCCCACTTGCAACTACTCAATTTTGACTCTCAACTATAAACAAGCTCAATGTGGACAGAGCACTAGCAATGAGGCAGAGATGTCAAACGTTCAGGGTCGCAGACCAAAATGAGTTTCAATGCAAGTTTGAACAGTAAAGATACAGCAGTGATAAGCGCCCTTTCCCCGAGATTTGCTCTGAAGTGCTAGCCCATTCATCATCCTAACAGGATATTAGAAACAACAGTGTTTGCCCTGTAGTAACTCCATCTAACATGGTGAGCGTTAAAACACTGAAATTAAAATCCAGCTTACAATAGAAGACAGTCTTTAGTGGTTTCCTTGTGTTAGAAGCTCACTTATCTATTCCTGAGGCTAGCTAATGGACTTGGGCTTTTTGTTAGCCTGAAGACTTCAATGCTGATGATAGGGAGTTCAAATCCTGCATGGGTTAGCTGCAAAAAATTTCTGTTAGGACTACAGTATAAAATGCAAAACAGCTTTGCGCTAGAATCGTGTGGTGTGGGGAAAACCGGATTCCTCTCAGTCTGCACAGTGGGAAAGTCCTGATTCAGGATTTGACTACACCATTGCCTTTCATGAGCAGTGGGCGCTGCCATATGTTTTCTCGAAATACTGGCCCAGAGAACTATGCTTCCTGGTCTCTCACTCCAAACACAGATTGGTTGATGCTAACATCCCTGCTGATACCCAGTGGCTGCCTCTGTGGGAATCCTGAGAGCACAATGCTACTTGGCTTACTTCCCTTGGAAGGGATTTTGCAGGAACCTATTAACAGCAAGAATTTCAGTAGTGACGCCTATATAAGTATATACACACACAACTCCTTTTAGCATGAGCTATAGGATGAACCAGATCACCCAAATTTTATAGCTTGGATAAGTAGCAAGATGAAGATTTACAACGTCCATTACATTTGCCACATTAAGTTTAAATCAGCACCCAGGACTGCATGCACACAAATACTCAGCGGAAATTCAGGCACGTCCAAAACAGTCCTGTGCATTTGGTTCAAGCTCAGACACTGGAAGGTCTCCTCCAAAATAAATGAAGTAGAAAATCATGCACAGGATCAGTTATGCAAAAACGCACAGCAAGCATTCTCCTTTTCTTGCAGCAGTTCTCACTGCGAGGCTGGGATCAGCCATGTCAACTGCATTCCCAGAAAGAAGCAGAAGTTTGAGTTGGTCCAGCCTGGGTTTGGCAAGCTACGGACCCGTGCTGCTCAGCAGCTTTTCAACGATTCCACACTATGCTAGTCACAGCATAACCACAAACCCACGTACACTCCTAGGGAAGAGAAGTTAGTAACAGAAAACTTTCTCTTATGGCCACACTTTTGTTTTTAAAGGATTTCAGGAAAGATCTCCGTGACCATTACTCAGATGGATTAGAAGCTGTACTGCTGTTACACACCTGCTAGCAACACAATATGCTCCAGAACTGGTTTTAGTAATTCCAGTGCCAATAACAGCCCAAGGGAAAGTCAGTTCCTGGTTCCTAGCCATAGTTTGCAATATACTGGCTTTTATCAGTGACCTCTTCTGTCTTCTTACAGCTCCACACCTGTGCCATCACATACATAACACAAAGTTTGAACGGCCCCCATACCATCTGGTGGAAACTTGCTTCCTACTTGCTGCCAGAAATTGTGGCAAGAGAAGCAGCTCACATCACAATAAAAGTTTTTGCACATACGTAGAGTAAATCAATACAAGCAATTTCTTGCCTGCTAATTCAATTTCTGCAAGCTCTTTATTAATCATGTTTCCAAAACATTTGATGTTGCAATAAAACATTGTTATGAACACTTCCCAAGTGAAAAGAAAAAATTCTGTAAAATAAATTAACTAATATTTCAAAACACCTTACCCAGTTGTGAGCGTTAGGCCCTAACACAGCACAGACTGCAAGTAAGCCACCAGAGTTGTTAGGCAATTGCTTAAATTAAGTAAACTCTTAAGTGCTGTGCTGAGCCAAGGCTCACGCTCTCTAATCACTCTCTCAAACAAAGGTCACATTCTCAGCACCCATTCCAACGACACACAATGTCTTTTACAAGAAATCATGCATTCTGAGCACCTACAGATACTGATCATTCCCCCTGCCCCTTTTTCCTCCTTTGAGCTGTAAGGCAAGGAGTTAGGGAAGGCTTTACAGCCAGGGAAGTAGCGCCTTTGAGGGGAGGGAAGAAAAAAAAAGAAAAAGAAAAAGAAAAAGAAAAAACCAAGAGAGCAGCACACAGGACTCAATTTGTCTGAAAGGATGTAGTCCTAAAAGCTAAATCACTAACCTGGAAATTATCTGTCTTTCCTCCTTTGCTTTTTCTGTATTTTAGACAGGATTAAAAGTAAAAATACTATGCTAACACTGGGAGACTGTTGCTCTGAGCATTTCCAGCACAAATGAAATGAAAAAGACCTGCAGAAAGATGCCCGATTGCACAGAGCAGCTTGAATAGCAATCCAAGGACAAGCACGTGGGCCTGTGTGCTCTGTCAACGCTGCCGGTTAAGGCCAATTCAGCAGAACAGCCTATTCAGCCTTTGGAAACCATTTATTTATTTATACCTCTGAGGCCTTAGCAAACGGCCTTAGCTGTTGAATACAATGCAATTCCCACATCATGCTCTGACATTATTAGAGGCACTGGTAACTACAGCCACCCCATTTACACTCGATATTGCAGCCTGCTGCCTTCTCTTCAGTCTTCACTGCTAAAGCCGGCCCTCAGGATTC
>VZSC01012360.1:124381-165733 GCA_013398225.1 Steatornis caripensis | reverse complement strand
CCCCCCCCTTGTAGCACTGACTCCCAGCTGAAGGCAATTGCAAAACTCCAGCCTAATCACCTGCTCCCATCTGATGGAGCCTTATTTCATTATCCCCATTTGCCTAATTTGTGGGACCTGGCAACACAAAGGCTGTGGATCTGTTCCTTTTCCCCAGTGGTGAGATGTCCGTGGCCCAGCTCCATTCGAGACGGCAGAATTCAGATTCAGAGCCGTCTGCGCAGGGGATGCTGTTATATCCTGGGCACCACTCCCGTACTCATCCCCCTTCTCCTTGCTTTGCTCCCTGTCCTGCTGGCGATGAAGGGACTGCCGTCTGCCAGGGGGACGGCGCAGGAGCCAACAGTTCCACCGCCTAACTTGGGGTATGGCTGAGTGTTGCCTGCAGTGGTGTGAAGGCCTGGGCGCAGAGAGTAGCTGGAGGGGACGCTGTGACTGGTGCCTGCCCTGCCTGCGGAGGGTTAAAGGTTTGCAGCAAGGGACATGGTTAAACTGGGTAAAGGAGTGAGGGAGCTGAGCAGGGGGCAGCCATCCGGGACAGAAACGCCTCTTTGCAGTGTCACTCAGAAGCTGTGGGTCTGGCAGAGTGATGGGCGGCAGGAGACACATCCGAGGCCAGGGGACAGTGTGGCATGAGGTGCCGTGGCCAAGGAGTGCAATCCCTAAAGAGGAAGGCTGGGACAGCTGAGCTGCTGACAGGCCACAGCAACCTTGTGCCGCCTCAAAACATTGGCTACTGCTGGGCCTTGAGGGTGGCCCCTCTAATTTGGCCTTACGGGCTACGGGATAGCACAGGGCTGCCTGTTCACTGTCTTCCACCGTGTGACCGAGGCAGCATGCCCAAGGGGGTAGCAGAGGCACAGTGGTTGTGTTGCACCTCTGTGCACCCGGGAGACACTTCCGGCAAATGTATGGATGAGGATGGGCTGATACGCAGAGAAAGCCCCAGCTGAAAGATGGGCATGAGAAATAACGAACCCTCAGGCAAGGATTGAAGAGAAGGAGAAAACCAGATCTGTGATCAGGTCTGATTGGTTTGAAAGTTTCCCTCTGCACATGCTCTTCAGAATAAAGCATTTCTGAATAGGCCTTGCGTATACTGGGGGCGAGGGAGGGGAGGGAGGAGGGAAACCAAGCAGAAGAGAAAAATGCCTCAGCTGACAATGACTGAGTGGGAGAGAACTGCACGGTAACGTGCCATCCATCTACTGGGCAAGATTCATTATTCACGGCTCAGTCATTTGGTTCTAAATTTTAAATGTCATCTAAAGTGCTTTTTGAATTCATCAGTTTAAAAGATATTTACTAAGAAGCGAAACATTGTGTTATTACTCAGTGGCAGTGAGGGCTGTGGGATGGCAGGCAGTGTCCGTCGGGTGGCGGAGCAAAAAGCCAGCTGAACTGGAAATCGCTCACTTGCTATTCAAAGGTGGCTCTGCAGGTACAGTGCTTGCTGGCCCTTGAAGCTTCCCATGGCAACATCCCGACAAGGTGCTCATCCTTTCTAAACAGTGTCTCACGGGTTTCAGTCAGGCATGAGCAAAGCAGGAACACACGCCGTTCGCTGCCTCATACCAGCCTTTGTACCAGTGACCGCCAGGACTGCCAGTGCCCTAACCTAAGCACCCAGGGAATCCCATGCACGTACCCTACCACGCCGGGGTATGCTTTTGATGATCGGATTTCTACGTGACCCTGTGACACTCTCTTAAGCAAATAACAAAATCCCAGCCGCGGTATTTGATTAGCAATTAGAAATCTGGCCCGAAAGAAGACACAATACTGTTTATATCCACCACAAATGGCGAGGCTGAGTCACAGGGTGCTGAGGCTTCCAGGGACCTCAGCTTCCCCCGCTCCTCAGTCACAAGTCTGGCACGGTGCCATTAGCATAATCACTCCCATACTGATATCTTCTACTCACATAGTCATTTCTTTACTAGCAAAACCATGCATATCCTCAAGATATTTAAGCTACGCATTGTGTGATGGTAATAGCTTTGTAATGGTGTTCATCTATCATCCATTTTAAATATCCTTGCTCTGCCCACTAACCTATCTCCCATGGCTCCGCTTCTCTATCAGCCACAGATATTTCTGAGAAGTTTCAGAGAGGCACATTTGGAAAAAAGGAGCGCAGGGGAAGAATCAAAATGAAAACCTCCTAGGCAGATCTTGCCTAGGCCTATCGATGGGTCCGGGCCATTAGAAATTTGAGCTGACTCAGGCCTGAGATTTGATGCCTAGCTCAGAGGACAGCATCAGTAATTTTGTGGAAATTACTTGATTCCTTTCTTATATCCATGGAGATTGTCAAACACAAAAACCAGCAAGGAGCTTTAAAGAGATCTGGGGCATAGTGAACACCATGTAGGAGAACTGGAAGTAGCATCATAGCGATTCTTTCTCCATTTTGTCTGGCTTACCTGCCTTTACTGCTCCTACTCAAAGCTCACTGGCATAAAGGAAGACTCCCACAGACTTTGGATGGCTTATAAAAAACAAAGTTTTCTGTGGTTGAGCTTAATTTCTTCCACTACCTACAGATACAAAATTTCAGTTCTACTTTGGCTCTGGACCTGCGTAAAAGATGCTTCCATTTTTATTTGAACCACCTTACTCGTGGAATAATAGAATTACAGGATNTACTGCTCCTACTCAAAGCTCACTGGCATAAAGGAAGACTCCCACAGACTTTGGATGGCTTATAAAAAACAAAGTTTTCTGTGGTTGAGCTTAATTTCTTCCACTACCTACAGATACAAAATTTCAGTTCTACTTTGGCTCTGGACCTGTGTAAAAGATGCTTCCATTTTTATTTGAACCACCTTACTTGTGGAATAATAGAATTACAGGATTATAGAGAGCAATAATCCTCAGCACTCCACGGGATCAAAGCAGTATTCAAATGCTAAGCAACACTCAGAGACGATAGCTCAAGTATTATTATCCTCATTTTGCAGAGTAAGGATGGGAAGACACGACTTGAGAGCACAGGGCTTCTTCCGAGGACGATTTATGTCGAGAATCACGTGCTCCAGGCTGGCTTGGGGACTCCCTTCTTCCTGGTGCGTGGACTGAACGCTGTGGTTAGGGCCGAGCCTCACGCCTGGCCCAGTGCTCCCTCCTTACCTCCGTCGCGCTGCTCCTTAAAGCTCTTCCCTGCCAACCGCAGCATTTACCGGCGCTGCTGCATTTTTAAGTAAGGAAGAAAATATTAAATATCGGCATCACAAAGACTGTGGGTTCTCTCTAAACTGGCCCCTCCAGGATAAGCTTTACTCAGCACTTGGAAGCCCAGCTAAGATTAGAGTCCCTGCAGCAGGTGCAGCAGATGCAGTTACACAGCCTAAAGCGCCCTACAGTGACTAATGCAAACAGGCAAAGGGGGGAAGACATTATCCTCCGCTTTGTGACATGAGGTCACAGAACGACCAGTAACATGCCCAAGGTGCGGAAGGGCCAGGAATTCAGCTGTTATACCAGGCCCAATGTTTTACCGTAAGACCGAACCATTTGTCACCAGTTTAATGACTGGATGCTCAGGCTTCCGTTCAGCACATTATGTGCGCTTGAGGCACTGCTAGGTCACCTCCTTTAGAAGTAAGATACATACACCGCTGCTCAGGAGCCGCAGGTAATGCTGGTGAAGCAAATAAGTGATGATCACAAGGAAGGAGGGAGAAAATAGAGGCTGGTCATATTGCTGTACTGTGTTTACTTCAATAGTACTCTTGAATAAACAAGTTGCAGAAACTAGAAAGCAGGGACTCCAATTTTCCAGACTGAACTGCACAAGATCATATACATTAAGGAAGATAAAGAAATATAGCTGAAAGCCAAATACAGGTTACAGTGGCTGGAGATCATCCTCAGGAGATGAAATATTCCTTAAATGATGAAGACAATAATTCACAAGAATGAGACTCTCCAGTGAATTATGGGATTCCTCTTCCAGTAAGTTAGCAGAAATAAGATTCTAAAATTTAAACACACTCATCCATCACCGATTCTGCTTAAACAGATTTATGGATATATACATATTTTACCATTTTTTCTATTTTTATAAGCCTGACATTTTAGTTCACCTGTAGGTGATACTGGGACTTGAAATGCACCAAAAGTTACACAAGAGGGTAATTATACTCTGGCCCTAATTGCCTCCCCTCCCCTCCTCATGTGTTATAGGCATGGGGGATATTTTTAACCTCAAGGACCAATAGAGCTGACAAAACCAAAACAAGGTGCAAAGGAAGCTTGAAGTTATTATGGCACTTTGGGGATGGGAGAAAAGAAAGATACTGGTAGATTAACCTTGGAGCCCCGTAAAAACTCTCTGTGACCAAACCCAAGGAAAAGTCAATAAGAGAAGTTGATACAATGGGCTCTGATTGAGCAAGGTACCTAAAATCAAGTACCTAACTTTCAAAGCAGTGTCATTAGCCTCAGTGGTGAATATTCATGTGCATGAAGTTACAGGATCTTACTACAGCACATTATAGACTAAAGCATTTTTTCCTTACGCTGAATAAATCTCTAGACTTTTAACCGTTTTCTCTCATATAAATACACATCAGATGTCCAAACTGTCACTCTTCTGTCCTAAATTGTGGGCACCTGTTCTGTTATTTCTAGTATTTTCTCTGATCTGCTTTTTTTTTATAATATCCACTGATTATATGTAATATCTTGTTTGCATGGAAAAAGAAGGAAACGAACCAACCCTGGTTCGACAGCCTGGCTCCCTGTGCACAGTCCTCTGTGTTTGCACCTGCACCTGCACCGGCACTAACCCACTGTGACCGATGGCCAAAGACTGTATTTCACAGATGAGGAAAAATCTCAGTACAATGATGTTTCTGTAAATTGAGGATGGGGAATTGGCTGGAGTAGAGAGACATGTTACTGAAGAAAAGGCTGCCACGTGATTTCGTGCTCCATTAGACACATGAGCGCTATTCCCCTTTAAGGCTACGGCTTTGAATTTCATTACATCCAGTCTAGCTGTGAGCTCTTGTTGGAAAAAACGGTCCTCTTCTCCCCTCGCTCCTGTTCCTGCCACGTGCTTCCGCAAACTCCCTCGCCTCAGACTGTGCAACTGTGCAGCGCATGGATCCAGCTCACAGAGCTCACAGAAAAGTAACTCACCAAGATCAAAATGACATTTTCTTCCAGACTGGCAAGCTGATCCAACTGCGTGTGGTCACACAACTACTGGACGTGGAGTGGGAGGCTCAGACCTCTCTTCCGCCCTCGCCTGCTGCAGCCTTCTTCACTTAACGTTTGGTTCAACATAACAAATGCCAGATGCCCCAGCAGCAGGGAGACCTTTGTCCAGAAGTCGCACTGTCTAATACACAAAAGTCAAATCTATAGGTCAGTTATAGAGCACTGAGCACATTTCCTATTTTTTTGAGTGCTTAAGTTCATAATCTTCGCCTTTTATGTACCTATGCAGTATTTGTAAAGTTCTCTGGATTTCCTTTCCAATGGAGGTAGTTTACATAAGGACACAAACATATACACAGCCAACAGCACCAATACCTCTGTGGATTTTTGGGCGTATGCTTATAAGCAGTTCTTCGCACACATGCACAGACACACACACACGCACCGCTGATAAAAAGCTAGTATGTCTTTCGGTGTAGGCCAGGTAGTACCTCCCTGCCACCTCCATGCATACCCTTCCTCACTCAAAAAGCTATCCCCAAACCATGCAAATATACATGCAGCTGCTCAAACTGTATCGATGGACAAATCAGAAAGCTGTATCTGTCACTGCTTTCTCTCGAAAACCTTTATTGCTAGATATATTGTCAGCTAGAGCTCCCAATCAGCAAGAAGATTTGCTTGGCTGTATCTGTATCGATATTTATGAAGTTTGAGGCACATGCTAAAACAGATGAAATGCATGATTTTATTCTTTATTGAATAGTTACTGGGGAAGTAAGTTGGCAGGAGAACACACTGCCAAAAAAGAAAAAGCTCTCTTAATGTTAAATCAATGATTCATTTACTCTCTTCATGATTAATTGCAGAGTATTTGGAACTCTAATGACTTTTGTGGGTGCAATACCATTTAATCAAAAGGAAAAAAGATCCGATCTGCACGGAGATACTGATTTTTCTCCTGTGTCAGTAAAACAAGGAACTATTTGCTTCCACTACTCCAGGTGCTTGGGAAAGCTGTCAGAATCAATACGGAAGCCTGAACACCTCAGTGCGGGGAATCCGAAGCTGTTTTTCTTTCAGAAAGGTGGGTCTGTCTTTTTGCTGCTGTACAATTAACGCATGACCAAAACAAAGGACTGATTAACACCGATGTGCTGGCCAGAGCTGGCCTCCGTCTGAAGCGTTCCAGATTCAAAGGGAATCCCAGATGCTCACAACCCAGCAACCCCACAACCCAGCATGTGCCCCCAGCAGTTTGCAGACTGACATTGAGCTTAGGCACCTCTCTAGTTTAGCATATGCTACAGCTGCTATTGCCCTCCCTGGGCATCTTCCTCCCCAAGGTCTGGATTAGCACCGAGCACAGGCAAAGCACCGCCATGGCCAGATGAGGACTTCCAGTGCTAGGTGGCCCTTCCAGAGGCAGAGGATCTTCTGAAGAAAATACCAGGCCACTGTATACCCTTTAACTACGCACCGGAGCGTACTGATTCCTAGCATTGCTCAGCCATGTCAGCGTCTATACAGCTCAACGTGTGAACCATGAGAGGTCACCACATCTGTTCTCCAGGAGCCCCGTGGCACTGACCACCCAGACAGCTCGTGATAGAATACAACATCCCCGCTCCTGCCAAGATCCGCTTGGGATACACGGGATCCTTCCTGCTCTTGCTGAACTGGT
This sequence comes from Steatornis caripensis, assembly GCA_013398225.1. Classification (NCBI taxonomy): domain Eukaryota; kingdom Metazoa; phylum Chordata; class Aves; order Caprimulgiformes; family Steatornithidae; genus Steatornis; species Steatornis caripensis. The sequence goes on along the minus strand of VZSC01012360.1, from coordinate 158,880 downwards.
GAGAATTGCAAAGGTGAGCATGCCCCAGCCTGGCTGCCGTGCCCCCGTGGCGGGCAGCATGCCAACGTCAGGCAGTGGCAGCTGCGGGCTGTCAGCAGGCAGCCACCCGCTCCGTCCCTCCTGCTCTGCCCTGTGCTGTATGCAGAGCTGGCAGCTTCACACAGGCTTCTGGCCTCACAGCAGGGCAAAGACCTGGCTACGCATCAAGAAGAGGGGAAAGCAGAAAGCTTAAGGGATGTTTAAAGGACGTTTAAACAGGCTCTTTGTGCCAGATTTAACCCTTAACATGTGAATGACTGAAAAGCTAATCCATTAATGTACTCTTCTGCCCTTCTGCAGTCTGATCGTACCACCATGAATTCAGAGTGGTTTTGCTGGCACAGTGCTTTAGAAAGGGGGGCACACACAAAAAGCAACCACAATGCTGCTTCTCGTCATCTGCAATGATTTTGCCTTGTGAGACAGATCCTCAGGATCTGCTCAGAGATAAGCTGGTGGTCGCAGCTGGCTCCCAGGGGACAGGCCTCTCGCGGTGCTCACCGGCGGTGCGTGTGGCCAGCGACTAAGTGGCGTTTCTGCAGGGAGTGCAGAGCTGGAGAGGGGCTTAGAGACTGGGTCCCCTGGCAGCAGCAAAGTTTCCAGCCCTCCACAGAGACAGGCGGGCAGCATGTGTTCAAGGAGATCTTTGCTAACGTGACCTAACATGGGAAAAAAGTTGCTGGAAAACAAAACTAATACAGAACAAGAAAGGCTGCTGGCATCGGCAGCAAGAGGCCAGGCTGGCTCAGTCCAGTGCAGATGGAGAGTGGAGCGAGTGGGAGAAGACACAAAGCACCTGGTGAACTGGGGAAAGCTTGAGACCGGCACAAGAGCTGCGGCCCTGGGTAACCCTCCCCTCACATTCAGTACTTGCCTTCTCCTCTCCTTGGCTTGCGTCCCTCTGGGATTTCCCTCCCGTGTTTCTGTTTCCAACATTTACAGCCCCGTTGTGCCTCTGCCCACGGAGCCAAGCAGGGAGGAGGCGCCAGGCCCAGCCAGAGTGCAGGAAGGAAGCCCAAAGCCTTTCAAGATTGCAGGGGCACAGGGAGAAGCTGAGTGGTCTCGGCTGGCCAGAGCAGGTACGTGCCAGCCCTTTCCTCAGCCCTACAGGCTAGGTAGCCCCAATCTCTTGCACGCAGAGCATCCCGTGCACGTCAGGCCCATACCTTCACGGCGTATGCCACACCAGTACTTCCACTTCAGACTGGGCTTGCTGAGCACCTTTCGTTACCTGCCCAGCTGCAGGATGGATCCTGTCCTACCTGCTGCAGCCAGCACACCCAGGGGAAGCCGCCAGAGCCTCCGCTGAGGTGTCAGACACCCTGCCCAGGTTACGTGAGTGCAGGAGACCAAATCTGTTCTCAGCCTTACAGCCTCCTGAAGCTGCTGGGGCTCTCTGGGATGCAAGCCAGAGCGGTTGCCTGCTGTGTTTAAAAAGGAGTATAGTCCCAGCACATATTGCAGATCCCTCCATAGGAGACGGCATGAAAAGAGCAACGTTCTGTTTTTAAATAGGTCTGTCCCATGTTTGCCCACTGCCAGCCCATGCTGGCAGGTGAGAGGGGGAACAAGTGAGGACTTTATCTACTGCCGGAGCCCCAAGCTGGGAGACAGGAGTGCGAGGACGCCAGCTTGGCACTGCACCCTGTAGCAACACGGTGCCACTTGCAAAAACCAACTGAAAAAATGCCAGACATCTGTGCCCTCGCTGTGTGAACCAAAATGGAAAAGAACCAACTATTTTTCTTCCCACTGAGATTTATAAAAAGCCCCTGTGTGATCTAAACCGACACACAAAACGACAGTCCCTTTTGATTATTTTTAACCTAATTTAGATGACGCTAATTGTACTGGCCCTCTATAACAGTGCACAGAACTTGGTAGCAGCGGCAGTATAGAATTATCATCAGCTTCATGGAGTTAATGTTACGCCAATATCATATTTGATCCATGCTTTCAACATAGCCGAATGTTTACTGAATATCAGCATTTGCCTTTCCCGGGAGCTTGATTTTTCATTTCCTTTCACGTTTCCTTCAACTTCAGATATGCCGCGCACAAATTAGCACAGGTTCTCCCTGCCCGCCTCACAGCTCTTCACTAGACTCATGTCCCAATCAGCTTTGGTCAGCTCTTCCCCTAAGGTAAGATTCACCCCTGCGCGGCTTTGACCTAGCTCACCCCATGCCTTCTTTAGATGCCTGCAAGAAGGGAAGGGTGTTCTCTTGTGCCAGGAGGGTCAAGTCACTGAGGTTCTGTTTTGAGCAGGGGAGAGAATCTGTTACTCCTCGTAGCATATTCACCGCAAAGCTCTCAGTAACTTTTGGAGTGCGGCACTGATGCCTCATGGGCCTCTGCTGGATGCGTGATAGTACCACAAGGCGAGAGAGTCAAACGCGGCCCAAGCCATTTAGGGCTTAACGAAGCAAGACTTAAATTCCATCTGGCAACCAACAGTGGGAAAGCAGAAACCAGCGAGCCCAAGCGTGAAAGCACCACTTAATAAATGGACAGATACACTGTGCATTAACCGACGTTTACAGATGGTGGTCCCAAGGTAGACTCCTTGTTAGGAGCCATATAATTGTCTAATGACTCTAAAAGCATCAAATGCGCAGACAACAGTGCTGCCCCTGAACGTTTTTGTACATTTTTCATTAGCGACACATGAAAGAACTACCTTAGCTGTACCCGCTCTTTCCACAAATATTTTAGAGCCTAATATATCTCTACGTTGTAAAGAGGAGTAAGAAGCACTAAGTGTGCTTGCTCTTACCCAGATGACAGATGTATTCTCTGCCACTTCTCCCAGCAGGCTCTCCCAGTTTACTGGTTCCCCTCCCCACCAGGTCCACTTCAAAGAGAATCGTCTCCTTCCCCATCAGCCCGAGTGAGCAGCCAGCTTTTTCAATTACAGCTGAGCTCAAAAAGCTGAACTGCGAGGTAGATCAAGGCCCTTAACTCAATCTCTTAAACTGTAAAGCTCTCAAAATGGGGAGACTGTGAGGAAACAGGAGGAAAAAAACACGTATTTCAACTATTCTTTTAACCCTTTGTGCTGGGTACTTTTTAATTCCAGTGTTTTAAGTATGTCTATCTGTTGCAGTCATGTGCACAGGGAAGTATCATTTACAAGTCGTATGCAATGTAGTAAGGAAAACCAGGAACTGCTGCTCCGAGTAAGCGTTGGGAAGCGCCATCATCTTTATTCGGGCAGTTTGACCACTTCTCAGTGCATGGCCTGCAATAGGGGAGCTCACCCTCTTTTTTATTAATGTAACTCTGTACCACCGCAGTATTTCCCTAGGACTCTTACAAAAAGGATCACTTGTGGTTTTAGGACAAAACCAGCTTTCTAATTGACTCCCTCTGGAAAATGTGAAGAAATGATTCTTGCACTGTGCCTGCAACTTGGCGCGGAGGTCCTGAGCAAGAGGTTTGCTGCTTGTGGCCATCACCACCCGATGGAGGCCTTAGTTGGGATCTCTAATAGCATTAGAGTTCAAAGGCATCACTAGGTCACAAACTAGTACTGAAGGAATACCCAGAAGGGCCAACCAAGGAAGAGAGAAAGCAGCCCTTTCCCCATATACTATTTTCTTTCTTTATTTTCATTAGACACTACTTTTCAGGATAGCATGTTATATTTCACAAAATGCCCAAACCCTGATTTTTAATTCAACTTTTTATTGTCCATAGTAGGAGACTACTGACTAGGAATGATCTAAAATCTACGAAAGTCACTAAATTCCTTGCCAAGGACGGCAGTGACTGCAGGGTGAGGCCTTTGGTGAGCTTGGGAGCGGGGGATTCATGCCGTATACTTCCACAAATACCTTGCTAATGGACCGTTAATTGCTTGCTACATTTAGTGAATTTAAGATTCTGGTTTAGAGGAAAAGTACTTATGCAAAAAGCATTAGACTTCAGAGGTCTTCTGGTAACGATGCATCCATTCACATACCCATCCATCTCGCCACTCCTGGACAACTTAGCACAGTGCAGTAGGAGCTGTGTGTTTCCTCTTCATCAAATTATGACCATGAAGGATCATTACAGAAAAAATACGAACCACAGCACTTCACATCAGAAAATGCACATACACAAAAATGCTGCGTGAAATCTTGTCAGCCCCTCTGCAATCTTGTATCAGAGGGAAAATAAGAAAAGCCCTAACGATGACAGCCTGCCCATTTCTCTTGTCTGGAAAGAAAAATTTCACTTATTTTAAAATAATTTTTTATTTTAATTTGATATTAGAGAATAGATTATGATATAATTTCCATCCTCTGCAAAGCTGTGAAGAATTATTTAATTGGATATGGAAACCAGACTATGAACGCAAGACTGTTTAATGAAAATGTGAAAATCCCTTTGTTAAGGCAATCTCGTCTGATACTCCTGCGTTCTGGTTGGCAGAAGCAATACTTACATTTGACTGCAAGAGTGATATAAAGAAATTTTATAGAGAACAAATAAATTAAGTGATATTTATGTTAGTATTTATTTAAGTCCTGAAGATTACTTACGCGGAATGTATTCACATAAATTTTTGGAGAAGGTGTAGCAAAGATTAATTGAAATATTAAATCAATTTTATGACTATAGGGGAGAATGCAGTTCATCCCTATTTGTCACTGTATTCAATAAAGCACTACAGCTTAAGACTTTGATTTACAAATAGCGGAGGAAAGAACCTGAACACTAGAACACTGCTAGGTGTCTCTAAATTAAAGGATCTGTGTAAAAAAAAGAAGTAATTCTTATCTACTGCTATTAGACTGGCACTACATGATACAGGTAAAAGATGTAAATAATAAAGAGAACATTCATAAAGAGATTTTCAGGAGCTCTCAGACGTGGCCTGATTCTGTTCCCACTGTACTTCCGATGCAAGGAGAGTTAAGTCACGCTCACTGCATTTCCAAAACTCACACTTTATTTTAGAACTGCATCTCTGATTTTTTATCGCGTTCATCTGATGCCGTATGAAATAACCCACAAGGTTACAAAGTGCAACTACAGGTGTGTGTCCCCTATTATGTTAAATTGTATCATATTCGCCGAGTGAGGAATAATCTCCAGGATATGAGAACAAGACTCACATTGAACTCAATCTTCACACAGATGACAAAATGGCTTGGAAAAAAGGTGGGGCCACACTTCTCTTCTGTTCCACTGTGATCTCGTCCCTGCTGATGCTGCCTCATCAGCATGTACCAGTGCAATCCTGTAAAGCAGTGTCTGCACATCAGACTTTTGCAATTCTCCACAAGGTTGTCCGAAACCATTCGAAAAACATCTGTTAACCTTCATGGACTTTGGGGTCAACCCCTATGGTTCCAGTTAACATGTTCTTCCCCGCGCCCTTTCCCTCATCTTTCTCCATTTTGCTAAATGATAAAAAGCTGCGTATTTAGCAACTACACTTCAGCCTCGTTGCAATCCAGGAGTTTTCCTGGTGCATAACAACAACGAGATTGCCATGTATCTCATCCCAGAAATGACGTATTCAGCCCAATGGCAAAAGTACATAAATCAAGGTCAGTGATCATAGGAAACTCAGAGAAAACAAGGATGAAGTTTCTGATAAAACAACAAAATTACCCATGTCCTGCATAAGCACGAACGCCTCGGCAGAGAACATTGCACCAGGATCTGGATATTTTGCAGGTTTTCAGGTAGAACAGGAGTGCCCTGACACAGAAATGGTTCTTTATTACCAAACACATACTTCCCTGCTCTTGCCATATTTTCCAAATAAATGTTTCTAATTCTGGCTCTGGTGGGTAATGTTTCTTTTGAAAGATTAGGGTACCGAGCAGAAAAACGAGTACAGATTTTTAAACTCCTCTACTTAGTTTTAAAACTTGGTTCTTGGTCTACACCGAGCTTTGCACCAGTGAGGCAGTCTGCGGTTGGAGTGTATCCATACAGCTCTATTGATTCCAGACAGAGCAATGCCAATTTATTAGGTGTGAACGTCGTCCTTTGTTGTAGCCGTGAGTGAGACTGTAAGCCGCTGCGTGAGCTTTCCTGACAGCACCAAGAAAGTCAGGATAAAAATAATCTCTGATGATAGAAGATTGCTTAACAGCAGTGAAAACCACTAGACCTAGAAATACAGTTGAAACAAATTATTCCTGTCTCTGTATTTTGTCTCGCATGTCATGGTGTTAATCTAAGTGCATGTGTGAATTAAACTAGCAGAGCTACGCACTCTGAGGAGAAGGTGATATTGTGGAATGAGCAACTACTGTGACAGTGGGCTCAGAGCTCACAATCATTTTTGTTAGCCAGCCTCTGCAGGCTAGTATTACAGATGAGAAACACTGTGGAATGTCAGGAGCTATCTAGGTGGCCATGCACCGGTGATTTTTGCTGAAATATGGGCTAAAGGGAAGTCTGCGCCCACGAGCAGGCAGCGTGCGGATTTGTGCTCTCTTGGCAAGCCAGAAATAGGAGCTTTGGCCACATGTCGATGACCAGCTCAGTTTACAAACCACTATCAGAAAAGACAGGCTTCCAAGATTCTTAGTTGCTGATGTCAATACATGGGTAGTCGAAGACCTGATAATACAGGAGACTGTATTTATGTTAGAAAAACAGGTTTAATCTGAAGGCAGGCGTCTCACAACAAACATCTCTCTCCTTCAGTCGTACACAGTTCAGCCAGCATCAGCTTTAAATGGGGAGATGACATCAGCTGGAGCGGGCTAGCAATTCTGTGCACCTGAGAAACGCCCCCCGTTTAATTTCTGATGGTTTGTCTGCAAAGGGCCTCTGACTGTCTTTAACTTGTCATCAGAACTCACTGAGCAAACAGGTTTTCAATCCGCTGCTTTCTCATATCCCAGTATATGAGTAGCTCTGAGAGGACAGAGAGGTCCCAGTGCTTGTTTGTATCTTAGCTGGCTAAACAGATCCTCGGAATCATGTTTCTACCTGAATATGCAGAATTGTGACATTTCATATTCAATATTCTCCAGTAGCCCCTGGGATGCCCCCGAGTGACTACAAAGTTTGTGTAAAAAATGGTGTAAACAAAGCTATTTTAAACTCTTGCTTATTTGCACAGCATGTCCGCAATATATTCATGGTGATAATGCAGCTGTAACACATGTATTGCTTTTATAAGCTGTTCTACAATAAAAGGCAAAATGCTTCAATTTCTGAATGAGTACTTTGTATATGTCACTGCTTTCAATTCTTATTACCACCTATGGTATACACTGATTTCAATAAGATTATCTCTTGCATGAGCTGCTAATTACATGGCAGTGAATTATCTTTTGGTCAAGCAACTGTTGTTGCATTGCCTTGAAGCGCTCAGGGAAAGACAGCAGCTTTTATGGCAGGGGATTGTTCAGAAAATCCAAACACAACAACGGGCCGGTTGTTGAAAGCTTAAAGCTTTGATACGGCTAATGATTAACTCATGGGATGAAGTATTTTCTAGTTTTCTCATGAAAAAAAAAGTTGGTCAGTGCAAGAGCACTAAGGCACCCTAAAACTCCCTTGACTGCATTTAGAAACAGAACTCCAACAGCGACTGTTTGACGGGAAACCCCTCGGGCGGGGATGGGCGGTCAGGTTTCTCTCCTCTTCCTAGATGCGCTCCTTAGCGATCAGAGTGCACTGTGAAAAGCAACCCTATCGTCAACAGGCTTAAAGGCAACAGCAACAGCTGGGAATTGGCACTTCCACTGAGAAATTCAGCGAGTACACAAGAGGAAAAAGGAAAAAAGAAGACCCCGAATCTCTGCAAGAAATACAAACAGTTGGCACCTTTCCCCCCCGTGGTGTACAAGAAAGCTCCAAAGTCCAAAGCTCCAGTGAAGGGCCACAGCGATGTGCCCTTGGCATGCTCAGAGCCCAGCCGAGGCCCCTCAGCAGCAGAAAGCATCTCCAGACTCCCCAAGGCTCCCCAGCTGCAGTGAAGGGAGACGAGAGCAGGCCTTAACTGCCCAGGCAAGCTCACCCACAGCACTCACCAAACCGCAGCTGCAGCTACCTCGGGCACTGCCGGGCAGATCAAGATGCACGTGGGGTGGGCGGAAGAAACGAGATGCCCTCAGGAGCTGGCAACCGATGCTCAGGGAGCTTTCTGGATTGCAATGCTGATGCTTAAACATTACAGAAATCCCGCTTTAGGTAGCTGCTTTGCTTCTGTCGTTCAGTTTCAGTGTATTAAACCACTGCATGGTTTTAATCTTGATCTAAGATACTTTATATTCTTGCTGATTAATTCTCCCTTGAGATTAAGCAATCATGAAGTACACTTGAAAGCGAGCACGTATACACAGGCTTCAGTATCACACCCGCAATAATCTCAATTTTAGCATTCCTGCAAAGCACGGGAACGCTGGAGACCGGCCATGTACGACGACTCCTCGTTTTGCACAAATCGCCCCCGCCAGCCCCACGGCCGTTCCAGCAGCAGGCAGCGGCGCAGGCCCCCTGCACTCCTCCTCCCCGTGACATGGGGGTGCTGAATAAAGTGTGAATAACCTGAACTGCTGCTGCATTTATGATGCAGATGAGAAATCTTATTGTCTGTGGCTTGCCCTGCCTTCTGAAAAATCGTTGTCCCATCCAGGGAGAGCCAACCTTGTATTTTACAGAGTAAGGATAATGAGGAGATGGAAAGGAGAAGCCGGCCTGCGGCATTGGTGCCTCCTTCCTCAATCTGAGACTTGACGGCTCAAAGGTGAGCAAATGGCATCATTAAATGGCCTTTCAGGGATACGTCCTTTTAGGTGCCATGTTCTCCGAAGCAGCTTGCTCTAGTATAAGCCTCTATCCCACTGCTCCTGTGCAGCAATCCCGTCAGCCTCCACTACTCACGACCTCTGTCAGCCAGCGGCAGAGTTACCGGAAATTGCTGGGAAAATACCCCGATTTGGAAAATACTGTATATTAACTTCAGGAAACTCTAGGACAAGTTTTGAAGTAGAAAAGACCCGTGAGAGAATCTGAGTCGTTTCCTGCTAGGGGACTTCGGATTTTTAGTGTGTTCACTGATTTTTGGCCTTAGTATCGCCCTGTATTGACACACGCATGTCCTGAACTGCGTAATAGCTTCAAGCGACTTTGTGGAACTCTTCGCAGCACAGAAAGTAAAATTAAAGCTCTTCCTCTCGAATGCTTGTGCGCTCAACTTAATGACTTTTCATCACAATGCTAGATGCTCGTAGGGTCTAAATCGGCCCATGTCTATTCCAAAGCAAATTCCCATTCATGCCAGCTGAGAATACAGTTCAGGGTGGCATAAATGTTTATGACAGAAACAGAGTCCCGTGGGGACAGGACCCACATGTAAGCACACGGAGGTTTTTTGGTCTTCAGGTGTTTGCTGAAACCACTGTTAAATGTTAACAATATTTCGATTAAAAATGGAATTGAAATTTTCACAGAGCGGCCCTGGCATTGCTAGAAAGAAAAATGAAAAACTCTGCACCGTCTTCAGCTTAAAGCAGCTCCGACTACATTTTAAAATAATAGCTTCAGAGGTATTGCACGGAGAGTATGAGAAATGCGCCACAGTGAGGTGATCTATCAGAGGGAAACCTTGAAGCCTGAAAAGGAGGGAAAACAATAAATCCCCAGAATAAATATTGAAAGGGGAGAAAGAAGGAGAGAGATTTCATTTTATTACATCATTTGATGTCATGAGCATGCACAAGGGAAAAGATTTATTTATTTATGTTTCCCAGAGGGTTGGTTCTGTAAACAGATGGAAGCAGGGCTGGAAAATGTGAATTCCAAACATAAAAGGTCAAGGCACAACAGAGCTGTATTTTCAGATACAGTGATATAGTGGCCATAGCTAGCACTGGGTTCGATTCCTTATTAGATTTCCCCTGGTTTTTGGATGGGTTATGCAAATTCCCACTCTCCTGCTGGAAATAGGAATGCATAATCTCCGGTTTGCTGCAAAGCGTTCCCCTGGTGCAGCGGCGGTGCTGTAATTACCCTGGAGATCCTGGCACTTCTGTTTGAATATCTTATGTTCAGTCACTTAGAGGTTTCTCAAGAGAGTAACTTCCCCTTGCTTGCTCTTGGACCAGAACATGGACTTTAAATTTAAAGAAAATATATAATCTAAGTGTTCTATAACACTTATTCCTGTTTTTCATAGCATACAAATTGGGAAGTTAAAATAGAGGTATCCATGTTCTTTTAACTGTCGAATGTTAACTGTTAAATCCAGAAGACCTTTTCAGCAGAACGTGGTTTTGAAATTCGTACTTAGGTTTATGTGGGTAACCGCACAGAAATGGCACGTACAAGGATTCTTCAGAAAAAAGGCTAAGCTCCTTCTCAGGGTATGGCAGCTTTTACAACTCCTGTATTTCTTGCAGCAGCATCTGGAGATGCAGTCAAATACCACATGCCCTGGTGCAAATGAATTGTCCCTATGGCATGAATGACGCAGTGGATGCTCCCCCTTTCTCCCAGCTTCGCCTTGCTTTTTTCTCTATTTTTAAGTCTAGTCACCCTTATCGTCTCTATTTAAACTACAAGTTATTTTCAGGAATCTCTCAATCACGTAAAATGCTAAGCACAAGGGCGCCATGTTCTCAGCTAGCATGTACCCGTGATCATCGTAAATGCTAAGAGTAAGCATTCACAATACTGTTACCTCACTGTAGGCTGAATTTATACACACTGAATCATCCCTTTGGTTCCAAGGGAAGTATGCACAGCAGTGAAGTTAAACATATATTTTGGATGTTGTGCGATCAGAACATAAGTATACGGAGCCATCAATTCAGTGTGTTTTCCTGTGGGCATAGCCTAAGTTTCACAAGCCACACCAAAGAGAACCAAACCAGAGTGAAAATTTTTATTAGCAGGTATGTTCTCAGATGCTCTATAGTGTTACTGTAAAAAGCTTTTATTAATATATTAATAAAACAGATAATAAATAACATATACAATTATATACGAATATATCAATGAGCCAATACATAAAACTTCTATTAATATTTTGCTAGATTTTTAGTCATCACACTGTATCTCATCAGAGGATATGTAAGGTCTCTTGGCGTGTTATTAATGAAGCTCATCAGGCAGAATATGCCAGAGTTTTAAAAAACTTCTCACATAGCTGCCTAACTGTTTCGTTTTTGTTATAATTTTTGTACAGAATGATATGTTACAGTCTCTCCTTTTAATTAGATAGCTAATAAAGCAAGCAGTTTGCCTTGGGTTAGCCCAGCGGCAAAACAACGCTGTGAAAAAGACTCACAGGCAACCCATCACCTTGTGCTGTGCTAGTAAAGAGCACAGCCATCCGGAGCAGTCGAGGCACATGCTGGTACACGCTATGGCCAGAGCCAGCCCTGAAAACCCTGCAGTAACCCCACCGACCTCAGCAAGGGTGCCCGACCCGGGGCCTCAGGCTGCACGACATTACTCGGTGTACACATGCGTTCTCAGGTCCAGCCCGCTGAGGGTCTGGTTTTGTTCAGCTATAAATCTCTTTCGGGCAATGCATGAACAGGCTGTACGAAAACAATTTGTCTTGGTTTAGCCTGCATGTATAAAACCAGGAGCCACTGGCAGCCAATTAAATGGGCTGTAAACGACTTGGGAAGACTGCAGGAACAGGGCAGCTGTCCTCTGCACAGAGAGAAAAAAGCAAAGTACTTGAGAGTAGAGATCTTAGATGGCTGGCTACCAGTTCTCAGCCTGCTCTCATTTGTTTTCGGGTGTGTTTTCAGTCTTATGCTTAACTGCTTGAACTTCAGGCGCTTCAAAGACTTGGAGGGCTCTTGCCTACTTTGTTAGGTCTAATTTATTAGTGGGAGAGCATCCGAGGACTTGATCCAAAGCCTCCTGTATTCAATGGAAGGCTCCGAATGTGGCTTTGAGCAACTGTGGGCGATCTGTACTAAAAACTGAAATTAAAAAAAAAAAAGAAATTGCTTTTGTTGTTGCTATACTAGTCACATAGAAGCAGATCATCTTTCACAGTGCTGGCAGGTGAAGTCAAACCGCTTCTCTGGGAGATTAGGGATTGATGAAAGTCCTTGCACTCGGGGATATATAGCTATTCATCTTGGAATTATTTGTCAAACACCCAAGATCTCTGCTCTGATTTGTGGAATATATTCTGAAAGTCACCACTTAAAATGAGTCAAGATTTTTTAAAATTATTTTTATGTTTTTAAAGGAAATGCACAAGTTACTTCTTTGCCCCCACACCAAGCACTGTTACTTTAAATACAGCACTCTTTTTGCTTTGGCATTGCACCTACTGTGTGTTGCTGATTGTAGAGAATGCAGCTGGGAAACTAGAAAGTAGGAGTTAATACACCTTCGGACACGTCCATAAAGCATCGTCACCGCTTCAAACCAAGAGCCGAGGCCAGGTCAGCACTGACAGCTCCTGCTGTCCCACTCAAGAGAGTCAGGGGAAGCCGGCGAAGAGGTAGCATGTAAGCCACTTCTCCAGCTTTTCCCACTACAACAAATCAGCTGATCCTGTTCAGAGAAGCTTTTCGAAAATAACTTTGGGTTGCATCAGAAGCACCAAAATTTGACTTGCCGTGCCTGGAGTCTGATATTCAGAAGACGCTCCACGCGCCATCCCCCAGATCCCCTCGGGATCCTGCAAACGTGCCCTGGACTCTCGAGCAATGACTCTGCTTTGCATTGCACAGGGCAGTAAAGGCGATAGGAAGAATACAGCAGGGTATCCCTGTGCGAATGGGCGCTGGTATTTCAGTGTGACAACTGCCTTGTAACGTGGCTATCAACCAGAACTGAAAAATTATGGAATCGCAGACAACAGAACTGGAACAGACTGCTTCAAGTCCTCATTAGTAAAGAAGGTCAGGCTTAATTTGGCCATAGCCTCTATCTAAGATGAGATAAAGAAACAGGCTTAAATTATTTTTCACAACTTGTTGTCAGGCCCGTGGCAGTCATTCTTGCTCACATATAACAGAAAGCTGTTCTGGATAATCTGGCTGCAGTTCAGTGAGTAAGTTGTGATACACTTTTTCATTTGAGAGATCAACATTTTCTGGTTTAGCAACGCCTGGCAGAATAATCAATAACTTACACCCTGAGAGTGATGGGAAGAGGGAAACAATGAAGATAACACTGCACCAGAGCATGAGGACCTGCAGGAGCTCTGCTAACTTGCTGGGATAAGGATGTACCGGCCTTTTGCCTTCAAAAAATTAGGGCTCATTGGCAAGGCAGGAAACATTTGCGGGGGAGTTTCCTGAGCCAGAGAAAATCCCCAGTGCACAGCTCAGCACAGCTTTCAGCCCAGTCAGAAAAAGCTCTAGATCTGAAGCATTAGGCAGTGACTAGGGCTCGCCCAGGCTCAAATCCAGTCCTGTGCAGGAGTTAAGACAGTGTGAGCCTTTCATAAGGACAAATTATATCCCAGGTGAGAACCTTAGCCTGGGAAGCCCCAACACAGAGGGATCCAGCTGGGAAAAAAAGCAGAATTTATGCAGCCTTGTCATCAGCCACAAGGGCCCATTTTCACCCTGGCTCAGCCGGGGCTGTGTGGGCTTCCACCTTGCTGAGTAAATTGCTACAGCTCTCTCTAACAAGCAAGTGAAGAAGGCTACCGTACCTCTGCCTCTGCTTCCTGCCTGTTAGATGGTCACGTGTCTGCTAGGAGCTAATGCTGGGAGGATACAGGCTCAGGTTGGTTTTGGAGGCAATACAGATGACACAGTTTAATGAGGAGGGCAGGGGAAAGTGGGGATGGTTTGTTTTCCATTTTGTCTCCTAAACCATATTTCAGAGTAAGCTGGAAAGCAGTTACTTTTAAGATCTTATCTAAAATTCCATACTGACTAACAGCCTGCATAACCTCACAGCCAAATTCTGTGAGATACTGAGGCTCTACAACTCAAGCAGAAGCGATTTGGTGGCATAGACACTGAAGAATTGATATTTATGATCTTGCCTTAAGGTTCACAGCAGGGCTGAACCTGGCCTACCGACTGGTACTGTCTGACTGCAAACCAAATGAGAGCCTGGGCAACAATAAGGAAAAAGCCAATTACCTGATTCAACAGATAACAGATTCCCTAGAAATAACTGTTGGAATCAATTTTCCTTAACAGAAAAAAAAAATAGGGGCAAAACAGCAAGGAAAACATCCCTAATTTCATCAAGGGACTAAGTTAAAAAATATATATGCAGACTCTTTAAGCTAAAATAAGACTGTGATCAGCAACCCTGATCTGACGAGGACGCTGCGAGCAGCCGCAAGCCCAGCTGGTGTTTGGGGAAAGCTAATGGAGCCCCAGCCTCCCCCTGTCCCTGGTCCATCCGTGCCTGCCCCCTGGGAGCTCAGAGCCTCGAGACCTTTCTGTCTTGTGCAACAGATCGAAGTCATTAAGGCGCTTAGCTCTCGTGCATTAGCCACATCTAACCAGGCTGATTTCCCTGACATTGCCTAATCCTTTCTGAGTACAGTGTTTTCAATTATTGAGTTCTGCTATGTTTATTTATTATTTACTCAGGTTAGCTACGCGGTGTGGTTACGTATCTTGTGCTTTCTAGGAGGGGGACTGATGGCTGCTACAGAAAACGTGGAATTTTCACAAGATGTTGATAAATTAGTAAAATACCAGCGAATGCACTTGCCCTAGGTTTAAAAGGCTTGAAAAATTGGACGCGTTTTGTACTTGACCAGTTTGAACTACAGCAGCTGTTTGTAATGAAGTTATACAACTGGTGGGGCAGAGCTTTACAGAGCTGGAGGGGCATCATTCCCACCCCTCCATGCCAGATGAGAAGCTGCTCTGTCAAGACTAAGGGTCCTCGTCAGACAAATTTGGTGCCAGAAACACAGCTGTATTAAGGATTCTGCAGTGAGTTGCTGCAGGGTGGCCCAAACGTGAAGCCCTGAACGTGAACCTCAACACCTCGCAGAGCCCACGGTGGCCACCTGGATGTCATTCACCTTTTATTTCAGATGGCTGCATGGACCAGCACTGAACAGTGCACTCGGGCCACAGTCTGTGAACCAGCGGCTGTTTACAGGCATAAATAGCAGGCACAGGAGCAGCTGGGAGCACGGCTTGCTTTATCGGTTTCCTGCCCAAGTTATTACCTTGTAGTTTCTCCCTTTCCTATAAGTACAGGGAGTCTAAATCTTCTCCTAGACATTTATTTAAACAGCACAGTGTTAGGCAGCGCAAGTGAGCTCCTGGCACAAAGCAGCCTTGACCTCATCTGAACTCAGCTGGAGCTACGATGGAAGAAAAAACACAGAATCAAACACAGCTTCACTATCCACCTAACAGTGAACACTTGAAAACCACCAGTAATTCCTGCTATTTTCCTATGGTTTTCAGGACCAACATAAAACAATGGTGTCTTGAAAATGGCCTGGATTTATTTGGCCAGTAGAAGGCATCCAAGACAAACTGGACGGCAACAAGCTGGTTAGCTGCAGAGACAGCGGAGCTTTCTGTAGCACACAAGTGCCTTCAGTCATTTAGGCTAATGAGCTTAACTAATAATGCAGTAACTAGATTGCTGGCAAAACATAAATAGTCCTACAATACAATAATACCTAATAAAAATCATGTCCAAAAGCATTTTGAAAAATGATGCTGCTTAACAATATTCATGAATTTTTGCAAGCAATTAAAGAGAAACTACTGTAATTTTTAAATCATAAATCTTTGCAATTAAAAAATCATCCATAATTTGTGGCCTGAATTCCCCCAGAGCAAATACATACTAAAGTAAGTCTATAGGATTCTTACTATCTATTGATGATAAATGACTTGCTCTTTTTCTACTAAACTGACTTTGACTTTGGGTATTGCCTTGCATTTACAATCTGCTCTGTTGCACTAGCATCAATTCAGAGAACAGCTGTTGTGGTATTACACTGGGTTTCTAACACTTGTAGCAGGAGAACAGCATAAGGCAAACCTCATTGTTCAGAGGGGATGCCTAAGAAAAGTTGTTCTCTTGGCTGGAGACATTGCTGTCTCTTAAACGGGCGGTGCGAGAGCCTCTGGGGGTGGGTCACTGCTGATTTGCTGGGCTGAGCCTTACTTATAGATTTCTTCAAACCATCAGCGACAGGTTATGCCTTCGTGTTTGACACAGGGTGGTCTCAAAGGGTGTCTTCAGGAGAAGCTCCAGGGAGGGAACGTGGCCCTGGAGGGCTGCTCATGCTCATGGCTTCCAGCAGGAAACGCCGCCGCAGCAAAGCCTGGCACACTCCTTTCTCTTCAAGCGCGTGTCTCTAGAAAAGGGTTTCTGTACGCAAGCACTGGTCTGGGGAGGGACTGAGCTTACGATACCCTCACCACCGCCCATCCAAAATTGGAGGAAGCCTTAACATCTCAGTCGCCAGTGAGCGCGCAGCCAAATCCCCTGCAGCACCAGCGAGCGGGGAAGAGCCCTTACCCAGCTTGCACGCAAAGGCTGAGGCGCACTTGACCCACAGACACTTGGGAGCCGGGCACCCAGCAGCTGCCATGCAGTACCACACCACGATCCCAAAGCCGGCACTCGGGAGTGCTGCAGACCCAGCAGCGTGCTTTTGTGCCCGACGCAGCCAGAAACTGTTCAGGATAAGTCCGTTCCCCCCTCACAGTGCTACGGTGCCAGGGGTGCTGGCCTGCGGCTGCCTGCGCCGTGCTCTGCTGCAGCACTCTGCTTAACACAGACCTCCACGCACTAAAGACTGGAAACAACTTCCTACAGGTACCGCAGCAACCTTACACCCATTAAACCTTTCCAAGATCCATTGTTTTTACATAGGGTTACAAATTAAATGGGTTGCAGGGATTTTACAAGAGTGTTTAGCATGCAATGGCAACTAACACCTTGGATAAACATAAAGGGCCTTTGCTGAAGAAAATGTCACAAACTATTCTGACTGAATTGATACTCTCGGTTTATTATTGATGTTGAGATACAAGAAGTGGGAGTTCACTGTGCTGGGTGCTGTACAAAGTGGAATTTCAAGGCATTATGCTGGGATTTAGTCACACGGGATGTTACTGAGATCTTTGATATGCATTATGTAGCTACATTCCTGTACATTCCTTTGGACAATTAATACAGTGAGGCTTCTCCCTGGCCCACGTTCACTACTGTATGCAACAAAGTGAATTCAAAACGCCCCTTTGTTCTCTCCACGACCCCAGTCAGCAGCAGCTCTGCAAGCGATTAATGGCTGACTGGCACGCACCGTGGTCAGCGGGGAGCAGGAGGTTCATGGGCACATCTGGTAGCACCATCACCCCAGCTTGTCCAGCCCTGAAGAGCCCCCAAGCCCGCAGCTGCTGTGGCAGGATGGGTCCCAGCTCGCCACGCAGCTGGTACACCTCTGCCTGAGCTGGCACCTGCAAGGGCAGCAAAACCTGCACTGCCTTACCCAAGCGGCCAAAAGGTGCTTTGCTTATCAGTAGCTTTATTTGGGTGTATATAGTTTGAATTAATTTCATTAACATTCCCTCCCTGGGAAGGGGGTGCAGAGTTGATGAGAAAATGTTAGGCTTCAGAAGAGAGAGACCTCTGCAATGGCAAATGACTGTGAGTGTTGACGTTGGCTTCAGCTGCACTGCCAGGCGCATGGCAAGGACAGGAGGAGGGCATGACCGGCTCCTTGCTCGAGCCTTGCTGACTCCTTGCCCACCTGCTACCGATAAGAAAGCGGGTGTGGAGACTGGGTTGCCTGTTTTCAGCTGCAAGAAGTACTTTGGTATGGAGGAATCGATGTCACCAGTGAGGAAGGAGACACTATCTAGACAACTCTGCGATGCACAGGAAACCTAATTCTATGCAGCCTCCTTGCAAACGTCTTACTTATAATTGATATTTTATTGTTTACTTTGGAGACTTGCGTTTATCAATGACACTTTGCTGCATAAAACAGCTGGAATGCTTCTACCTCCTTTTCCAAATCCTGGGACCAATTGTCGTGATAAATGAGCCCTGGAAAGGCATGATTTATGGCTCCGTTGCCTCAAGGTGCACTGCGGATCCTTCTGTACAAATGAAACCCTGCTTAAAAGTCCTTAAATTTTTCAGGGTGACCTCTCTTCTTCCCTGTAAAATTCTCATTGCAAATCACCAAAACTCTCTCTTCCTTTTCAAAATGTTATTTTAACTAAGGGTCTCATCTTTCCACTTATTTTCCCTTCAAAGTTGCCTTGGGCCTCAGCCACTGTCAGCTCGAAGCGGACGGACAATGTCTGGTCAACAAAAGCTTTACTTCTAGAGGGCAAGGCTGGTCTCCTCCCGGTAATAGCGTTGCCAGAGATATGCATATGCGTGGTGATAGACTGCTATCACTACTCCCTTGTTTGCAAAAGCTGCCAGTTAAAATAACAGCTGGACTCATATTGAATCTGATTTGCTGACTTGCCAGAACACAGTATCTTTGATAGCTGTGGTAAGGAAAGCTAACAATTATACTGCAGAAATCACCTGTGCTTTAAATGCGGTTAGCAGGCGTTTAACAGCTGGAGTCGTAACCGGAGGCAGGGCTGGCGCTTGCCCTCAGTTCTGCTTTAATTCTGGTATTCATTTCCCATTTGACTTCGGCAAGATGACTGAATGACAAAAGCCTCAGGTTTCCCATCCATATGCTTACCTGCTTGCCTTGGTTAACTAATGTTTCTAAGTCGCCTTGAAATTTCCAGGTGGGAGGTGCCGTATAGTACAAAGTATTTATGTTTGTGCAATAGAATAAAGATCTATTAGCAAAGGTGAACAGATCTCTGCAGCAATACAAAGCTTCACAAGTCAGCCTTGTAGCACCACACGTGAGTTAAGTCCTTCAGACTCTTACATGTGGAAGCCATCCGGGTGATGGGAACAGCAGTTTTCAAGAAGCAGAACTGTGTCTGTTCTGCTTTCAGGACCGGGGACTCTGCACCAACCCCAGCCATAGGGCAGATGTTCACACAGCCGACGAGTGCCCAGAGTTACATTAATTTTTTAGAAAGATTGCTTGCATAAACAGGTTGTGAACAATCCCCAACATAGTAATTTTATTGTCTTAAATGACCATCCTAGTTTACTCTGCAGAGCTTCCCTCTGTCACGTCGATGGCTTCCCACAGACCGGGACGATCAGATTCTTATTCCATGCTCCGAATGGTATTTCATTAGTTACAGTGTGCAGATGGTATAAAGTACGTACTGCCAAATAAGGACCTGTCGCAACATGTCCCGATGTCCTGCCCTGCTCCCCCAGACCCAAATGTGCACGCTGCCCACGCACCGTTACCGGGAGGTATTTCTATCCCTGCCCTTCATAGGGGGGTGTCTTCCCTAGCCGGTGATTTGCCACCAAAGTCCAACAGCAGCCTCAGTCTAAACGGTCTTTTGGTCTGGGATTGCACATTAT
The DNA here is from genome assembly GCA_013398225.1 of Steatornis caripensis. Lineage (NCBI taxonomy): Eukaryota > Metazoa > Chordata > Aves > Caprimulgiformes > Steatornithidae > Steatornis > Steatornis caripensis. The sequence goes on along the minus strand of VZSC01012360.1, from coordinate 139,473 downwards.
GAGTCTGCAGAAGCCTCGTGACTGTTAGGAAGCGGTGTTAAATATCTCACACGTGGAAGATGTGGTGCTACGCAACAGGGACCCTGCTGAACGCCTGTGGGACGTTTCAGAACGAGAGGTGGGAAAAGAGACGAACAAGAAACAAGGCTTTTGAGGCCCCCAGTTCCCCAGTCCCTGTGCAAGGCTGAAGGAGACAAACGGGGCTTTAGCTGGTGGCATTTGTAGAAGTGCTGGAGTATAATACAAAGCTGGCAGCAGCCGGCTTTGCAAACTCAGGACCTCTTGCCATGGTATGTTAACAGGAAGGGGAAAATGAAGGCTATCAAGGAACTGTTCCCATGGTGAGATCAGTAACCACCTGGCCAGCAGGACACAGTGAGGATGAAGCTGAAGGAAGATGTAATGTTTGGTTTAAAGGAATATACACAAGACTTGGCGGTTGCAAATGTAAAGGATGCTCAGTGAGGTCAGGATTTGGCCTATGGCAAAAAAGTGATGGTTCTAGACAAAAAATACGCAAAATGAGGGGAATCTCAGTTAATGAGAACTAGATGTTCTGCGCTGAGATACAGCAATGGAAAATTGTTGTAACTAGAACAAGCATATACGGCACACGGCCTGGGAACTACAGGCTTTGGGATGAACTCACGAGAGTGCTCTCATACACCTGAGATATACACGTAATACACTGAAAACAGATTTTGAGGTAGATCGAAGAATGAACTGTTCAAGAGTCGCTGAGCTTGATGTCTCTATAAAGTTGTCCTAGCACCGTATGCTTTGTTTTTCTCACATAAGATGTATTTGGTTTCTTTCCCATAAGCACTGGTTATTACTGGTGAGTAGCAAAAGTAAAGGACCTGTTTTGAATTTAAATCCAAAGCAATCCCATTAGCAGGTGTTTAGTAAGACACTGCTGAATTATGGGGGGCAGCAGCAGCACACAACTATGCTGTGAATGTTGTGGGACTCTTCCTGGAGATACGGTGTTGAACTGCAATACGCCCTTGTATTAGAGCAATAGCATTATCAGAAAAGATAGATGTGAAGCACTCGGATGCAATGGCCAAATTCTCATCTAATTTCCACCAGGTACCCATGATGCAAGTCATTAGAAGAGCTGCAGGCCTACGTTCAGCAAGGGAAGAATCTGGCTCCGCTCTGCAGATGCAGCTCAGGCCAGAGAATCCTCTAAGATGAAGGAAGGACATCCTTCCTTGCATGGCACCATTCTTGTGCCCTTCTCAGGGCACAGAAAGTAAAAGAGACAAACAAATGATGCAGACTTTAAGTGGATAATAGATGGCATAAATCATACAGCGTTCTAAGCCATAAATATACAACCAGGTAATTTTGAATATTTAACATTTTTGCCAGCAGTTCACAACACATTCTTGTGCTAGCATAAAATTTTAACAGAAGGAGAGGAACAAGGTATCTATAGGGACAAAAACAATATCTGATTTTATTTATTTATTTATCTAATGACTTGTTTTAGAAATTATACTAGGGACCATGCCTAAGGTTTAAACTACTCTCTAATGTCTAGGAACTAGGATGATTTTTTTTTTCTGGTGCATTGCTACCAGTATCTTCATCGCTGGGTGTACAGTGACACTGTACAGCCGCTCTACGACCTTGGCAGAATGTCCCATGTCTAACTAGTTCTTGTGGTTTGGAGTGCTGAATGCAAGTGGGAATCTCGGCCCTTCCTATTACCACGTTTTTCTTCACGATTTGTGTCGTGGCAGCACTCAGACCATCAGTCACCGTGCTTGACTTCCTTGTCCGAACATAGCGCAAAACCTGCTCTGAATGGAAGCCCGAACGTCTGGCCAGCAGTGACAGGGTCGGAGGGCCTGGGGAGAAGGGGTGCCACCGTCCCGCCCTGAGAGGCCACGCAGGAGACACAAGTGCCTGTTCCTGGTAGGCAGCGAAATGGGGTTTTGGTCTGGTTTACAAGGAAATGCATGGCGTCTGGAGGATGTTCCAGGGAAAGCGTAGCACTGTCTCCACTGACAAGCCAGCGTGATGGCTGCTGGTGCGAATATGTTCTGAAACGCCACAGCTTCACCTTGGCTAAAGAAACCCTTAGCACGTATCAAGAGCAAACCCTGCTTCATGCACGAGCCAATTTATATCGCTGATACAAATTTCCCAAACTCTGCAGAACGTTACATGGCTCTTTTTCTATTTAATTCTGCCTTCAAGAGCATACAGCGTGTGGGTGGAAACTATGGAGCTGTTCCTAAAAAGGTAGCCCTTACCATACACCACACTTCATGTCCTCCGTCCTCCTGCACCTGTCACTGAAACGGATGCAATTGCCTGCAGGTTCAAACTGCCAACAGGATTAAAATTTGGTGCGCTGTGGCAAACATTTGACAACTGACAGTGCCTACGGGACGGGTTTCTCCTGCCTCACTCACCATGAGCTTTGCTCTGCTCTCCTGGAATAACACACTGATATGAAACCTTTCCTGGGATTAATGCCTGGGCACGCTACCCGGGAAAGCAAGATTCAGAATACAAAGCAGGGAGAGCTCCAAGGTCTCCTTTTGTCTTAGAGTATTTTTGCAAAAAGAACTGTCAGAATGAATTTATTGGGTAGTTACATGCACATCACACGGACTTTCACTCGAGCCCCACTGCAATTTGGCATTAGTTAAATGTACTATTAAAGTAAAACGGTAGCTAAAAAGCTCCTCAGTAACTCCCACCCTTGAATAGCATTTACCGAAACCATATTATGTTCTTGATTGCCTTCACTGTATTTTCTGTGGTGTTTTTTCTTTCAGCTGATTGGAATTCTGAGATAAAACAAAATCTAAAAAGAAATGTGCTTTGACTTCTTTGGAGTGTGACCTTGAGAGTCAAGCTGTTGTATGTCATAAATAATGAAAAATCAGATACACAGGCGAAAACAGTGAGGAAAGTATTTTATATGATTTTCAAGGGCTGTAAGCCCAAGAAGAGCTGATGTGTATCAGACTGTTATATAAATAGTCTTGTAATGAGGAAGAGCACATAAGATCCAAGACAGATTTCTGCTTTTTAATGAGATGAGAGAATATATTACTTCAGAATTTAAAGGCTATTTTTCTTTTTGAAATTCAGATCTGGCTTTATGAATATTTTATTTTAAAAATCCAGATGACGGTAAGAAGTTTTCCAATGCTAGGACGTTTCTCTTTAACACGTAAGTATATTGTTGACAAACCTAATTTTTTCAGAAAAATCACTTCAAAGTTACTAATATACATTTTAAAACTAAATCCAATCTCAGTCCATCCACTAATTTTTCCAGGACTGAAGCTTTCTGCCGTCGTGAGAAGTTATAGCAGAAATTACTGACAGCCCAGCAAACTGCACTGTAAACTTATTAAAGCAGTAAGTTTTACTGCTTTATTGGGAATTAATTTCAAAAGGATTTCTCTGGTTAGAGCCAGATCAATAGCTGCATTTTGCAGAATACGAAGATTTTCTTTTCGTTTGGAAATAGTGGAGATTGCCTTAAGATTAATTTCAGTTGCAGTACAAGGAGTATGTTGGAACGAGCAGGCACAGGATTCAGCACCGGCTCTTATTTTGCCAAACATAAAAACAAGGAACATATTTTCCCACTTGACTGATCTGTTATAGGCAGATCAGTCAAATTTTCTCAACTGAAAGATGCACAGTTCAAAACTGACTGAGGACAGGCAGGCACCTGTACAGGTGGGCACACACATAATCAGCCGTTTTTCAGGACACGGCAAAAGGTCTTCCTCAGGAAGCCAGACTCAAAATGCTACCATTTTCCTAAAAGCTGGAACATTCCTTTTCGAAGCAAGTTAGAAGTTCCAGTTTTCATTTCAATATGCTATTTCAGCACGTGTACACACAAAGTGAACGTGATGTTTTGTTTCAGATCAAATATTTCATAATGAATATTTTGCTTAGTTTCCTGTAGAAACGTCCATGTCACAGTGAAAAAGGCTAATGAAAAATTAATCTGAAAATAATGAGACCTTTCCCTAAATAAACAAGAAAAAAAAAAAATCACGTGTTGTAATTGCTCAAGTGCTAATTTCCAGCTCTCTCATGCTGGCCTGAGGCCTCCCGGATGCAGTGCTGAATCAAGACCCACGCTCTATCCCCTGTTCATCCACTGATTCATTATTTGAACTCGGCAAGTTGCTTTCTTGTTGTAAGCCTGTTTCCTCATCTGTGAAAGAGGGATGACGTGATAAATCCTTGTGCAGAGCCATATAAATGCTGTTGATGAGCCTCACTCTATGACAAGAAGGGTTTTATTATCCTTTTTTTTTATATTCTTTTCTGCTTGTTTAGTCATTCACTAAAACACATCACATTCTAGGCCACATTTTCACGTTCTGGAGAAGCTGTACAGATCTTCTCCAAAACCACAGAGATTAAAAACTCCTTCAGAACTCTTGGATTTATACGCTATACCACCACTGCTGTTTCACCCATAACCGCCACCAGCAGTGGAGAAGGGAAGATGAAAAGAACCTGTATTTTAGGCTTTCAACAGTGCTAACTAGACAAATTCAAGGTACAAATCATATTCCTTATCCCTGAAAGTCTTCACGTAAGAAACTCACACTGTGCTTCAGGTGACATAGATATTCCTCTCACCCACGGGGAACCAAAATCAAGTACCCGCTCCTTTCTGAGGAGCGACACTGCTTTCATGATGTGATACAATGCAACGCGTGCTTTCGCTCTCATGAGGGTGTTTTACCACCCTTCACATTGGGGCCCAGTGAAAGGGAGCTTCGTACCCATCCCATACACGCCTGCATGGCTGCCACGCTCCAGACGGCGGCCATCTAAAGTCTTTCTGCATGACCTCAGTTGACTTCTCTTGCCTTAACACACTAATGTTTCTCTTCATGAAAGAGTGCTTAATAATGTCTGTTCCAAGTCTGCTGTTCTTTAATTTCCACTTGTGCTCCTGGTACTATCATCTGGTAGGCATTATCTACAGCAAATTAAGAATTGATATACTTCAGAAAAATCTTGACTGGAGGCTCATTGGGGGAGGCTGAATGGGGGCTTTCTCATTAAACTTTTTCATTTTGCTTAAAGATTGAAAAATGTATGAAACAGCTTCTCTGGGGAAGGAGAAATTTCTAACTCTTTAATAAGCACTATTTATCAAAGACATATAATGTGAACCGTCTGCCAGATGTAGAGTACACGGTCTGGAAATTCTTGTGTATGAGCTGCCTGAAGGTTTGCATCTGCCTTTATCCATGTGTTACGCCTGCTATGTTCACCTCTTTCTGACAATCGTCAGACCTTGGGGAAGCTCCTCACATACGCATACACTGCCAAGGCCATCTTCTTCCAGTGGCATCTGTTTTCCCCTCTACAATCAAGACACAGTCTCACCCCATGGGATGAGACACAGACTCATCCACTATGAGCTTCTGGATGTCAGCCCCAGGTTCACCACACTGGAAGCTCTTTGATGCCAACTAGCACACCTCATGGCAACAAGAACATCAACGTTAGTNTCTCACCCCATGGGATGAGACACAGACTCATCCACTATGAGCTTCTGGATGTCAGCCCCAGGTTCACCACACTGGAAGCTCTTTGATGCCAACTAGCACACCTCATGGCAACAAGAACATCAATGTTAGTAAACAGAAAGGCACCATGTGGGAGATGACCATGATGAAAAATCACAAAAATAAGCACACTGCATTGAGTCGAATCAGGCTTTAAACCTAGTTTTCATTTAAATTTTCATTTCTACTACCTTTATACAGCTTTTTTATATCTTTATAGCAGATATATTCATGGACCTGACTTACAGTAGAGGAACTTAACTTTTCAATATTTGCATAGCTCAAATATAATTAAATTCACCCGTAAAAGCTTCATTATATTTTGAGAGTCAAGGTCTCAGTGTAATGGAAAGCTCCTTCCACTGCTATTACATTCTAATCAGATTACTTATCTAATCCTCCTCGTTTATCAAGTGCATCAGAATCAATCTGCAATGTACAGGAGCTCTGAGTCATTTCTGAGTTTCAGGGCCAGGGTTATTTCTGCCTCCTCTTCCTCAGTTCATTTACTGCAGAAATAGAAACAGCAGGCTGCAGAGCACTGGTTCCATACAAATCTGTAATACATAGCAAAAGGGACTGTTAGGCAGATTCACTCTTAAACATCAGTGTCTTTCTTGACATTAAAGTTGGAAAATGGAACAATTATTTTTGCATTAGCAAGTCATACTGACAAATTCCCTCTGCACCCTCTTCCTGTCATGCCAAAATGAATCATCAGCATCTTATTAAGGTGCCCAGGCTATCCCGAAACAGTAATAAAGTGTAAATGTATCCCAATTATTCATTTAATGACTTCATGAATATTCAGTACGAAGAAGCAGTAGCTGATCTCCCTACAGCAGGTTACAAAGGACACAGGCTGCATATCCCTCATTATTACTGAGATGACTTAAGGTTTATTCAGATCTTTCCAGTATCCATAAATGATAATTCGCTGGGACAACACCAATTCTGTGCAGGTACAAGTCCATACAGTTTTAGTGCTCTCAACTACATATTTCTTGGGAAAGGATCTAATTCAGTAATAAGAACAGATTTCAGGAGAAAATCCAACTTCTCTTCCAAGGAAACAGATGCTGGATCAGAATGACATGAAGTCGGATGTTTGTAGTATTTTTCATCTGGACTTCAAAAGCACTAGGTATTAAATGTTTTCTTACACTTGCTCAACAAAAGTTCTTTACATTTTGCTTTTAGGTAGCAAGTGAATTAATTTGTTGTTGTACATACTGTGTACTCCCTTTTGCTATTCCCTTCCACACCTTCACTCTGGTCCAGCCGATGTTAGTGTTGCGTGAGCCCACAGGAACTGTCCCAGTCCATTTAATGGGATGGTGCAGGGTTAAGTTTTGAAAAATGAGTTGGCACAAAAGTGCTCGGCGATGTTATCACAGAAAATTGCTTCTATGAAACAAATGCTCTTTTTTAAGAAACGAATGCCATTGCAAGTATGAATGGCGACTATACATTTACGCGTATGTATGCATTGTTCTCCATCTACTACGCAACTTTGTTCTGTACTTTGTCCTTTGCCCAGCCATCCTTGAGTGCAAAAACTACTCTACGTCCTCATCAGATCCTCTGGAAACCTGTTTCGTCAGAGATCCCTGGCAGTGCCAGGAGAAGCACGCCTCCTTTGCACAAGGCTCATGCTGGAGGGCTGTAAAGCCTTGATAAGCTTATAGTCAAAAGGAAACAGTTTTGTTCAAAGAGCTGGCTACTGCCCAGAGCAAATCTCAGGTGGGCAAGTGAGCAACTAATCTCCTGACAGAAAACTTAATTGTTAGCCTGAGAGTAAAAAGTGAGAGCAAAGTCTTTTGACAGAATGGCCCAACTGTCTTTACAAAAGGGTCTCCTACTGTCATGGAAACCCGATCCCAAAGAGATGGAAGCAGAGAGGACGTTTCCTGTTCTGCTTAGAGAATGAGGATCAACTCCTCATGCATCTGAATAAGGAGGAAACTGAGACAAGGACTCACACATAGCTCTTGCATTGTTTAAAACACAGAGGGAATGGTTTAGATATGTTCTGCGCAGATTGTGGCCTATTTTCTTTAAAACCATAAATTCTTGAACACATTATCCAAAGGTAGATTAATGCCTTAAGGGGGAAAGGAGCCAGTTTCTGAAAAGTTTTGCCAGATAGAGTGTTTGAACCCAAGGAGCAGACCTGGAGACTTCAAGAACAAGAATGCCTGTGCCTTGGCCAGTCGCCGGAGAGCTGAGAAGCACAGGGGCTCACAACTGTATCAAAGCTCGGTTGTTTGCCACCAAGCCAGCAGTAGTTACAGAGAATGCAAAGATGAAAAACCATTCGTAACCTGGTTTATGATTATTTATTAGTTTGACTTTGTCAGTCCTACAGACACGCAAAAAGCAATGCCTTCCATATACATAAGTTGTCATCCTGTGAAATTGATGCTGGTTTTGGAAGGGTTGTCCTTCGTTTTCTATTTTCTGGTTACCTGGAGAAAGTGTCACTTTTACTAGACATGCTCCCACGAGGGTGCCTGAGAGTCTTTGAAAGCAGAGCATCAGGCAGTGGATGCATGGTTCGACTGCATTATCTTTTATGAAAGACTCTTGTAACTTGAGACATACCAAGTAACACTTCAAAGAAAATATTTGTTTTTAAACCAAGTAAATAGGTGAAAGCAAGACTGCCTCTCCCTACAGCAGCCATATATTCAAAGCACATAAAGTTCAATTTCTACTTTCCTTTTCTTCAAGAAATGTGATTTGCAATGCCTTTGGCCTATATATTGTAGAACGACCCTAACTAGAGATTCCCTAGTATGCTTTTGTGGCAATCTAATTCCAGCAAGGTTGCATTAACTATGTTCCCATCATATCTCTTCCACTGGGCAGACCTTTATCAGGCTCCTACACTGAGGAGGGTGATTATTAACTACACTGTGGAAATCATCACCACAATACATTAGAGATCAAAAGGGCGAATGGGTTCAAAATGAGAAAGGTTCACAAATGGGCCCAAAAATTCATGGAAGGCAGAATCATGGGTAGCTACTAAGCATAAAATGGTCTAGGTGCAGCCCTGAGTACCAAAAAATCCCTCAACAGTTTATCACAGTGAGCTACAAGTCTATGCCACGGGAAGAATCATACTATTTTCTCTTGCTTCTTACAGTCTTTCCGTAAGCAAGTGCCGTTGTCCATTTTCTGACTTGGAATATCAACACATGGTTGTTCTTATGATTTAAACTAAACTTCAGGGCCGTGACTTTGCAACATGCTTTGAGTCCCCAAATGGAGTTTGATTTCCTAGAATTCATGTTACACTGAGATCAATGACAGCTTTTCGATGTAAGGAAGCTGGAAAATCTGCTCTAGGCATTTAGACGCTTAACTGCTATTGTCTTGTTATGCAAATCTGGCTCTTCAATTAAAAGTGAATCATCCTACCTAAATTTAGCCATGTAAAAGCAAGCACTTAGTCTAAGTAGTTCTTTAGGTTTATTATATTGTCAGGGAAAGATGACTCAAGAACCTGATGGCTTTTCCTGTTGAAGATACGAGTTCCTTTGGAAAACATATTTTCATGTAAATTCCTTCAGATAAATGTGTGAATAAATGCATGTGTGCATATATATATTCACATGTTTTAAGGATAAAAATCTATGTTTTACCCTCTAGTTTTAATTAAGGACACACTAAGAGGCAGGGTTAAATCTGTGAAAGGTATCTACTCGCTTGGATGCCACAATACACTCACATTCAGAAGGACGCTAATTTCTAACCATCCCGTCTGTGATATCTTTCTCTTTTTAAATGATTATGAAGACTGAAAGATTCTGTTCTCCGAGGATGTGCTCTGGGTTTTACGTAGTTGGGCTGTGAGTCATGAGCAAGCTTAAAAGTCAAAGGTTTTAGGTTTTACTGAAAATACTTTACACTCATATGAGCTTTCTCCGTAATTTATGTACAAGTGGCTCCAAACACGCAGCCGAGGACGCTGACTGGGAATAAATTGAAATGTTATTTCTGGGATACTGCATCAATAACTTGATTCTTAAGCTACGGGAAAAGGGATGAAGAAAGAGCATGATAAAAGCTATCCCTATAATCAGTTTTGAGACTATATTCCTACTGAAGAGAGGTATTTCTTCTCTTTTTTTTTTTGTCATTGCAATCAAGTTGTGTTTACTCCCCGCTATATTTGTGCGCAACACCAAGCAACAGTGTAAAAAGCATAATTCAAATGAAACATTTCCTAATTCTTGTTCCATCCTAGTAATAAATACGCACAGCTGGCTTTGTGTGCAAATGCAAACAGATGCCTGGGAAAAGGATGGGATGCGGAAGTCAGATGTGTTTATTACTGAGGTGTGCAACGCGACAAAGGCGTGCGCTAGCATAGCAACCTCTGACTCGCGGAGATTCATTGCACAGCAATCACTGAAGAGAAAGTGGGCCTTGCCAAAGCCAGTATATTGCAAGGACAATAGAAGGAGGTCTCAAGAGTGAGCCTCACCGAGGGACAAAGTACTCTGGAATTAACAACAAAGGAACCTTATCCAGGAACAAAAAATTCCCGTGCGCATTATTGAGCCCTCAAAAAATAACCGGAAGTACTCATGTTTAAGGTTAAGCCAAACGTGTTCTTGGTCACTTTGCTGGTTTGAAAAGCTTTTTTGGAGCTACAATTCAGAGAAACATTTAATCTCTGTCGGAGTGTCTTTGTCACAAAATAAAGACTAGCTGCTATTTAGATTTTCCATTTTCCCCAGATCCTTTGCTTCTCATAGCCAGTCTGTCACTCCTCACACTGGCCTTGGAGAGTTGACACCTCTGCTGCTGCTGGCCTTATTCTGACAGCACTGCAGGGATTTACCAGCAATCCTCACTATTCACACTGATACTCGCTGACAAAAGTATATGGTACTTTGAAGCAGTACTTACTTTTTAATCACTTTTGCCGTCTTCTGTATGTTGGCTCCAGGGAACAGTGTAATCACCCCTTATTAAGACCCAAACAGGGCAGCTAAGAAATATTATAAATGAAAGTAGGAGGAGATCTTTACCCCCGCCAAAGTCCTGCAATGTCATATAACCCCATCCAGAGCTCACTCGTAAGCCAGAACCTCCAAAGTGTCTGGGATCAAAGCCCACTGCCAAACTTCAACATTTCCCGCAGACAAACACCACCGATTATAAAACTGGAAATGCTGTAAAGATGATACGATTCTACATATCAGCTGTAGGGCACATACCGTGTCCCTGTGGATGGCAAGTTTTGGAAGCCAGGTCATAGAAAATTAAACAGGATCTGTTTATTAGACAGAGCTAGCAGGACGGTGCTGCACATGGAACTAAACACAGCTCCGTCTAAGCCTCAAGGCACACAGGCAGGAGTTTCTTCAGGTATTACAGCAAGTTTCAAAAAAATCCATCATCACAAACAGTTCTAATTATTTCCAGGCAAATGCCTGTAACCTTGGCAAAAACCAATTATTGAGCAGGCTATTGATCTCATCAGTAAATAAATATGCTTCTGTCTTCGGTAAGCTAGAACCCTCCTGGGTATAAAACCAAAATCTTAAGGACTACTAGTTATCTGACATATGATTTTAATTAGGATTTATTGATTAAGGGGTTTTAAAAACAAATGGACTTTCTTGATAAAAGGACTAGCGCAGGATTTCTGCAAAGTTAAATAATGTCTGACTTGCTGTATAGAAACCTGTGACCCGCAGCCTAGTTACTTCACTAAGGAAGTTTGCTTTTTATTTCAACAAAACAATGCATGCAACATTCATTCTACGCACCATGAATGTTTAATGCAGAGAGAGGCGACCTCAGCTAACAGAACCATACAGGGAGGTGATTCTCAGTGCCTGGTCTTAGCCATGGTTATTGCAGTGACGTTAAAAAAAAAAAAAAGAAAGAAAAGAAAGAAAAAAGCACAAGACCTTCTTAAATGCTAATTCTTGTAACAATCTAGACATAAGATTAACTGCAACATCTCCTTGGAGTCTACTAAAGTTCAGTGCCTGCCTACAGCAGGGTTACGGCACAAGCTTAAGCACTCTCTAGAAAGAATCCCAGAGTTACCAGGAGGTCAGGGTCACAGAGCATACCGGTTCTTTCTGTCTCTGGGCTGCTTCAGCTCCGAGCTGAAGTCACTCTGGGATTGATTCTCCCTGCTCAGGGTCAACCTCCGCCATCGAGCAGACTCATTTTAGTCTTTGTGCTACTGTGGGCAAGAAGTCAGTCCTTTGGGTACTGNTCTGTCTCTGGGCTGCTTCAGCTCCGAGCTGAAGTCACTCTGGGATTGATTCTCCCTGCTCAGGGTCAACCTCCGCCATCGAGCAGACTCATTTTAGTCTTTGTGCTACTGTGGGCGAGAAGTCAGTCCCTTGGGTACTGCAGACGGCAATGCGAACTGCCTGTGGATGAGAAGCGCCATCGGAACAAGCTCCCCACCACTTACATTATTTTCCATAAAATGATTGTTCAAATCAAAGATCAACTCAAGGCTGACTAAATGCAGCCATATTTCTCCCGATGTAAATTGTAACCACACACATTCATGCAGCCAAGAATCTGGCCCTGCTTCACCAGCAGCTCAGGCAATTTTCCACAGACCAGGTAAAAGCCACAGCATCCCCTGCTCTCTCTTCCCGATTACCTGAGCAACATATCACATGACATACATACAGCTCTTCCAATCCAAGTAGCAGATTGTTAATCTGTTAGTATTACATTATAGGTAAGAAAAAAAAAATACCCTCTGGGGAAGAGATATTTCCTTTAACCGTAACCATTTGTGTCATAATCTTTTATCCACCTGAGTCAGGAAGAATGAGCGTTTCCTGAGATGCCTGTAGGGAGCTTCGTGACTCTGCCTTTCAGGTAAAACTAATCCTGTTTCTTTGTTGCACACAAAAAGCATACGACCACCTAAATTTCTGTGCGCCTCCATTAGAATTATTTACTCCAGAAAATGTCATTGACGTTTGACTTTCTGGAAGCATTTCAGGAAAGAAAAAAAAAGAACAAACCCCTCCAGAGGCCTCCTGGTGCCTGAGTGACATAAATGCTCACTAGACCATAGGAGAATCTAGTCTAGTTTGTTTAAATTCGGTTATGTCATTGTCTGCAACAGAATTCACAAGGGACTAATATAATGAATGGCATACCTGTATATGGGAGAAGAGGGACTGAAGGGCCCGTGGCAATGCTTTGCAACAAGAAGTGGGGCTGTACGCGGTTTTGTACCCGGCTGATTACTTCGCCTTTGCCAAGTGTGACCCCTTGTCTAAATGTCACCAAGAAAGAGCGAAAATTTAACTACTGTCATAATAATTTCCTTCCCACTGGGCAATTATAAATGAGACTGGAGGCTGTTTTATTGTCTCTTTCTCAGTTCAGCTAAAACCTTGTAAACATTGGGACAGTCTCTCACGTGGGTAGCTCTGCTGCAGCAGCAAACGGGCTCTGCCCCTCTACAACAGGGAGCGAAACTGCGTGGCAGCGTCGGAGCAGGAGGCAGTGACCCCACTACGGCTCCAGAGGGTAACAGCCAGCTAGCTGAAAGCAGGAATCTGTTCAGTGTGACGTCCAAAACTGCTTCAAAAGTAGAAAAAAATATTCTCTTTCAGAACAAAACAGAAGCTCTGATGCCTCCAACAGCAGAGAAAACCCAATAGATTTCACATACAAACCACTTCTCTTCAATTTTGAAAATAAAAGCACATCCCAAGACTTATCTGAGACCTGGCCTCTGGATGTCAAAATCTGAGACAAGCCCAGGAAAACAGGGGCTCCAATGCTTAACAGAGGTTAGACAACCCAAGGCCGGGCTTGGTATTTCAGAGGTTTGGACTCTGTCCGTCCGCTTCTCCCAGTGCAGCGCTGTGCCCAGCCATTGTGGTGCGACCCTACAAGTTCAGACGGGGGAGCCAGGGCAGTCCTGCTCTGCGGTCAGGAGTGCCACAGCCTTGAGGAGCACCAGGTCCTGGGGCCAGGGGCCAGGCTGGCATATGGGGACCAGCAAGAGCCTGTCACAAGCTGCATAGGCTCCTAGAAATTCACTGAAAGGGTTGCATTCCTACAAAACAATTTCAGTTTTGACAAACGGGCACTTTCTAGTTAAAGAGCTGTTTCACAGAACAATTCCCATCTGGTCGTACCCGCTGCAACACGCAGGCAGGCAGACTTCAATTTCGGCTCACGGCATACAGGCTGACTTGAAAATACCAGCGGCGATAACGAGGTACAGAGGGACAAACCCGGCCGGAGACCTCAAAGACAAACAATCTTGGCACAGCAGTGGGCAATTCCCAGCCCACCCCAGAGCCTGCCAGCCAGGCATGCCAGCGACCGGCTGCCTTTCTGCGAGAGCACTGTAATCGCAAGCAGCTGCATAGTTTTAAAATGACAATAATCTTGTTGATGCCAATAATAGCTCCTTAATTGCAAGAAGCTTGTGTTTGGATGCCTGGATGCTTTTCTCTTGCACAGGTTTGCCCTTTTAAACCATTTATATCTATTTGCTTCAGAGGGAAAACAAACAGCAAATTATAGTGCTGGGGTAATGTTTGCTAATTACCCGTGCCGGTGAAATACACCTTGGAGTGGTGTGGGCTTCCAAACTGTTATATAAACCAGCAGCTAACTTATTTATGAGCTCTGAAATGGAGCTGAGGAGCAAACCACAACGATTATTCTCTTCAGTCCCCAGGGCCGACTGCTGTGCTGTTGCTGAAAGATAATAAACACAGTCCTGAACTAGAAATGGGAGAGGGATTGGGAAGGAGTGGCCTCAAACCCGGCCCTAACAGACTAAATTTAGCCCCAAGAATTTGCACAAATAGCTTTTCGACTTCCTTGCAAACCATAGCAGCTGCCACTGCCTTTCTCAAATCTGTCCTGTAGGAAATGTTGGGATGTAATTATTTCAGCAGAATCTCCTGGACCTCTCTTGCATCTATTAATTCTGGGCCTTGCTCAGATGCAACAGTGCTCCTTTTGGCTTGAAGCCACAGCTGATAACGGAATAGAAAAAACGGTAACGGACAAACCCAGGGCAAATACCTGCACGCCACCGCAAAATGAACTGCCCTGCTCCACTGAGGACCTGGACCCACGTCCATCCCCTTCCCTCTTCCACAAGAGCTCCAGCGTGACCCAGTCCCCTACGTTTGCTGTGAGACCCTGGGAATGCCCGATCAGAGGCCAGGCCAAGCTCGTGACCCCAGAGACCATGAGCGAGGTGCAGCTCCCTCCTGGCCTGTGCGGTCCCAGACTTGGTCAACGGTTTATAACTAAAGGAGTGTAGTGTGGGGATTTCAGGGAAAGTGATTTAACATTTAAGTATGGGTCTTATAAAAATTAACAGTAACAATAAAAGCTATCTTAACACTACTAAAGTAAATAATAAACCAAATTATGTGATTAGCAGTACTTATTCAATAATCAATAATCAGCAGTTATGACGACTTAGTTAATGATTTGAAGCTTCCTAACTTAAAACACATGTATACA
>VZSC01012360.1:105645-118865 GCA_013398225.1 Steatornis caripensis | reverse complement strand
CGCCCAACTCTCCAGCCTGTCCAGGTCACGCTGAATGGCAGCACAGCCTTCCGGTGAGTCAGCCGCTCCCCCCAGCTTTGTATCATCAGCAAACTCGCTGAGGGTACACTCTGTCCCTTCATCCAAGTCGTTGATGAATACATTGAACAGCACTGGACCCAACACTGACCCCTGGGGAACACCGCTGGTCACAGGCCTCCAGATGACTTGGGCTTTACCAAGTTGGTTGATTTGGTAAACTTAGCTGGCAGGTACAGGCCTCCCACACAAGCAGCCGCACCTCCATCTCTATCCCTGCCCTTTAGTTTTCACTGAAGACAACTTGCAGCACTGTTCACCATTACTGTAAGTCAACCTCCTTTATTCTTTTCGCTCCCCGAGGCAATCCGGGGAGACCCCTCTCCCCAGGAAAGTCTTCTGCGTATTCCTTGATACTCTGCCACATGATCTAAATGGCCCTCCTGGAAATCCCAGCCATCATTTTTAACACCTTCTCCAAAGAACCGAGCTCGAGCTGCTGACAGCTGTAATCTTCTCACTGCATTTTAATAACACATTTGCCACAACAGCTTATTGAACTCATAGCTGCAGGAGCGGCAACTATGTGCTTGATTAAACTTCAGATGTAACCCTTTGAGTGTTTATACCCAAGAGGGACTGTCTCATGTCCAGTCAGTAACCTGTTTATTTTCAGGCTATTACACTTACGCTCACCTTATTCTGAGCTCAGGACCTTGTGCCTTTCGAAGGCACCCAGGACTCAGAGATGCAGAATCCACTGCATCCCTCGATAGATTGTCCCAGTCACTCTCACTTGAAAACAAATTTTCTAATGAATTTTTACCTGATTTTAGCTTCTAACCATTATTTTTGCTTTGTCCTCCCTTTGCAGGACCAAAGAGTTCATCAGCATGTGGTATTCTCCCTCTGCCTCATTTCACCGTGTTTATGTAGTGTAATGAAGTCACTTTATTTTTGACAAGTATCTCTTCATTTAATCACATCCTATTTAAGTCTCATGTACCAGTAACTTTTCTTCTAATCCACTGGCACCTTTACACAGTTATAACTACATGCACACAGGAGACTGCCCTGGAAAAATTACATAGGTAAGATCAACCTCCCCCATTCCCTGCTGATCCATGCTAGTTCAAAACTGGAAATAAAGTGATTCCACATATGGCTCAAATGTGGACTCCTCTCTGAATTTTGCTTGAATTTGTTAAGCTTTCNGAAAAATTACATAGGTAAGATCAACCTCCCCCATTCCCTGCTGATCCATGCTAGTTCAAAACTGGAAATAAAGTGATTCCACATATGGCTCAAATGTGGACTCCTCTCTGAATTTCGCTTGAATTTGTTAAGCTTTCAGGTATTTTGTACTTGTTTTGACTCAAAAAAAAAAAGTACAGGGTGTCTTCTTACCCAGATGAGCATTCACTTCAAAAATTACTTGAGTTCAAAATGAGATTTAAAATAGCTCTCAGCTGTAGAACCTATATGAAATTCTCCCATCTCATGCTCAGGGAAGGAAAATACCCTGCTGTAGCAGTTTTACAGTTTTATTCAAAGGAATCTGAAATACATTTTTCAGCTTTCCAGAAGTATTTGCTGCTGCTGCTGCTTTCCAAGACTCAATGCAATTACTTGTTAATAAAAACAGGTTTTAATATGCTGGCAGAAAAATTGATACCTTTTCCATTCTCTGCCTTAAAATAAATGAAATGTAGGAAGGAATTGAGCCATCTCATTTCTGAAATGGGAAGCAGATATTTTTTAAAGTTCAGATCGTTACCAAGTGTAATTTTCATATAACAAGTTTAACTCTGACCTTGTAGTATTACTTCTCTGGTGCTAACTTTGTAGGGGAATGTATTACTTACAAAACCCCAAAAAAGGAGTACCATTTCAAAATGTTCTGGCCTTCTCACTGATCAAAGTGAACAATATCTCTAGCTCGTCATCATGGAATCGATTTGTGCAAAACCAGTAATTTGTGCCTACTGCAATAAGGCCGCGTAGTAAGAGAATACGAACCACGTGAGCTGACTCCAGCCATTTGTGCTTAACCAGTTACAAGCCCTCTTAACAAACGGCTGAATTGTTCCACCGTATGAGCGCGGAAGCTGAGTTTCATCTTTGTTAACACCCATTTACCTGTACTTACTGGGATCAAGCAGCCTGCAAAACGAGCAGAAAGGCAGTCTTCCCCAGTGGCTGTTAGGGGGCAAACTGCTAGGGAAGCAGCACTGGTCATTCCTCTTTTTCCCACCTATTTTTTTCCCCCCAAGTACATCAGGCCTAACTGAAGTTAAACAAAAAACAGCCTAGACTGATCTGAAGCTTTCGATTTTCAGTTGTTCTTGATGCCATTAAACCTAGAAAAAGCTGTTGACCTCGATGCGGCATCTCTCTTTTCCTTGGAATGGGAAGAGCCGGGTTAAGTTCCTGCCTCTGCTTGAGGGAAAAGGAGGACACGTCTATTAGGAAGCTCTCCAAACAGTTGCAGGATTTACATTTTGCAGGGAGGAGAGGTGAGGTTCTCCTCAGATATGATAGTACTGACACAGGAAAGGAAAGTGAATGACTTTCTAGCCTAATGCTTAAGACTCTCAGCAGTGCTATGGGATAGCACCACTCCATTTCAACATTTACTTTATCTACAAGTGACTGAAAATATAACCAGGTCAGAATGCTTCAGGGTTTGGTCTCTAGTTTATATATATAGTGGGACTCTGACCAGTGATGGTTTTGTTAGCTACTACAGTTACACTAATATAAAACATGTATATATATGCAAATACATTTACCTATTATAACTATTTCCATTTTATAGGTACTCTTCTCATACAGAGTACTCCCAAACCAATTAAAAAGTAAATTCAAATAAATTGTGTAAGTCCTAGAAGAAATGAAAAGCTTTTTATTGAGCAGAGAATACACCGTGGGTACCCTCACCCAGTTCCACCTCTATGTGTAGTGTAAGGATTGTAATAATGTCAGGACCCAGCCCTGTGTGAATACCAGCTGCTGCACTGGCCTCCAGCTCGCCCTCCTGCCACATCGGCCTTCAGCTAATGTCAAAAAGTGGTTTTATGATGGTCAGGAGAGTTCCGGCCACTGCAGTTCAAATGTTTTTGTCTCAGTGGTTTTTTTTCCTCCCTGTGTGCTCTGCCAGGTCTGATCTGTTAGGGTTTTTTTGCTTTACCTTGTAAGCTTTCAATTATTAATGTGCAGAAATTAGGAATTGGAAAAAAACCTCCTAATATTCAGCATTTCCAGGAAAAAAAATTATAAAACCCTGCAATGCTCTACATGGATGGTTCAGAAGAGAAGTAATCAACCAATTCTGTAAATGTCAAGAGGAGGATTAGCCTTTACTTCTGATGAATCCAATTCAGCAGCCACATTAAAAGGTGCCTTTGCATGTGGAACTGAAAGGACCATTTCCTGCTCTAACAAAGTCTTTGACTTTCCTGTTAGTAGGTGCAAGTTTACCACGTGCAGAGATCTGACTACGTATTGTAAAACAAAACAAGAACGACCCTCCTCGCCCCTAACCGAAAAGCAAAACCAAAATCACCTTGATCTAAAAGTTGAAACACCTTCGAAGACCATCTACCCCCTCGCCGGCTGATAGAATAGGGATTTTGGATGAGTATTTAAGATTAGCAATTACAGAACAAGGATTTTTACTTTGATTATTTGTTTGCATTACAAGATTACAACGCTGACTTTGAAAAGCTACTGAGAAACAGCCTAACTCTGAATGTCACTTACCTTGGTGTAGGTATTTTTTGCTGTTCAGTAATGTGAAGGGCTAAAGCAAAACTTGATTACCTTAGATGCTCCACGCAAGTACAAACAACAAGCAAACACAGACAATAAATACACTAGATTTCTTACCACATTTGGTCAATAGCCTTCCTAGTATGTCTACACTAACCAGTTTGGAAGGGGTTTGATGGAGGAAATGAGGTCAACCAAAGGACTCCCCTGGAGCAGGAGGCACTGAAATACGGTCTTGGTTCAAGAGCACAATATAGTACATAAGTTACCGCAGTAAATGTGGTCTGTAGGGCTGCTCACAGACAACGCACAAGGCATGTCTATTTGTTTCAATGGACTTAGGAGCCAGCTGTAAGTCAGGTAGGATTCACTGTACTCCCTAAAGATAGCATCCTGCACATTTGGCTTTGTGGCCACATGAGCCACCTTCATAGGCGGAAGATGGTAAGGAGCAGTGCAGTCTGCAGCTGGCTACCCTTGCACGCACTAGCACGTGCACTGTAGAAAAAAAAAGCTCATTTGTAGGTTGAAAAACTTGTTTTACCGCTTCTTTCAGATAGAGATTTAATACACAGAGCAAAGTTTTTAAAATATTAGAGAATTTCTTGAGAAAATCTTAGTGTATTTGAGTATAATTACACAATCTTACCACGCGTCGGTGGGCTGATCCGCAACGATGAGCCGGGAGCTGCAGGCGTCAACAAAGCAGTAGGGCAGTGCCCTCCCGAACCTGTTGCAGTCCTGTTGTGCCCAAGCAAGAAGGGCACAGAGTGGGTTGGGTGCCGGTACCAAGAGTCAGCCAAGTGTCCCATGAGCATCAGACAAGTCCATAGCAATGACCAAAGTCACCTGCACTGCATCGGAGCTGATCTTGCAGGCAAGCAGCCAAACCCCAGGGCAGGGGAAGAGGATGCAGAGCCTGGTGGCACACCCAGTGTGTATTTGCATAGGACAGCAGGGCAGTAAACACCTTTCTTAGGATGGCGAGTATATTAGTGCTCTCCTTATTTCAGCTTTCTGGTAGCATCCACGATGGAAATTAATTGAACTGCAGCAGAAAGGGTTGAGCATCCTGGAAAAAAAAAAAGCCAACCAGTTTTATGAAATTTAAATGGTTTTGTTTCCTTCTAAAACATAATTTCTTTTTAAAAACACAAGTAAATTAATATCACAGCATTTTTTTCAGTCAGGATGATACAATGGCTCTGGCATTTACAGGAAGCAGAGACAAGAAACAAGCTCCTGTTTCCTGTTCACAAAGGAAAGGAAAATATGCAATTATGAGAAATGTCTAGACTACGTCAGAGAGACTTCCATGAGAATCTCTTGAAAATCCAATCTTCTTTTGTAGTGCAGATCTTTCAACACACCCAAACAGTACTAAGCTCTTCATTTGCCCATAAACAGTGAGACAGTATTTTCACAGTGTCAAGTGTAGGAGCAAACAAAACCAAATTGCTCATCGAACCAATAGAGGAATGGATTGTGAGTATCACCACTGATTTTTGGTCTCTTTTTTGTGTCATCAGGTGACCCAAAACTGTCAGACATTAATACAGATCATTTCTTGCCAAGTTACTCACAACATAAGGAAAGCAGAGCTCTTGTTTTTGTATCTGTGGGATAGCAAAAACATGTGCAAGATTCTTTGGAAGACTAAAACTGCAGTTTATTGACGTTAATGGGCACCATTTACTGGGCTCCACAAAAGCCAACACGCGACAGAAACCTTTAACTCCAGGAACAGGGAAGCGTATACCAGAAATAAGCACAGAAGCACATTCACGCACATCTACAGTGGATCCTCCGACACCAATTGCTACTTCATTTTAACACATTTCTCAAGTGTTCCAGTCTCTGCTTTGGTAAATGCCTCTCCTCCAGATCCTCCAGCAGTCTTGACTACTGTGCGGAAGGATGGTTTGTTTAACCAAATTAAACATAGTGTGGGTTTAGACATCCTCAGTTTTCCCAACAATTGATTAGCCTTTTGGTTTACAACCGTTACTGCTTTTTTGCACCACCTGTGTGAGCCCTGAAAAGCGAAGACTGCTGTCTCCTGGCATCATGGCTCCCACGAAAAGCTTCATTCCTTTCCTAGCATTAGCTACCATTTACTCACAAGACGGAGGCTTAGCAAAGAAGAGGTTAATTTTCCAGGACTATTTTTGCTTAAAGCAAGTCAGTCAAATGTAGAACTAACCTCTGACAGAATCTGAGCAGACTTGCAATGCATGAAATTTAAATAGAGAAATTTCTCTTAAAAAAAAAAAAATCCCTTGAGTCAAGAGAGGTCATTGTCAGAAACCATAACTAATGTAGCAAAATGGAAGAGCATCATGGAGAGCGAATGGTCCTTGGCAGCTGTTTAATGGTGCTCCTCTGCTGTAGCACTCAAGGCTGACCAGCACTGATTTTGCTCCTGGTGTATCGCTCCCTTCGGTCTGTCATGACTCAGCTGCTGAGCCCCCTTAGCGTGTGGCAGAGCTAATTGCGATTCATTCACTGGCTCCCAGAAAACAGGCCCGAAAGTTAAATTTTGTTAAAATACTCAGCCTCAGCATGGAAGATCCTTCGAAATAAAGTTCCTCCTTTTCTGCCCCTCTCCTTCCGCCTTTCAGAAGGAAAGCCACAGAGAAACAGGCTAATTGTACTCTAGGACACTCAGATCTAAATATGGTTCAATTAACTCTGAGCACAGCAGGCAGTGATGGGCAGCCACTCCAGGCCTGAACGGGGAGCTTGCAGCCTGTCCTGCAACGCCTTGCCCACGTCCTGCACAACCTCATCCCTGTCCCTGTCCCAGGACAGTGCCTGTGTGGCTCCTACGTCTGGAAGGGTGGTGAATGGGAAGAAGTTTCTTTTCTCTGGACTCTTCCTTTTATTTTATATCTTTATAACCTGTTTCTAATGTTTCCAGCTCCACTGGTTTCTCAGCCCAGATCCCATAAGCAGGATTTAATGTTTTCTATTACACATGTCGAGTGATCTGCACCCCCCAGAATGCACGAGCATTTCCCTGCTCAAGGCTTGCTTCGTTAGAGTAGTTTCCTCCCTGGGTTGTAACAACAACTTTCTTGGATTTTTTTTTTTTTTAAATTCATCAGGAAGGTGGTTGAAACACGAGTCCTCTGCCCCCTCCCTGCTCCTCCTGGCCATCAGATCACAGACTTCCCTTCCCATCTTGCAACAAACAGGCCTCAGTGCCTGAGGAGAAAGGACGTGTGTTATGGAAACACTGGTGAGAGAGGGAACTGGTGTTTCCCCACCNGACTTCCCTTCCCATCTTGCAACAAACAGGCCTCAGTGCCTGAGGAGAAAGGACCTGTGTTATGGAAACACTGGTGAGAGAGGGAACTCTTTTGTCCTCTACTTTTGTCCTCTACTGCAAATCTCACAGGTGACAAACGGGCCAACTCTCCGGCTACTGGAGGTATTGCTGGTTCTCAATGGGCAGGCACCTCTCCAGGTGGATCCACAGCAGGGGCATGGCCCACTTCTGCTGAACATTCTCATATCCCCATCACCACTGTGCTGGAGGGAAGTAGGGTTTCAGCAGTCTCTAAGATTCCTTTCCAACTTGCTGTTTGGACTTCCCCATATATATCCTGGACTCAAGTTCACTAATAATCTGTTCAACACCTTCCTCTTGTCTCTGTATCTCTCCCTCTCCCTCTTTTAACCTTTGCCAGAAGTTGCCTTGCCAACCTTCGTGCAACACGAAAACGTCGCATATCCTAACTAACAAACTGACTTCCCGTGGCACTCGTCAGACTGCACCAGAAGCCCTGATCCTGAACGGAGAAATGGCTCTTAGTGGCACCGCACAGAATCACAAACCAAAGCCCAGGGCTGCAGCAACCTCTGCTCACTCACACCCACCACAGCAATACTCAGCACCGAAATGGAGAGTGACTGCCTGAAATGACACCGTGCTCAGCTGTGGTCCACTTGTGGAGGACCCAGAGTAGAGACTATCCCAACCTGCCACTTAGGTGAGTAAGAGTTAAGCACTCTGAGGACATTGCAAAGTTATCCCATCCTCTACGTACATTAACAACTACAATGGTTAACCCTGATCACCAAAGGAGTTAGGCTGTCAGTACTTTGGGGATTTAAAAGGGACTGGGTGCCAAGATTCTTCAGGCCCCCTTGAAAGAGCGAGTCAGTGTGTAAGTTACACATCTTACAGAGCATAGTTCAGGCAGACAGACACGGAGCCACTGGCAATTCACGGAACCCATCTGCTTTGCAGGGCTGTCTCACTTCATCCCTTTACTCTGCTCCTGTTTTCACAGGTGAAGCCAGCCTGTGCACTGGGGATACTGGCAACAACAAAGATGTTTGGAAGAGCAAGGTGGCTTGCTTAGTTGAAAACACAATTTGAGCTCACAGTGCTTTAGAGGCCAGTCAAGAAATTCCATTTTCCCCTCATCTGTTTTTTAAAGAGGAATTTCCATTTGCCATTAAAGTTTTTCATATCACCACATAAAACACAAGAGAGAGGGGTGCTTCTGCTAGCATCTGGTATAAAAAGAAAGAAATCAGCAAAAGGAGGCACCGAGGCTGCCACCATGGACAGAATGGAGCAAATACAACAGAGCAAGAGAACAAAAAAGAGAACATAATAAGAAATGCAGATTAGAAATTTAAGTTTGATGCAATGAAAAAGGAGGAGATACGAGAGGAATCCATTGAAAGGAGGTGGCGGGATGACGTGGTATGTTTGCTGCTGGAAGATGCAAGAAGAGGAGAGGGAATTGGAACGAGCAGGAGCTCTAGCTTTCAGCAACTTCTGTAGAGGAAGAAAAAATACCAATGGAGAAAAAGGAGATGCAGCTGCACTGGCATATTTCCTTCCCAGACTGGAAGAGCAGTCTTCAAAGTTATTGAGTAAGCTTATATTAATAAAAACATCATAAGCTTTTCTATTTTTATATTGCCAGTTATATTTTTGACTCATGGGATCAAAGATTTTTTTTCCAAAGTCAATGAAGAAAGTGAAAGAAATATTTAGACAATGAATTAACAGTAAAAGACATTTTCAAAAACTGGCTATGGGAAGTAGTCAAATTTAAGTTAGGGTAGCCTTTCAGCTGAGTCTGGATTACAGCAAGCAATTTCTTATACCTGCTTTTTGTTCAGGACCTTCAAAGACTGTATGTGAATCAGGCATTTGCCAGCTCAGACCTGGGCTTTGCTTTGCAAAAGAGAACACAGTTGCCAGCACCACTTTTGCAAGGAGTTTGGCAGCTAGCCGTATTACAAGAATCTGAGACCAAAATCCCTCTTTGTGTACTGTTATATTTTAGCTTTTATCATCACTACAAAGGCTTATGAATTTAACTACCCTTTATCAGCAAACACCAGTTTTTCCAATTAAGAATTGTACTTTAACTGACAGACTTTGTCAGTATCTTAATACAAAAGTATCCCACCAAATTCCACATTGGACATCTGCCTGAGTTCTTTTACTTAATGTAAGTATCAGCATCTGGTCCTAAACCAAACAACAGCACACCAGAGCGCACAGGTTGTAACTGTCACTGCTCAGTCAACTGTCTTTATTTGTTTTCATAGATCATGCTTTAAAACCTTGATGCCATGAGTTATTCTCACGTCTCCGTGACATTCTCCATATCTTCATTTAAAGTTGATGTTTCATACTTTGAGTATTAGATCCGTACTCCTTCACCCCACTCTTAGCCTTATATTTCTGCACAACCTCAAAATGACCACGTGTGTCAATTTGCTTTGTGGGACGTATCTCTGCTTGTCAACTCTCTAGTCTTTATGCTTGTTTGCAAAGCGCAGTATAACTCATTAAACTCAGAAGCACCCGAAGTCCACTTCAAACACAATGAGGTATTCTGGTGCAACACAGTTTGTTCAGAGGCCTGCAGGAGCTGGATTAAAGAGCGTGCCTGAGGTGACAGCACGTTTTTTGTTGCTAGCCCTATCCAGATTCAAATCACAGTGGCAGCCTTACTCACCATACATCCATCCTTTCTCTAGCAGACTAAGCCAGCGGGCAGGCTGAAAAACAAACCTGTTTCATGTCTTGACCCAGTTATGAGAATCCAAGGTGTAAAAGGGAAGCCTGAGCTTTGCTACCTACAAATCCTAGTTCTTTTGACACCTAGGAAACTTCCCAGAAAAAAAATGCATGGTTGACCTGTTGGCCTAACATGATGCGGCCACTAAGGCAGAAAGGATATGCATAGGATGAGATAGGATAGTAAAGCGAGCTGTTAGTTGTCTTCACCTGCACTACCACGTGTCAGACCTGAGTCTTCTTTCACTTGCATTAGCACATGCGTATTTCTTCTCCGTGAGGACATGAGAAGAATTTTAGTTTGCTCACGCACTTAGGCCTGCCTGACAGGCAGAGCAGCTGTAGCCTCAGAGCCAAGGCTGCCACCTCAGGCACACTTCGTTCAGCAAGCATTGGCGGTCTGCCTCCATCTCCCATTCCCCAAAAGGAGCATAAAGTCTTTGTTTCATCTTCAAGGAGGTAAAATTGCAATAAACACAACATGAAGATGAGGGACATGCCAATGGAGCCTTTTGGGCTGAAGTTGGACACTGAACAATAAGGTGCATTAGGAGTTTATTCAGGAACATTAATGGAGCCAGTAAAAAAAACGTATTTCATTGTCTCTGGCTTGATGACTCAGTCCTCGTCATAGGTGATTTCTGTACCAGAGAGGTACTTGATACCATAGTACTGAGAATACCACGTGCACCTAACATCTGCGTAATAGAACAAAGGTGCATGCGTCAGCGCTATTCTGCTCATGATGCAAAGCAGCACGAGCAGCTGCGCAGGCTCTGCAGCCTCTTTAAAGAGCTGCTTTCATGCTGGCTTTTCAGGAGTGACAGATCCAGGGGAGTTTAAGATATGAAAAAGTAGACATTTAACATGTCCAAAAAGTTCTGACAGAATATAGTTGAACACCTTTAAATATCTGAATACAATAAAAATCTGCTATAAAACATTGTAACTCAGAGACAATGTACCACGAACACAGTGGGTTTTCATGCAAATCCTTAGAACCTCACTTCTCAGTTTATGCGTCATTACAGACAGCTTAAAAGGTTTTACAGAAATATATTTCTGTCTTGAGATGCTAGTAGTCAACTACTCAAAGAATGATGAGATAGGAGAACTCTTGGCAGCTTTAGTAGCATTTAGAGATGACAAGCGACACTGCGAACCTTAGAGGGTTTTGGAAGTCAAATAGTTGGCATAGCAAGGTAGGGCAGAAATCTGCTATGGTATGTACAGGTTTTGCCAACGTTCATTTCATACAGAAAGGCAGCTGTTGCTATTTCAGATTAGATAAATCTATTTGCATTAAATACAACAAACTGTATTTTTGAGTGGGAAAAACCCACATAGAAAATTGGGATACTGTTTTTAAAAGTATCAAATACATAGAAACGAAAGGGGAAATCCCAGCTCCTAAGGGCCCACAGAGTAAAGATGGCATTACTGAATGAGACCAAAGGTCCCCCCAGCCCAGTACCCTGGGCAGATGCTAAGCTGGGTGACAGCAGATGGGGTTACTTTCCTTGGCATTTCCGCCAACTTTCCAGTCCAAGTGAGCAATAACGATAGCCCGCTCCCGCCTTCCCACTGGTGTGTTATTCTGTAGGAACGGTAGCTATAAAAGCATCTGAAGGTACTAGGGCACTGAAACGTCTTAGAAAGCAAGGACAGGATTATCGCACTCACGATGGATGACTGCAACCTGCTGCAGGCACACCTGCTTTAACGGGGGGGTTGGGCTAGATGATCTCCAGAGGCCCTTCAACCCCTACCATTCTGTGACTCTGAAGGGATTTTTTTTTTCTCGCCCAGCGGTATTTCAGCAGTACGTGCCAACTAATCTGGAAGTACAGATGATTCAGGTGCCAAGCAGTAGTCTTCTGACAGTGTCGTATTTTTCTTCAAAGCTTATACAGCTTTCTAAGAACTAGCTCACTTGAGAGCAGTGTAGGGTAGTATTTACCAGTTTCTGATTATTTCTTCTCCCTCTGATATTCCACTACCCATGCCTTCTTTCCCTACTCTGGACGGTAGTGCCATTGGTTCTGTTTTCCCTCCACAACAAGGAATATACTCTTTCTTCACATAATCAACCAGCGGCTCAAGTGCTAATGAAACTCCCTGCCTTGTTTATGACTGTGGAGGATTGTGATGTTTTATTTCCCCCCCACTATCACTACAGCACTTGTCCGCTTCATGCTAAACCTTGTTGCTGATCTTCTGGAATATGCCCAGTCCACTGCTTGTGTTTTATTCATTGCTTCTGGAAAAAAACTGATGCAGAACTTCAGTCAACAGAGTTATTAATGTAGAAAGGTAGATGGCAAGATTGAAGGCCAGTCTGAATTTATCAAAGCAGAAGGTGAAACAAAAAGATTTCCCAGCAAAATGCCACTGACATTTATATTAAAGGGGGGAACAAAGCCCAGATTTGACATTTAAAAATAATGTCACCTGTGTAAAACCTGAAACTCATTTTTTACAGGCAGTGGGAAAGCTTCAAGGCAACTCCCCCTTTCCCTTTGTTAATTGTGCAGCCTTTCATCATAAAGGACTTACTTTTTTGACTTTTCACATTCTTTAAAAGTGATATTGAATAGTGGCTATGCAAAAGGCAATGCGGTAAGAATTAAGTGAGTTGAAGAGATCTGAGCACAGGTAGCAGAGCACCACATCTAATTCCTTTGGTACTTACTTTAATAACATTTATCATGATGAACTCTTAAGTCACTACAGAGCATGAAATCTGCAGTGCCATGCTTTGCCATTTAACATATAATTCATATCCTCATTGCTGTGACAAATACATTATTACTTTTTTAAAATAACTTCTTATCAGGCAGGTTCAGCCACATACTGTTGGTTTTATTTCAAAACTTTGCACAACAGTCATAATGAGGAACTGATGCCTAATTTTTTTTTCATCATTACTAAGAAAAAAAATGCAGGCCACATGTCAGATCACTAATTGACAAAGTTACCTGCAGGCGAAAGGTAGGGAAAGGAGATCTCACTTATCAAAGACCTTGTTCCCAGGCTCTTTGTCTCTCCTCACCTGGTTAAATGCTTCACTGATCCACAGGGTAAAGGAGAAGGGATATTTCTTTACATGTTAAGATGAGAAGGGGCACTCCTCTGACATACTGCATACAAGATGAAGAACTTCACCACGTCATTTCTGTATCAGACCTACCCATTTGTGATTGAACTACAACATGCTGCTCAGCTAGACGTCTCATGTTGATCTGAAGTGACTGGAGTACTTAATCCCTAAATAAATCACTAATTTCTCATTGTGCAAGTGGTGCAAGAACTTCTCTCACTTCACTTTCATCTTCAGCTACTGGACTTCGTGGCGGGGGCGGGGGGGGGGGGCAAA
>VZSC01012360.1:21951-105518 GCA_013398225.1 Steatornis caripensis | reverse complement strand
GGGGGGGGGGGGGGGGGGGGGGGGGGGAACAAAGAGCCCTCAGCCAGAAATCTCCTAATGCGCACTTGCGAGCTTCCTGCCTCTAAACCTACCTTGGCAAGCAACGAAGACCGATGTCCTTTAATGTCTCACTGAAAAGTTTGTTTGAAAATCCTCTGCAGAAGCCCGCTGGGCTCAGCTCCCTCTGGGCTTCTGAGATGGGGAGAGCCCTTCCTCCTCTGCCCCTGTTCCCTGTGCAGACTGAGATGTGCTGCACACGCCAACTCCCCTCCCCTGCCAGGATCCCCACAGTGGGTCTGTGGTGGTTCCAGTGCCTCCAGCCCGGGGCAGACCGGCTGGCTCTGCAGCAGGGAACAGGAGTGCCACTGCAGATGGCCTGCCCCAACCTGGCCTGAGACACAGGGACTTGGGAACTCCCATTCAGCTGCCAACAGCTCTACGGGTATCAGCCCCAAACCCGGCGATCCTACCCCCTTTAGGTAAATCCCAGAAAACAAGGGAGCCGTCAGGCATGTCAGTGGGAGAGAAAAGCACAAATTCTGGATTGAAACTGGTACAAAATAATTTGCCCAAGACAATACAGCAAGTCTTTGACAAAGCCAAGCCAGATGCTCTCTTGGACCTCTCATTTGCCCCTGACCTACTTCTGCTCTCAGCGTATACGTGATCTAGATATATGACCATATACATGACCCAGGATGCTGCAGTCCTATAGCCCATACGGGACAGAGCTGCTTTCAGCGAGCCATGTATCCATCTTTCAGGCACTGAATTGGGTGCTGCAAGCAACACCCGTTCGGGAACCACCCTGCTGGCAGCAGCACCAAAGTCGCTCTTTCATGTGTAAAAAGCCTTGCTTGCACTGGTGAAAGGAGGAGAGGCAGGTATTTCACAAACCCGGCTTTTCACTCCTGTGCCTTTTAGATAGTGCCTTATGTCTGTATGCTACTTATGCAGAACAAATAAGAATGGCAATTCCTCCAGTGCAGCAGCCTCTCCATATGCCATGGCACCAGGCTTGCGCTGATGTGTGCTGCCACTGCTGCCTACCCCTAGCATCAGAGTAAGATAGCCCAGACTCGACTGGTGTGGCTCCAGCAGAGAACAGGCATTTGCTACAGGCACAAAAAGCAGGTGAACAGAAGATCATCTAGAAGAGGAGTGACAGAAGTGACAGGCAAGTTGTCATGGAATTCCCAGCAGCCAAGCTACACCACAGCACAGCGCCTGAGGCTGTGGCTATGGGGCACAGCGCGTGTCCTGCTCTGGGGCTCAGCAGCTGTGCACAGTCCAGAAAAGCAGCAGAAGACACAATTCTTAAAAAACAGCCTTGAGAAATACCATCACGTTCCAGAAATTAAAGGGTGGCTGCACAGAAGATGGAGACTCCATTTTCACAGTCACATGGAAAAGATGAGGGGTAAGGGGCACAAGTTGCTCCTGGGGAGATTCCAATGGGACACAAGAGGAAAATTTTTCCCAGTGAAAACGATCAGCCCTTGGAATAATCTCCCCAGGGAAGTGGTGGATTCTTCAACATTGGGTACTTTTAAGATTCAGCTGGGCAGGGTGCTGGGCCATCTTGTCTAGACCGTGCTTTTGCCAAGAAAGGCTGGACCAGATGATCCCTGAGGTCCCTTCCAACCTGGTATTCCATGATTCTACGTGTGGAAACTGCATTTATTCCTCCTGCCACTTCAAACGCAATAGGCTCTGAGCACCCCCTGCTTTATCAGCTTTAACCCCCCCCACCAGACAGATATTTAAGAAATATAACTTTACTTATAACTCCTTCTATTGGCAACTAAGTGGCTGAAAGAAATAAATCTCCAATATTAGTTTCCTTTTTGCACACTTGTTCTCACTCAAGGGTACTTAGGAAACTGTTCTATTTGTCACAGTACAGTAACCCAGCACTTTGGGAATCATAATGTATCATTTCATAGCTTTGGTGGATAAATAGCTATAATTTTCATTAGTCCTCCTTGAGTGAGCTTTCGTATTGAAACGAGACAAGGCAGAGCGTGGGGTTCTCCGTCACTAAAACCATGGCTTTGTATCGCCAACCGCTAAGACATGATAAAATGACAGAAAGTATAATAAAGCAAATCGATGTATTACCCCGTATGCACATAATACACAGCAGAGGATGGGCTTCAAGTATAACAGATGCTTACGGCAACTTTGTACCCTACTCTACGAGCTGCTCTCAGTGCAGGTCTTAAGAAGACAAGGCCCAACCTTGCACCTGTGGGGACAGCACCATGGGCTCCCAGCTGGAGGGCAGCCCGCCTGCCACACATTTATTACAGAAGGAGCTGACCTCTCTCTCCTGTGGATGAGAGGGATGCACCGTCCGTGTGTCCGAGGGTGCAGTTACACCAGAAACAAAGAATCTGATACTCAGCTGCAGGAACCAGCAAAATGCTATTAAGCCTGCGTGCTCTGAACATGGGCAAATACCCCTCTGTTAAAGAAGGACAGATGCTGTTTTCTTAATAATAATGGTGGAAAAATTTCAGTATCTCAGTGACAGGAAAAATGTAGAACTTTTTAATTTGTGCAGTTTTCCTCATTGAAAAAGAACATTAAAGTACACATAAGTGACATGGAACTGAAACATTGAGTAAAACTGTCAGCGCGTTGTCAGTTACTTTCTATTATAGCTCTGTTTATAGAGTTTTAATATGATTTAGCCCTACTTTCATGGAGCAGGTGGACCAGACAACCTCCACGGGCCCCTTTCCAGCCTAAGTTATTCCATGACTCTCTAAACCAGTACTGGCGGTTTACATATAGGAGTTTTCTGTGGTATCCTTTACCAATCCAGGAAACACCAATTTATGCCTATACCACGCTGCTAACACTTCTCAACCATCTGCCAAGCCCTATAAAAAACCACCTTGGTACTAAATGTAACCCATGATAGAACACTGTAATTGACAAATTATCATGGAATAATTTTTACTACTAAGCGTATCTTTATAGATTTCTCAAGTCTCACTGTGTTTCTAAGCACATTAATGCGATCTCTTAGTATCTCAGCTATCTCTAAACAGAAGGCTGAAGCCCTTCGTTAAGTAATTAGTTATGTCAGCAGGCAGAAATCATCAGCAAAATCATGCCTTCCTTTGGTATAAAAGGAACAAAACTCCCCAGAGAATAGATTTGTAGTAAAAATTTCAACGATCTATTTATCATTCGTCAATATTCACCTTGGCACTTAGTATCCCTCTCGCGCGGGCGGTAAATGGCTCACAGCCCTCCCCAACACGGGAGGTAGTCCCAAAGTGGGGAAAAGGCCCGTAAGCAGATGGCACCTCCACGCACAGACATGCTGTGACTTCCATTGATTCTCCTGTGGGAACAGGGACAATATGCCCCTTTCTCCCTGCAGAGAGTGACAATCCAGAAACTTTGCGAGACTCTATGGTCGCGTTTACCTAATTAACTTACCCTTGGCTAGAAGGGAAGATGCGGTCTGGCTTCAAAATCTGTTACAAATTCTCAGCAGGGCAACAGAACCCAGAAAATGCATTGATCTGTCAGACCGCATTCACAGAAAGGGGGATCATTGAATGTTTCCTTCTGCTAAGGAATTCACTGAGAAGAAATAGAGCTAACCTTTGCGTTTTTTTTCCATTCACTTATAAAAAGCACAATAACCACATCTTAAAGGCTGAATCATTGCGAGAGCAATCTTGAGAACTAATAACATGAAAGCCAGTATTGATGGGACTGGGGTGAGAGAACAGCTATGCAGCTGCTTTTCCCGTAAACACGGGGAGCGGGAAGCCTGCTCATTTCCTCGTAGGCCAAAAAAGATGCTCAGGGGATGTAAACTCCACCAATTTCAAATCGGAACAAGATCACGTTGGTTTACAATCCCTTCCTCTGCTTTCATAGTGATTACCGTAGCAGTATCATATCACTTTTTATGTAACATCAGTTTTATTTCCAACTACTTTAAATAATAAGACTTGATAATTCGTCACCTATTGTTGTGACTCAGTGCATACGCTCTCGCACTGTGAATATAGCACATACTCGCAGAAGCAGGTCTCCACCTTCCCCTCCATGTGCTTTCTTACGTGGCATTGTATTGGCTATGACTAGGCTGCTCTCTAAATGCGCACCGTTCAGTTCCTGGCCCTACACATTGATGATGAATTAGTGCTTTAACATGGCTGCATCTAAATAAACCTTTGGTTTGTCTGAGACAGGCTGTATCCAGCAGGTAGATGATCTGTGCTTTGCCAATGCTATTTTGTAGTCAAAGAAAACCTACTTAGTAGCAGGGATACATACTGCTGGACAATGAACGGTTTTATACATCTGATCATGTTCCTCACACAGCATCATCAAGGAGAAAGTAATATAATAATAATAGGCAAGCATGCTGATCCAGTCCTCACTGATATTCCTAAAGTGTGAGGCCTATTTAGTGGTTTTCAATCTTGCCTTTACTATTACCGCCATATGACAAGAGAGAATAGACCTTTGCCCTATTCAGCAAGTGAACCAGTCTGTCACGCCCCCAGCCAGCCGATGAAACCTTAGAGCCGTGGTCTAGTAAACCTCTCTGCTCACCTTGACAAAGGAACGCTGGGTGAAGCAGTATGGCCTGTGCCATAGGGGAAGTTGAAACTAAATGTTAATGACTCCATCTGGCCTTCAAACTTTGCATTGGGTGGGTTTCCTTTTCCTTTTTGGACTAACACCGCCCAGATGAATGGAGCTCCTTCGAGCAGCCTTTTATAGAGGTCATGGCGAGATGTTCAAGAGTAGCTCTGGCTCTGCAAAGACCCCGTTTTCTACTGCAAAGATTATCAATAGAGTAAAACGAAACAAAACAGAAGACAGGACTGAAATAAATGTTTGTGTAAATTCTATACATAAGATATTTTCAGTATGGTTGTGGAATAGCTTTAGAATCACTTTCAAAGGAACATAAAATGACTTTGTAATTATAAAATAGATTTTGAATGAAGTCAAGTACATTTTCTGAAAAGCATCCTAAAAATGTCTTGGCATTACAGTGCCTTCGATGTTTGTTTTATGTTCTATCTTGGGAGCAGATAAAATCTGCTTTTTTCCTAGACATTAATGTTTGCTATAAAGTGTAATGAGAAAGTTAGCTGGATGTAGCAGAGGAAGTAGCCTCATGCTCATAAAAAAATGTTCTGAGCAGCAGGCTTAAAGAGCTGCCGTGCAGGTAGTGCCACAGCAACTGAGGGGAAGTGAGGGCATAGGAATACAGCCTTGGGATTCAGGGAGGCAAAGAAGAAATCCCTTTGCTACATAGCCCCTTGGGTTGTGCAGCAGGCCTGGGGATATGATCTCAGCCTGTGGTGCTGCTCACCAATGCCAGGAGCGCAAACACAGAGCAAATGGGTAGTGAGGGGCCACTTACCAAGAGCAAACCTGGCATGTCACGCTGGAGTGCTGCCTCTGCCCACTCTAAGTGGCCGGTGAAGCTGCCTCAAGCACGCGAGCTGCGATTGCAAAGCAAATCTGAAGAAAGGACTAGATGGGTGAAGGAAGAACCATGAAAAGGAACGGAGAAGGTATTCAGATTCATAGGTGCTACCTAACTCCTGTGTTCTGAACGGCTCTCAAGTTGTGCCTGTCCCTCCATGGACTCCAGAGGGAGCATCCGCTGCTAACGTAACTGCACCAAGCTGTACTTCAGTTAGATGTCTAAAGATAATGGTATTAACCATTTTTTTCATCTCACTCCTACCCTGAGCGGCCTAAATTGTGCTGCTGTAGCAAACAACAAGGCAGTTGCAATGCAGTCACTTCCTCACTTCTCACAGTTCTGCAGATCTACGCCTCTGCTCTTCACCAATTAATTCCTGCCCTCTTTTGGTCACTGAGGTCTTTTTCCCACTCAGGAAGAATTTGCAACATCCATGTCTTGGTCATCTGAACTGAATTACTTTGGACAGCTAATAGGACAATCGGGAAAATCCAAGCTCCATGCCATGAAATATTTCCATCTGTTTCAGGGAAGACAGCCCATTCATTGGATCTCAGTCTCAGTGATTTTATTAGTCAGACTCTGGGGGGCACTAGGATCTCATGATGAAAGACATGGGATAGAATCGCTGCTGTTTCCCACACTCATACGTGCAACTATTTGGATTTTGAATGTAAAATCAGGGCCAACAGTGATTAAGTTTCAGATGAGCCTAATCATGCTTCAGAATTCCCATATTTCCACTTTTACAAACTCACTCTGGACCTCTTCAGCTGGGAAACCAGCACAGATTTCTCAGGAAAAAATGCTTATCTTCAGTTCTTAAACTGAATATGCAACATGTAACCACAACGTGTTAAAGAGTCCTACACCCTCTTAGCTGGCATAGCCGGAGTATGGACGTGGGCCGATGTACTGCATCACAGCGCTGCTCCCTCTGTACTGCCTTCCCGTTCCCCCTGCCCTTCACAGTACATTAGTTCAGCTCTTGATCCCAAATAAACCTAGAGAACACACGGACACCAGCAGGTTGCTGGTTTTTCCCCACACCCGCTCTCCCAGCTTCTGCACATCAGTGACTTTCTCTCAGCAGCACAGGGTGGGGTTCCTGTTCTCTTGTAATTGTTGTCTTGCTCTTGTCCGTAATCATCTCAGCTTACAAGGACAAACCAACATCCAAACCAATTATTAATTGCAATGAGAAAATTGGTCCTAAGGAGAAATTAAGATGATAACGGCAGGAAAAGCATGATTCGAGGCAGCTCAGGCAAGTCCCCCAGGATGTCAGCTGCCTGGAACACCCACATCGTCATTCGCCCTGTTCATAACAGTAAGTAGGAACCACTACCATAAGAAGAGGAATATTAAATAAATCCAGTTGCAAAATTCACATTTCAGTCTGCTACTTATAGGAGTTATATATCATCTCCTCTTCCTAACCATCTAATACGGTTAGCCAAAATGGCAAGAATGGCAAATACTGTCATCAAACATGCGACTTGCAATTCAAGCAATAAAACCTTCTCCATATAACTCCCTATCATGTAAGAGATATATATCACATAATTTATGGAATTTGTCTATACACTGAGTATTTCAAATGACAATTGCCTGCTAGCAGTCTGAAGACCAAACAATTACACTGAAATATGTTTAAATAAACCATATTCTGCTTAAATGTACAGATTTTCAAAGAACACTGAAGACCAGGAAAAGCGCTTCAAATTAATCACTGTGAATTATTCAGTCAGTTACAATTCTAGTCATCTGTGCTTCGGAGAATAAAAAGCATGCAATTTATTTGTCTGACTCTCACAAAATGTCCATCCATTCCTTTAAGGTCTATTTTCACCATGCTTTATGGGTACTGTTAGACAGTTCTACAAAAGCATATTAACAACAAACTGAGCTTCCCAAACCCTAAGCAGAAACTAGAACTTCTAGGTGAAGCCCCCAAGAGGGAATATTTTTTAGCATCTTTGATAATTGCAGTCCCTATCGTCTTTCATTTCTAGATTAAAAGCAGAAGGAGGTGGGGAAATAAAATCCTTTTTCACAGACTGATATTGTCATCTGAGGGTATTATCTAAGCATAATTTATGCTTTAAAGCATTTCAAAAGGAATCAATATTTTTATAGATGCCTGAACTCTCTAATCTGTACAGCTGCCAGCTGTTAATACTCAGGAGAAATAGAAATTCAGTTAAGACCACAAAGAAACAAAATGAAAAATCCAACATAGGAAGCATACAAAGAGAATTCTAATTTGACCTTTGTCTTTAATCCAAAGTCAGAAACTGTTTGCCTGAAAATGTGATAATTGTAAGACTCAATCCAATCCCACTCAGAGGCTGAGAAAAACGACGTGTATCTGAACCTAAGCTAAGCACAGACAAATCCAGTGTACAAACACCTACCTTTGCAAGCCTTATAATGACCTTTATTTTGAAAAAAGAATCAATAGCCTGCACTTCTATCACAATAGCGCAGCTGGATCAGCCGGAACATATGTATGCTCGTGTACATCTATATAGACACTGTCACCATAAAAGGCTTCAATGTGCATTATTCAATCTTTGCTTTTCATACACAAGAAGCTGTCGGTCTTCCTGGCACTGTTGCATGGCACTCTCTAGAGCTATTCTGATGGGCCTTGAACTTAAATTGTCTTAGAAGCCCTATCAAGAGCCAGATTTTGCTGCCCTTTGCTTTTGTGGATAGTACAGCTCATCTCAAACTATCATGCAAACGAAACGGGTTTCTTAGGGGGTAATGTGTTAGTCAATATGGGAAAGAACAACAGTGCTTTGTCTACAGAGGGAATTCAACACTGCACACTGCGGCTGTTACTGTAAGCAGAAAGAAGGCTTTGCCCATTGTCCCACTGTGCTTTGTCAAGTGCTACAGGGTGTTCAGATGCAACTGACTTTTTCAAAGACTTTGTCTTAAGATTTATCCATTGCTGCTATTCTTTTTGTGAGAGCAGCCTAAACTTAATTGGTCTTGAAGGACGCACCCACTAAAGGAGCAAAAGCAAGCAGGGTTCTCCACCCCCAGGCCACTACACACCTATCCTTTACCCTGTCCACGTTTTTCTGCGCCTACCTGTTTCTTCTCCGAAGGATGACGCAAAGTCCAAGTACCATACCTGTCTTGAGACCCCTCAGCTCAATAAGGTAACCTGCACAAGAGCAAACAGCAAGCAGCTCCTGGGCACAAAGCATCGCAGGGCTGCATCAGATAAACTTCTCCCCACCATCCCCTGCTGCAGCTGCTGAGAAACAGCAGCCACAGAATTGCAGTTTTAATCATAGTTTTTTTCACTGTCCATAGAGCGGTAATAAAAGGTTCAACTGGGGGGGTAGAAATACCGCAACTAGTCATTCCCACCAGCCATACATCTGGCCCTTAATTACCCTATGGTATTTATATAATCAAAAAAATATTCAACTTGTATGACTGATCATGTTGAAGTAGTGGAATGCATTAGCAAATAAATAGCAAAACACACAAATTTGTCAACAGATGGATTACAACCCAATGTAATTAAATGCAAAATAGTTCTGCTTTTAAAGCAATTGCTCATAAATTAGCCTGTCAGCAAATGTATGCAACTAATTGCATGAAAAAAAATCGGGCCATAAGACAATATTATCTGCACATAGTCTTTCCAAACAATGTAGAAATGATTTGGTACATTATTAATTGAAAAGAAGTCAAACTGCATTAGTTTAATTGCTCTTTTCTGTGTAAACCTATTAGAATAATTTATATCATATTTACTCCTTTTTACATTTGATGATAGGTATTTAGCTCTTGTTTGTAGACTAACAATAATAATTTCACCTTTTTCTCAGCTTAATAAATGGAATAAGAAGAATGCCATGTTTGTCCCTGGCAATGGTGAACTAAGACTGTGTCCCAAGAGGGTTTAAGCAGAATGACAACTGAAGCTGTCCTCAGAGATACAGTCCTTTCTAAATGAACCACAGGCTGTCGTGGAAATCAAAGGTTAGAAGAAAAGCTCATTTGCGGAAAGGAAAGACTAAAGAACTGTAGAATGTGTTCTAAAAAAAGTGTATCCACAGTGACACTGACAGCCCTGACCAAAGCCAGTTCAGAGCTGTCAGCTTTCACATCCAGAGCCTGGCTCCGACACATCTAATTAAAGGTTTAATCCCATGATTTTCCATCCCAGATCTACCAAGGATCTATGGGTTACTGATCAAGAACCTATGAAAGGTCATGCAGAAAAGCAAGCCTGTTCCCTCACACTTACTGTGCGGGATTTAGCATTTCTGTTTGGGTTTGTGAACCCCCGCTATCTTCCCAAAATGGCTAAAAACCACTCGTGGCCCAAGGCTGACAGTCACAAACAGAAAGATCGTATTTATTTCAGGAAGCTTTGCTTAAGTTCCTTAATCAAAAGAGATACATATCAAGCTTAATTCAGGTCTACCGCTGGTAAAGATAGGGAGAGCCTCCGCTGACATCAGAGAAGCTACCCTGAAAGAAAGATCACGGCTGTGATGCATTTCATGTATCTAATCAAAACATCTGCAATTTGAGTATGGGTAATGAACTGCTCACAGACAATTGGTGAACTAAGAATCATCCATGTAAATTATTCAGTGACTAATTTTGACTAATGAATACACTTCAAAAAAATGAAAGCTATTTACTTTACATATCTTGAGGGGTATTTTCCTCCTTTCTCTGCACGAATTAAAACTGANCTAAGAATCATCCATGTAAATTATTCAGTGACTAATTTTGACTAATGAATACACTTCAAAAAAATGAAAGCTATTTACTTTACATATCTTGAGGGGTATTTTCCTCCTTTCTCTACATGAATTAAAACTGACAGAAAAGTAAGAAGCAGCAGAATTGCATGCAGAAATTATCAGTTTGGTGGCAGAAACGCTCATCCCTGAAAAAAGCTCACAAGTGAGCAAACTTGTCAACTGAACCAAAATGAAAATACTCATGATCCAACAACAGTTCTTACCCACATGTGTCGGACATTTTTCCCAAAGCAATGGATACAAGGGGCTCCTGAAGCAGAGCCTGGCCTGTCAGCAAGCAGCCTGGCAGTCAGAGAACTGCCCAGGATCATGGAGAAACTGGATCCAAAT
This sequence comes from Steatornis caripensis, assembly GCA_013398225.1. Lineage (NCBI taxonomy): Eukaryota > Metazoa > Chordata > Aves > Caprimulgiformes > Steatornithidae > Steatornis > Steatornis caripensis. The sequence continues at coordinate 94,898 of VZSC01012360.1, read as the reverse complement.
TCATTGTGGAGAATCTGGAGTCAAATTAATCTTTTTTTTCCATATCGAGAATGAAGTCTTAATCATTTGGCCACATAATATCCACAGTAGAGTTCATCACCTCTCTTATTGATGGCATTTCCTCTCATATGGATTAACTGTAAGTTCACTGGATGAGAAGAGAAAGTGAGAATGGTTCTGTTGCAACCTCGGGTTTGGTCACCTGGGACACGCACGCTACAGTGTCCGGACCAGTGGATATTTAATAACAGTACATGAAGTAGAACAGCTTCTTTACATCAGCCTGAGAGCTCCTCCAGCCTGAGCCCCTGGCCCAGGAGGGGGTTTCAGTCCCTTACAGCAGCGTGTTGTCACTTCAAAATCCAGAATGACACCCTTCATTTTTATATCTCACCCTGAAAAACAAATATAAAATAGCAACTTCTTTTGTCAGTATTTGCAGGAAGTTTCAGGGAGCCAGGAACCACATTCTGGATGAAGGGATAAGTCTTCCCACCCTCCAGATAATAAAATTTGGTTCTTGATTGAGCGTTTTAGCACATGAAGTCTGACATAAGTCAATAAAGAAGTTTCTCTAGCATATATTTAAAAGCTGACATTTATGACTAACCCTCCAGAAGAAACTGATAAAATAACCACAGGGGAAAGAGCCTTGTTGTTCTTCGTGTTTCTGATCTGGGAGTCTTCTTTGAGATCTGGTTTTGCCTTCAAGGAGAGTATGCATGAAATCACGAAGCTTATTGGTGTCTCCACTGCAGGGTTTGGTACATGAGCACATAAGTATTTGCGTTTTTGTGCAAATGACCACTAGCGTTGTGAGATGGGTGGAGGCGAAGGTTTCATCCAGAATAAGGTGAACATCCTGGCTTGAAAATTGGAAGTAATTGATCGGTAGAGAATAAAGTCATATCTGTCTCCACTCTAGGGCTCATAACCTTTTTGTACATGAATCTGAAGCTGTGTAACTATGCACAAGTGATGCTCCGTTGCCAAACCTGCAGGAATCACTTAATGTGACGGAGACTACTGAAAATGCAGCTACTGCTTTGAATAAGTGGGCACCACAGGATCTGTGAAGACACTTAAGTTTCCATATCCCCATCTGGGATTTAATAAAAGCAATTCTTGTGCTGTCTATAGCAGATTCAGGGGGATTTGGAACTGTTACAAACCCACTTACAACCCACCCATTGATACTCTAGAATCTTGCTAATTTGTCACAGGAGAGGAGAGTTCTGTCAAAATTAGCCCATTTGGACTTCCCAGGTGGAAGAAAACAGGGTTAAGATTTCCTCCTTCTACTCTGCTAGTTTGGAAGATACAGCTTGATAATGATGGAACAAGATAATGTTAATAAATAGACCAGTAAATTAAACAAGTCTTTGGTATTGCAAAGATTGTTTCCTCTTTTCTTACATTATGTTTCCTAAGTAGTTTTGAAAACAGACAAAAATCAAGGCGATTAAGAAGAGTCCCTTGATTTAGCCAATGCAGAGGAAATGGAGAAACCGAGACAAAAGAAAAGTGAAAATAAGAGCAGCAAATTTGAGCTCTTCACTCCTGGGCTTGATAATTTAGAGCATAGTTCCCAGCACAGGAGTCACCTTCAAAATCCTTATTTCACTCCGTTGGAATTACTGGCTGCAGTTTTTTCAAAGGAGCATTTCCTCCTGAGAAATTTGCATTACGTGAGGTATGGGAACACGATCAGAAACTTAATTTAGCGACTCAGCTGCTCTGATAGCCAATCTCCTATTTCCTCCAGACCTGTAGGGTTAGGAAGAGCAGGTCAGGCAGAGCTGGAGCAGTGTCCAGCACCTCTGCCTTCTGAGATCATTGGGGAAAGTTTAGGTTACAGGGTGGTGAGTACAGGGCCATTTGCACGGTGTGCACTGGCAGAAACCCCCAGAAATGCTGTGGCTTTACCACTAATGGCACTGCTAAGAAGGGATAAAAATAAAATACACTGGAGAGAAGCTTCTGTGACCACTTACAGGATACATAATATTTACAAAGTTTTTTTGCTTAGGGTATATCCTTGTTGTGAAGTATTAAGGGTTCCTAGTGCACTGAAGGAGGCTTTGGGGATCTTTCCAGAAATCTCCCAATACCCTCCCAGGCGCCGTTGAGAAAAGGAACCACCCTCATGGAACCCAAAAGTCTTTGCAGAAAACAGAAAGAGGATTTTGGTTTTTTTTTTTCCCTTTCCACATTAGATCCAGCCAAATGGTCAGACACAAGCACAGAAAATGGTCAGAAGCACACACTTGCTTCCCAGCTGGCAGCTTTTCCGTTAATCTAGCAAGCAACTTCGGATGCCTGTTGATGAGGGAAAGCAAGGAGCAGAACAGCAGAGACTCCAACAGCCTTGGTAAACACCTGCACCCAAGATAGAGAGGAATTTCACAACATATAAGGTATCTGCTGAGGCCGAGTTAGGCCCTAATTAAAGAATTCTAATGTATTCAAGCAAGTCGGAAAACAAACACTCAACATAGGGCAGTGCTGTATTATTCCTGGATTCATAATCAACTCCGCTTTCTTCCCGATTGCAAGATTTGCTTCACAAGGTTTGCTAAACTTTTACAAGAGATGCCATGAAGCTGACAAGCATTTCCAGATGATGGTGAAAAGAACTGCTATTAATTATTTGTGTTACTGCAGGGCCCAGGAGCCATGGTGATAGATCAGGAAGACACAGACAGAGCAGAGACAAGCTCTTCTCCCACGTGCTTACAGACCAACAGGACACCAGTGTCTGAAGGCAAAAAGGCTGCCAAGGAAGCAAGGAGATAACACAGCAGTGCGTTAGCAGAAGTCAGAAAACTGATAAAACTTTAGCAAAAGAAGGTTTAAAGCAGGGAACGGCAGAAAGGAGAATGGCATGGCCTGTGGGAGGGTCCTTTCCACTGTCTTAACAGCATAAGAAAAGTGATAATGCGGACGTGAAGAGATCAGGCAGGGCCTTCAAAATAAAAGCAAGCAGTTAATGCTGGTGGCCGTAAAAAAAAAAAAAGGAACCAGCAGAAGGACACAGAGAGAAGTTACACAGCTGAACCAGCTGGCAAATGATGCTGGAGGAAGCCATGTAGCTAGCTGCAAGTAGGAACCTCTGTTAAAGTCAGAGAAGATCATGCTGTAGGAATTCAGCTGGTGAAGCCCCAACGAGAGCCAGAGGTATAGTGGAAAGATACTACCCTTCATGCTACAGTATCAATCAGCTGTAGCACAGACATTAAGATTTAGAGAAAAGATGGTCAGAGACAGCGTCCAAACGATGGACCCAAGCGTCAGGGAGAATGCTGGGACTTGACATCTTGCCTGCCAAAGGACAGACAGAAGAGTGCTCACGTTCCTCTTAGCATGACACTTCCTTTTGGTACTTTAAAAGGAGTAATCTGGATGCATGCACTCAAACAAAAAAAATTGCCAATGTGGGCGGATAAACCTGTCATTATTAAAATGAATCCATTAACTAAGATGCTTTATAAACTCCAGATGATCTCTCTCCTATTATCCTGTAAGGAGATTAAAATTTTTCATTGTTGCTTTTATGCAATTTCATCATAAAGAGGAATAGCTCAAGGTTAAATTGAAAAGCCTTTTCCATCCAATAAAGGGGCCATATTAATTTTCCCTCATCTTAGCGAAAATACATGGCCTTGTGAGATATAAAGGCTGGAAGTGTGCTACTTTCCACACTCCTTGCTGATCTGTTTAATAATGGAACAGCGCCTCAGCCAGCCATCTGCTTTGCTGTACTGCTCTGGTAGGGAGCAAGACTGCCCACGACACTTCCAATCAGTTCAGTTTAATTCGAATAGGATAAAAGGTTTGCGAAATACATTTTAAATCCTGGGAACAAGCAGTTAAGCCCTCTCTTGCAAATTAGGTGTTCAGTGACTCTGATCTTCCTTTTGATTTACTGTCTCCGAGAGAGGAAATAGAAAATAAGGACAACGTTTTATTCCTAGCAGCAGTTTACAGTAAGAATACGGGGACTTACACCAACATAGTACAACCAGCAACCATGCCAGAAAGTTAAGTTTTGGCCTGTTGTGCACAAACTCTTCATTGGATTTAAGCATATATACATACACTCACACACACACACATCTGCATATATATACACACACGTACAACCTCCCATCTGACGTTACAGCTGCACAAGAAATCCTGACAAGTTCCTCTGTATTAGCTAACCGGTATGGCTCTACCCTGACCTGGGTAGATAAACTTCAGGGCTTCCCAGATTTTTTAATTAAAATTTCCCTTTGGCCTTCCCAAGAGCCGATTTAAGACCAGCTTTCCTCCTGGCACACACTGCCGCAGTCCCATGCTATTGCTTACGCGCCCCAACTTTCCCTGCTGCCCGGCTGCTCAGTGCGTGCCTGCCCTCCTCTGCTCACGCCCTCTCTCCAAAGGGTGCAGCCAGCTCCACTCCCCTGGCAAACGCTTGCTGTACAGGACTCTTCCAGAAGTGACTTGATAGTATAGAATGAGCTGTAGAATCAGAGTATTGATTTTCATACCAGAAACACTGGCCAAAGATCAGCTTGGAGCACATGTGGTAGGTTTTTTGAGGCTGTACAGCACACGCACAGCCCAGAAGACTCACCCCTGAGGTACTGTGTCTCCCATCTTCCCATAGAAAGATGGAGTCTTGGAAAAATCTGTATGCGTGCCAGCCCTCAGCGTCAGTGAGCCCAGCAGCTAAGGTGTTACCTGGTGGTCAGCCCTTTGTACTGAACTCTCCCGGCACATTCCAGTATGATTTGGGATACGAACAGAAGCAAATACCTCCGGAGCAGGCATGGCCTCCAAGGTAATTTGTTTTAACTTAGAGATGGGCTTACCTCTCTCTGCGGGTAGAAGCACACTGCTCCAGCCCAGCGGTACGTTTCTGAACTCTTAGCACTGTACTGCTCTTGATAGCTTTGAAGTGCATGAACAGAAGGGGCGAGTACATCCACTGTGCGTAGTGCATTAATGGCCCGTGGCTGTCACCAGGGACAAATCTTTCCTGCTGCTTTCAGCGGGGTGATTAGTTTACGTTGGAATGCAAGCTTCCACTAACAGCCAAGGTAAGTGAACATCGGGAAATTATATGAAGCATCAGTTTTACGAGCTGAAAGATTTGTTACTTCTGCCCACACAACCAAAGGCATTATTTTAAGAAAGTGTTTAAATTCTTCTTAAACCTTATTCTTGATACATCAAAAGAAAGAATCAACTCGAAACTCCCCCCGATTCTAGTATGAACCCAACACCCCAGGGTGCTTTTAAGAGGTTTTTGATGGATAGCTTTACTCCTAACTGTCTGTTCAAAGCCTTTGCTGTTTCTGAAGTTTATCAGAGTTGTAGCCAGGCGTGGTGGTGTCTGGGGCAAATGCTTGCCCCCAGGACTCTGAGGACACCAAGCCTCCAGGCCAGGCAGACAGAGCAAGAAACCACCAACCCAGACCCGGCACCCCCCACCTGCCCACCATCGCTCCCAGGACTCGCCCTCCACCTGAAGGCTGCAGAAACAATCCAAGAGAGTTGCTTGTGTTTTACAGGGGATGTTCACCTCTGATGGGGGGCACAGAGGAACTGACTAGGCAGAATACATGAGAGCAACCAGGAAGATAAACACGGCCCTTCCCAATCTTCCTCTTTGACCAGCAGGTAAAAAGGCACCTGGGACCTCTCCATCTTTCCCCCTGCCCCGCATTGCTCTGCTGTATATTGTTTTAAATCAGGTTTGCTATTTATCCATGACACCACACATAGTCCATGCTTGCTGTGCTCAGTTACAAAAGTGCATTTTCATTTAAAACCCACAAAATCCCAAACCAAAACTGCTAAGGCCACCAAGTGAAATAACACAGTTACATATCAAATGATTCTAAACATCAGATTCTGAAAAACAAAACTGGTTAAACCAAAAATATTACGATGCTCTCCATCACTCTCTGCAGAAGGCCAGAATTATTCTACCGAGCTATTTTTTGTAAGCATTTGATCTGAAGTCATACTGGTTTGGGAAACGTGAAAGAGCAACATGCCATCTGAACTACTGGGAAAAATAGCATTAGAGAAAAATTAAGTTGAAAGTCTTTGCGTGAATTGCCAAATGTCATAGAAATGCTCCCTTTCACTTACAGAACAAATAAACATGGGAATCTTCTGCCTAAAGATGTCTTCCAAGACCCCGATCTCTTCGACACAGGAGCTGCCTACTCAGAAGAACTCAGAGTTCAGCTCCTCCTGCCCATGAATCAAACAATTTCTCTGAAATTAGCGGGAATTATCTGCCACTCAGCTTTACTTCTTGGCAAGAATCACTGGCATGCTTCTGATTCCATGTGCACTGGTCTCGCACATATGCTGTCAAGCAGAAGCTGGTCCAGGAGGATCTAGTACGACACACAACTTCTCTAGGCAGGTGCTAGTTGATTTTGGATTTCCACACAATGCCACCTCCGAGTGCTGTTCCCCCTTACGTGCCTCAGTGAAAAGGAAGTCGGTAACTGTGCGACAGAGGGGTCTGGTTTTGAAAAAGCTGAAAAGGTCTGAACAAAATGTCCCTTCACTTGAATCTCTTTATTCACCCAAAAGGTGCTCACATACACTTACCAAGTATTTACACACTGTTTAAATCATTCCTAACAAATGTGTATTTATTCAGAAGCCGTCTCTCCATGGTCATACAGAGTTGTGGAGCAAACCCTCACTAACAAGTGAGGTAAGAACAGACTGCATCTAATCCAAGGTTTAAAACTTCACCCCAGATCAAAACTAAGTCTGACTTGAATCTTTGAGATTTGAAGGAGCTCGGATAGTCCCCTTCGCCTCCTGTTTCTCACCTGCATGCGTCTCCGGAGCTCTGGTTTTCAAAATACAAACACTACAAAAATCTAATGTGTTTGAAGGAAAGAAGAACTTTGTCCATCTAGAAAAAGAATCTAATGCTGCAACATGGGCAACATGTCCTTTCCTCTCAGTAAAGTTTCGGTAAGTATTCAAATGTCTGGTGCTCTTTCAAATCCAATCTTTTGGAATTACTTGGAAATAGCGTTCTGCAATTTCTTCTTGTGGATTCCAAAGCAGGGGAATGAAGCTGTGCCTGGCCCGGCAGCCTGCCTGAGCACACACAGTTACAGAAGCAGGGGGTTGATGCTGGCCTGCCACAAGTAAAATGAAGTCTTCAATCTTTTTTTGCAATTTGAAACTGAAAACCCGAATCAATAATACTCAGAGTCTTCCTAGAGCTACAGCCAAAGAGCACAGGACAAAAATCTGTTACTTCTTCCCCCCCCCTCCCCCTTCCCCATAGCAATTCTTCTAAAAATTCAATCTAGCAGTTCAAGCTTAATTGCTCACTTTGAGACAATCCAAACCTCTAGGAGCCCTGCCTGACTGAAGGTTTTGAAGTAACTTTGATGTTTTTGTAGCATCAATGCTCAGAGGCACATTTCAAAAATTTATCCAGACTCTGTCTCTTCATATGCAAACAACTGGACATTAATAATCTAGCAGTAAAACTTAAGACATTTGCATAGTTTGGAAAATAATGAGGCTTCTTAAATAGTAAGATATCTGTTTCTATATAAGTTATTAGGCTCCAAGGATGCATACATATTTAATTGTCCAGAACCAGCTATCAGTTGGATTTAGGAATGCATCATTCTAATTTATTGCAAGTAACAGACACACGGCAAGTGATAAATACCCCTACCAAACACACATATTATGTTCTGCTCCCAAGCTGTTATTTTCTAGGATTGGACACATTCTTTTAATGAGATGCTCTGCACATAGGTTATCAGAATGCCTGTCTGAACCTTACTCAGCAAAGGACTTGCTACCAACCCAGTTAACGTCTGCTTAAGACCAACCTTGAACTTAGAGGGGATACAGAAGTCCCACTGACTTCAACAGACAGGAGAACTATAGCAACATGAAGCCATAGTGTGCGGAAGTATCCCAGAGCCCACAAAGCCTAGTAAGGGAAGCAGGGGCTCTGCATTAATCTCTCGGATGCCTCTAGTGTGGATGCATTTGCACGGTGCTTCGCTCAACAATGCTACAATTGCCCTTCCGCCCCTAGGACAGCAATTCCCTAACTTCCATCCTGGCTGTCTGCTTTTGGGCTCACCATTTCCTTTCCAAGTCCAATTTCCACAGGGAATTTCTGACACCACTTCCTAGCAAACCCTGTTCAGTCCTTGCTGGTGGAAACCATTTCCCAGATCCAGAAGACAACAAAGGTGACCAAGCCTCATGTACTGGCAAATGTTCAAGACAGAGCCATAGTCTTTAAAAAAATGTTACCGAGTTGCGGCTGACTCCTAGGCTAACAACATCTCTAGCTCCTAAATATCAGCAGTGCACTCATGTCTCTGGATGATGCTGCAAGGCAATTAAGAGTGCCCTGTATGTCTAGAGCTACTTTTATTTCACCTGATATGTTCAAACAGCTCATTTGAGACGGAGCGGAAGTTCCAGTACTGTCGCTAGTCATGAATGAAAAATAGCTGACCTGTTTTTTCACCACTCTAGTTTCAGAAGTAAGGGCATAAGGAATTAATTACAGGAAAAGCTGTAAGTCTAACTTTTTCTGCAGAAGGACATCCCTCAGTTCCTGGACAAAAAAATGGCAATTACTCAATATTTTCTATAATTGGCATTATTAACTCCTTTCTTGTTTCTGTGGTACCAGTGACTTCACTGCCTAGAGATCCTGAAGCCAGGACTGGGGATTCCTCTGTGATAGCAAGGGTCCTTAAGGCAGATCATACAGTATTAATCACCAGGATTATAGCTGTTGTGTATTTAGCCCAAAGTGTTCTGACAAGCAGAGAAGGATCTTAAGCATATGCTGAAATCCAAGTACATGCTTCAGTGCACTACAAGTAGACCTATTTAAGTTTGAAATAACATATTTTGTAAAGCTCTGATCCAGAAAACATACTTCAAGGTTTTGCACATAAATACTGCACAAATGACCAGTAGCTCTAACATTTCCCATATGCTCCTGTGCACATTTCATTCATTTCCTCTGCTATTGGTCATTTAGATGCTGGCACTCCTATCTTGCAAAATCATGTGCAGAGGCTTTTGTTTTCATCATCCTCCATTCGTGGCTTTAGACAGGGGGCTCATCAGAGACCTGAACTTACCAGGCTAATGAAAGGCTTCAGGATTTATTTTCTTTTAATGGTTGATGTTCCAAAACCTACGAAAAGAGAGTTCTCCTTTGAAGAAAACAAGCACAGATGGTTGCTTTTACCCTGACACATCAACACCTTGCAGAGGACTATTTCTTGTTATAAATGATAGAATCTCAGATAATTTATATTTCTACTTGCTCCTGAAAAGACCTTTTATATCTGTCTGAATACTGTTTCCTAGAAATATGTGCCACCTCGCAAAACTCTGCTTTGATGCTGAGATTAATTGTATCAGCTTTCTTAGGAAGCAGCCACGTTTATTTTTTGAACATTCCTAATGAAAACTGCTTTCATTCTTCTGTCCTCTTAGTTCATTAATTTTTAAAATTTTTTATTTTTTAATTTTTTTTTAAAGTCTGATCCAAGGCTTTGCTGAAATGAGCAGGAGCAATAGTATTTCAGATTGCAGACATGGTTAATGCCAGCATCGGCTTATGCTTAACTTCTTTTCATTTTTAACAGTCCTTGCCCTGCAGGTATAAAAACGGAATTAAAGCCATAAGGCACTGCTTCAGATTTGTTCTCTTAATTAGCTCCTGCCATGGTGGATTAATTCCATCTGCAATGTGTTGCCATCTCTGCAGAAGTTTATCGTGGTGGAATGGGGGATTAATGAGGAGAGTGGATGCCTAGACATCCCAGCTGTCCGTAAACTGGCTGTAATGGGATCAGTGCAGATGGTACCAATGCTCTCCTTAAGTATCACCGAAGGTGAGGAATTCTTTTTCTATAAACCTGCCACATGCAGTTACTCATCCACTGCAGAAAATAAAGTGTCAGAGCTGCAGATCTGACTTAAAAACAGCAGGTTGAGGATCCGATAAGCTCAAAAGACTCTCTCACTTTCCTGAAGAAATGGTGGGTATATCAGCTTTAGCATTTTAAGATGAATGACAGACACTAACTGTATTTTCTCCTCTTGTATTTTGTCTACCGCAACTAAATGTAAATACACTTTAAAACCGGGGAATTTCTTTTAAAGCTGGGAAATCTGCTGCTGGGAACCAGTCAATCCAGCAGCAAACTCCGCACTGAGGTCTTAACTGGAAACAAATGAGTCTCTGGGATGGACTGTTAGGGCAACACGCTTCTTTCCCTTAGCGTAGATTAAAACTGAAGGAACTCCAACAGAGCCAGGGAACACCAGAGGCATGAAACAGGTGAAAGGACAATTAATGCTCTTTCTATCTTAGTTTTATGTTGCAGTTTTTTTACTTGTTTAAAAAGAAATAGTCTTAATTTGCTTCTTAACGATCTGTTCCTACGGAAATAAAATGGCAACAGCCCCATGAAGCAGTATCTGAATGTATTACCTTTCTGTCTCAATACCTGCATTACTTCATTTTTACATCTTGATTATTAATGGAGTTAAATTGTTTCCAAGAAAACAGCAGTTATTCTGTTTAAAAAACACTGGCCTGGGACTCTAGAGATAAGAGTTCAAAACTACGGCTATTATAGACTCTGTATAACCATAGGAGTCTTAATTTATCCCATGGCCTTACCTATAAATGGAGATAATAGGACTTTCAGTGCCTGTTTTGTCTATTTTAGACAGTCAGCTACTTGGGACAGGTGCTGCCATTCTCCATGTTCATTTAGTGACTCACATAATAGAGTTCCAAACTCTGTTGGTGCCTCTGTGTGTTATTAAAATACAAAAGATGTCAAACAAAAAAAGACATTTAAGTGCCATGGGAACAATACAGGTACGCAGGCATTTTTCTTCATCCTGCTGCTAAATATAAAAAGGTGTCTGTAGCTGTTCTACTACCTATACATAAAACAGAGGCACATCAGACAAAGTTACGTTACTGGGTAACGCATGCTGGGTGCCTTCCAAAAGAGCTATCATGAAATGACAGCAGTAAGTCTGACTCCTTGTCGCTAAAGGACAATAGCAATTTGAAACATTACTATTTGGTTAATGTGGCACCTAGTATGTTTTCGCATGCACAATGAAGTTCTGTTCCGCTCCCATGGATTCATTATTTATTATCCCCTACCAATGTCTCTTGTTTGAGCTTCACAATCTACAGCGTTGTATAAAAATATCTCCTCTAGTACAACTGAAAGGAGGGAGGGAGGAATCCAGGGATGCTGAAAATTTAGATGAAAACATTTCCAAGGAAAACTGTGAGGTCCTCTTACTCCCCTAGCTTTGTGAAAAAGACCTGGAGAGACAAAGTGGAGGTGACAGTTAATCATTTCAACGAGAGTGCCCTAGGCCAAGGAGATGTAGGATGAGCACAAGAAGTAGAAATAGCACTGCCTCAGATTCAGGGCTTGCGAAATAATGGGAAGAAGGTCTCCCAGCAAAGTGGACATGGCTATGGATAAATATCAGTTGCCCCTTTGCAGGAGTGGCAAACGGAAGAAGGAGCCCAGAAAAGGTCCATGGGAATCAGCAGCTGAAGGCTGCTCCGACTCTGGAAAGCTGTCGGCTCTCCCCAGTTCCATGTGTAACCAGGAACAACAACTGCTGCCCAACACAACTTCTGTACCTTGTGGCTTGTCACCACACTGCCACAGCCTCTCCCCTGTTCAACCGCCCCAGGAACTCCCAGCAGAGCTGTCTGGCATCTGAGCCCTGGGATATGGCCAGGGCTTCACGCTCTGCCAGGGGAGCCATGAAAGCTTGTGTCTACAGGGGCTGAACAGCAAAGGACCCTATATCAGGTGCAACCTCCCACCACTCGCTCCGTGTCTCACAACCCAAAAAGGCACAGAAGAGGTTAAATAAAATACGTGGCACCCTGCATTTCTGCACTCAAACCGCAGCACACGGGAATGTGCAATGCAGGGTTTTGGTATGCTGCTCTGGGATCTGTACAGGGACAGAAAGACAGCACGTGCTCACACTTTCCTTCAAAATACAGGTAGCTGAAGAAGCCTGTCTGGGCTATGGTTATGTCTTGTGCGGTCAGATCACTGTAATGGCACAACGCATGTCATCTGTGCTCCAGGCTCAACTGTGAGAGGCCAGACAGCTGGGGGGCGTACTGCGCTGCTGTCTGTGAGGCCGGGTAGGTACAAGACATACTCCAGCTTATATAGATGTACCTTCACACCTGGGAGCAGGCCCTGGACAGGGGAAGCGTGAGGGAGGTGCTGAGCTACTTTCACACAGCATTTTCCTCTGTGCTTAGTCTGTGACAAAGGAGCCAAACTACTGCAGAGGGGGATCTACACGAGTCAGGCTGCGGCTGCCTGTTCCCAGGAAGCCAGGGATGGTGTGGACTCGGTGGCTGGGGTGGCCACATGCTCTCTGCACAGCCCCTCCCTGAGCCACCCGCTGCGTCCCATTTGCACCTCTGCTAGGCATCAGTGCAAGGTGGGAAAGACACAGTTGGGTTTTTTCCCCCGTGGTACTCAGAATCTATAAAAATACTTACCGCAACATCCTTTTAAGTTAAACTTGTTCTTTAACTTCCTGAACTTTTTTTTTTTCCTTTTCCAACGTAAAAGAAAACAGTCAAACTAGACCGCGGTATTCAGCAAGTTCAAGAAAATGAGGCTTTTAAGCAAGAGTTATCACTAGCCATAGCAGTGACAAAGTCCAATTCTGTCAGACTTTTACTTTGCAAACATTTCCTTTCCTTCACCGAGTAAAGGCAGTAAAATCTGTCCCTTGAGAATTTGCTCTTTCAGGACTTGACCCCAAAGGGGGAAGCTGAGCTGCGCTTCCACAGGAGGACCCCATATTTAATAGAGAATGCCAGCCCAGGGCTCACTGGAGTCAAAGACGACAGGTTAGATCCATATTATGTGAAGTCAAGATAAGCAGACCAAAGGGACAAGGATCCCACCATGGAATTCTTCCTGCCTGAGAAACAGATACCAGATTTTATTCTGCAATACTGTGCTGTATGTCTTCTACAGCACAATGTTTTATAATTAAAAGGGTAATGTTCAAAGAGGAGGATTGTGCATGGCAATAAAATTTTTCTCTGGGTGATTAAGTAGCAAAGCAACGTTGAGGTGTTTGAGAACCACCGAGCTGTTTATTGTGCATGTGTCTTCCAATGCCATCAGCACTACTTCTGCTTTATGACAGAGGAAGAAACAATAAACCATAACAGAAAAAAAGATTATATTCAGTGCCTCATGAAATCCTCTTTCTGATATTGCATTGTGTTCCAATAAAGGCAGAGTTTTGCAGAATAAATATTTTGAAGAGAGCTCTGAATGTCCAAAATTTGAGATTTCAATAGCAGCACTCAGCCCCCAAACTGCTGCTTTGCTGAGGCTGGCCTCTGCTTTTCAAAGGGAAAACTCTCAGGGTGATTTCAGATTTTTCCTTAAAAATTTCAATTGAGTGAAACAAGCATGCTACAACTCTGAAAGAACCCACAGCCAGTGCCAGCCTAACTTCTCCTTAGGGACGTCTAAATTTAGAGAACCTCACCTAACACTTTTTGAGCATGGTAAAAATAATTCCCCAGATGCCTAATTCGGGACATCCAAAGAGTTAGCCATCATTTATTATCATCAAATTTTGATGTAGAAGCATTAAGGCTAAAATCCTGCTCGCAGCCTAAAAATTGGGTCCGATTGCTGTACGGCACTCGGCACATTGTGTTCAGGACTTCCTGCAGCAAGGCCACAGGAGACTATGGAAGACATCAGGCACCACGGTAACTTAGAGATGTGCAAATGCTAGGTTACTAGGTTCTTTATCCTGCTCTCATTCCTCCCCATCTCCTGCTCTTAACTGCCCCCTTCTGTGGTGCCAAAACAATGATCTGGGGGCTCAGAGTGAAATTCCAGCCTGCACATTACCGCCACAATTGAGGGGTTCCTAAACTAATGTCATGTGGGGTCAGGAACAAATGACTGGAGGAAACACGTCCACAGCTTCGAGATGAGGTGAGAGGTTGTTCATCCAGCCATACCCTGAGAATTTTTGAGTCATTTAATTTTAGTGAAATTAAGATTTCCATTTCAGTATAACATGGTTTTGGAATGGCTTCTTTTTACCATTTAATACTTATTGTAATAAGATGAATGAAAAGGAATAGCTTAAAAATCAAGTCCTGTCATTAAGGTGAAGAATAATAGTTCTCAAGTTGAGAGAGGTTAAATTCAATTTGGTCATTAAGAAAACTGACAGAAAAGTTTCATCAAGAACAATGTCCTTAATAAGGTGGTTGTAGCCAATTCATTAAAGAAAATTAAGTCAGCAATAAGGATTCTGCACTTTTCTGACACTTAATACCGTTTCCCATGAGCACTTCTGTAGTTGACCCTCTTCCATCAGGTTTTAAGAACCCAAGACAAATATAAAGGTACATGTTCTCATATGATTTTATATCCCAGATCTCTCCCTTAATATAACAGGCTATTTTAAAGATTAGACCAATGATTTATCCACTTCTATTCTACATCTGTAACAATATATGACTATAGCTTTGAGGAAACCCAAGCCACCTGCCTTGACTGGTAGAGTCCAGAGCTGCTGATCTGAAGCCTGTGTGTGTATCCCACTCCTCTGGGGAAATTTCAAGAGTAGCTTCAGTACTTTATTTAATTAATTTTTTCTTCCTTTATGAGACAAAAGCCAAAACCCAACAACCAAAAGAAAATCCCCGAGCTACAGAACAATAAATTTGTTTGAATGTAATAGTCTCTCTTTCACTCAGTTCTACAAGTTACATGACAACAAGCTCTGCAATAATAAATTGTTTGGTTTGCTGTTGTACATTAGTCTTTGCTAGAATTCATAAACAAACTTTAAGTCAACAAGCGTGGGTTTAATTAAAAAATTTCCAACCCAGTACTATTTTACTACCCTTTCCTAGACTAGGCAATAAACAACAGAATTTATACAATTTTATGTGAAAGAATTTTATTTTTTCCCCCTACAACGGCTCACGTGAAGGGTAACTTCCTCGAAGCAGTTGTGCTTTCCTATAGTCATCCATTTATCAGTGCACCGCTTGAACCAATTTCTAACCCTTAAGGTAAAACAGGAAAGGCTGGATTTGATCAGAGCTGGGAGAGGGAGAAGCAAATAAAAGTATCTATTAGTGCTTGAGGCATTATTTGCATTGTATTTAGTTCAGTGGTTCTTAATATATCCTTTTCAAATCCAGAGGGCTGTTTCTAATGGTCTTGAACGGACTCAAAGAACAGCTGTGCCAGTTGTCAGTAGGCTTAAAATAATTTTTAGAGGTTCTAATAGAATAAGGAATTCCTCAAGCCTGAGCTGAGGTGCATGTACTAAAATCCACTGAAGGCAGCGGAGAGACTAACAGGCTTTGGGTCAAGCCCTTGCAGAAAAGTGTTCTTCATTGTCATAAAGTTGCTCCATGTCATAAAGAAGGATGAGAACAGTGCAGAACAGACCTGAATCCCAGGATCCACTTGTTAAATACAACCTTGAAGCTCTGGAAAAAAGCGCCAAGTATCTATGACCAGAATTGGTTTCAAAATATTTCTCAGTTCCTCAAGCTCAAAAAGAAGTTGGAAAGGATGCCTCTAGCAGAAGCACATGCATGCGAACATGAACGGGCCAGCAGGAAGGGACACAAATCCAAAATATGACAGCAATGAACTTCTGATCACCGTGTTTTCTGGCCAGTAGACACCAGAATTTTGACTCTGCTCTTACATACGTCCTTTGTTCTTGAAGGACTCTTTTGCCT
The DNA here is from genome assembly GCA_013398225.1 of Steatornis caripensis. Classification (NCBI taxonomy): domain Eukaryota; kingdom Metazoa; phylum Chordata; class Aves; order Caprimulgiformes; family Steatornithidae; genus Steatornis; species Steatornis caripensis. The sequence goes on along the minus strand of VZSC01012360.1, from coordinate 79,036 downwards.
CAATGTAGTACCAAAACAGGCACTGTGATCACTGCTGAGAAAGGACTCTGCTGGAACTGAGGAAATAATTTTACTTGACCAGCATGAAACACAATGGTTTTGGTTTTACTGACTCAACACAAGGCATAAAAGGACAAGAAACAAGTTTTACCTGGAGAGAAAAAAGCGCCCACCTTTCAGGTCTGGTCTGCAAAAGAGCTCCCCTTCAATTGTCTACCTCTTTTCTGTGCTTTCTGTGGGAGAAATCCCGGTTCCTGGGTGGGATGCCTGCATTTACATTTAAATAGGGTGCGGGTTTTTTTTCAGGTAACTCTTAAGAGACAAACTGTAGCTATTCATGGGCCCTAATGAGTGTTAATTTATATAGTTTCTGACGTGCAGCCCTGATTACATCTTGGATAAGGAACATCCTTGAAATAACTTGTGAATGCAAGTTCTCAAAACAGTCTTCTGGGTCTTACTTTAGAAGGGAAGCAGCTCTCCCCAGGAGAATCAGCCACGGCTGAGTGGCACTTCCCTGGGACGCTGCCAGTAATGGCCCTCTTTCTTCTTTACCTTCTTGGAACAACAAACATCAGACTTCTCATTTATTGTCTTCCCTTCTTAGCCCTCCTCCTCTCCTCGTCCCTTGCCGTCCTCCCTCCTATAAAACTAAGAGCTAAAAAAATGGAAGACAAAGGCAACAGGGTTTATGACATTTTTTCAAGCATGAACAAAAGAGACATCTCCAGAGAAATGCCCATTATAGTCACATCTGCAGTCTAATAACTGCCATCCTCAAGAGAGACACACGCTATAATTGAGTGGCATTGAAATGCCAGTGCTACTTCATTATTTTTAATATATGCCTCCCTTCTGTAAACCAACTTATCACAATCATAAGCATTAAGAGCAATACTTAATTTCTAAATGAGTTTTCTTTCAACTAAGAATGCAGAAAGCCATAGTTGTGTCTGTCAGGTATTGTTGAAATACCACTGGGCTCAAACCAGTGTAAGAGTCCAGCTGGGAGGAGTACTCTTTTTTCAGCTTTAGTTTTAAGCTGTTATTTGCACTACATGACTTCAGCTTTTATTCCTTGCCTGCGTCCTCTAAAAGGTAGCAGCAGCAGCACTTCACTGTCTAATTGTGCTTCTGAAGCAATGAGCGGTCAGATACCTGCTGCAGACCTTTGCCAAAGCAGTTTCCTCCAACTCCCAGATTTACGCCACAGTACAACAGAAGTGTTTCCCACCTGCCTGGGCATTGAGAGTTTCCCTTTTCAGCCTTGCTCACTTACACGTAGTGTGATGTGTGTTTAACGTGTGTTACCAGAAGTTCCCCTAATTTGTTTATTGTAATACATGCACAAGACTTCCTCAGGAAGTCTTTGGTGCAGAGGGTAAAACCGTCTTACAGAAGCTACTGTACTGTTTGAGGCTCTCCCTTTGGTAAGCACCAACGTGAGATGCAATACAAAAATGGACTAAAGTAATTTACACCATCAAATGTTCTTAAAAGTTGCTAAAATACGCTTCAGTGTTCTTCTCTTTCTCTCCCTTTTCTTCCTCCCTGACAGGTAAGAATTATTTGCAGAGAAGTGTCTACCTGGACCTCTCCCTTGCCTCCATCTCTGTGCACATCCTCAAGCTGAGCTGCTGAATTAACTCAGTCAATGTGTACCAGTAACACAACCACCACGACAGTCCTTCCTAAATTACTGGTGGTTTAACACCCCTCAGGTCTCAGGCTGTCCCTGTAAAGCACCAGAGATGAGCGCAGTGGTGCTCACATGCCCAAAATCCAAAGACACTGAACACTGACAGCAAAAGTTAAGGTGAAATAAGTAATGCTTGCAGCACAGTTCAGTCTCAGGCCTTCATCTGCAAGGTCTGCCTATCTTCTGTCTGTGCAGGGATGATACTTGCAGAATCGAGACGTGCCAGTCCCGTAAGTGCAGGAGGCTCATCAGGTCCGTCACCCTGACTACAGATGCACTTCTGACGTCGGTAGTGGGGAACTGTCAGCTCCTCAGCTCCTGGACAGTTGACTGCTCTACAGCAATGTTTTCCCTCTATCTTGCCAGCCTTAAAGCCATCATTTTAAAAAGCTGTGGACGTGACAGAACTGGGCCTTTTGACCTCAAGTCTTCACCTGACCTATGGCTGAATATACAAATCATAGGGTAATTACAGCCTTCCATGCATTATGCTATACAGCAGATATCTGGTTTGCAGTAAAGAAACTCACACTACAGAGCAGCTATGAGCCTATTTAATACAACAGCAGTGGCAAATGGGCTTTTAACTCACACCAGCAAATGGTGTAAATCCAGGATATTAAAAGCACAAAGGGGCTGTTAAAGAGAATAAGAGGCAAATTAAAGTCACAATACTACAAAATTCTGGGAAGATAGCCAGTAAGAACACAAAAAGTAAGTAAAAGCACTTCCCTCTGCATCCTTCAGGCTCATTCATCATGAGAAGCTATAAAGTTAAGGCCGCTAGGAGAGTCAGGGATCAGAACTGTGATGAGCCTTTCCTTAGGGAAGATACCTGCACTGAAGCGTCTTTTCCATCACATCTTTCCATCCATTCAACACAAAGCCTTGACAGCCTAAATCTAAATGCTTTAAGGAAATCTCATTCATAAAGTTGGCTTTACAAAAAGAGCTTCGTTGCAGAAGAGTAAGACCTACACGGTTTCAGCAGTAAGTGATCTTCTTCATTTAGCACTGACACTACGGACAAAGCTAAGGTCCAACAACATTCAGCTGCAAGCTGCAGTAAACCTTCCTCAAAGGACAACGGAGTTGCTCAGGCTCGCTTGCCTGCGTCGAGCTCCTGCATCATCGCTAAGGCACATCATGTCAGGATGTATGGCCAGAACAGGCTAGAATGTATCAAAGGGGAAAATTTTCCTATCATAAAATACAGTTTAGATAGCATCAACCTGTTTTGCAGGAATATGCTAACGCTGGTCGTGTTTTCCCCAGGCAATTGTCAAAGTGTACAGCTTGGCTCTCTCTTACCACTTTAGTAAAATGAAAACCTTTTGTTTAGACAAGTCAAATGAAGTCTTTCTATATTTGTGAACAAAATTTTGACATAATTTTTGCTTTATGGAAAAGTTTCATATTCTGACTCCAAAGAGCCAGAATTCCTCCCACATTCTGACTGTCATAGCAAGAAACGACAAAAAGAATCTCCTTGGGTTCCTGTTAAAACACACAGCTGGTAACAGAAGCCTAAATACTGTCCTGTCTACGACCCATCTTCAATATTTCATTTTGATAATCATGTATTTTTACATCTGCCTTTACTAAAAGAACTATTTCATGAGTGTTGCAACTGCATCAGAATTAAATACCCTAGTGCTTCCTCCAAAGCATTTCTTCCCAAACCTGCCACAAACTTCCTTACCTCAACCTCCATACCAGCCTGTCCATCCCATCCCTAGGGGCTAAAACAGAGTACCAACCAACCCGCTGCAAAGGGAAAGGAAGGAAGGTGGGCACTTAGCTCTGCACAGGAACTGGAAGGGTATGCCTACGTCAGCATTTCAGTTTGGATGAGCATGCTACGAAGCAAACCTCTCCGGACCGCTGATTACTCTGCTTTGGTTTGCACCACGCGGCTGCCTCAGGCTGTGCTAAGGGGAGCACTTTAGGTGACAGTAAACTGAGCTGTGCTCCAGGTGTGCTTCTAATGTGCTCCAACCTCCAGCAAGCATTCAGTCCATAAAAGCCTCTCTGAGAAAATTGGCAGCAACTTCCCCCATCCCCAGAATGAACGTGGATGGGTGCTTCTCAGTTTCAGTTACTTCCCTGTACAGATTCACGTTCTCCTGTGCTGTGCTGCTTGCTGATGCAGATCCAGCCACAGAGGACAGGTCAGGGGTCCCTTAGGGCACAAATAACCTAATTGTGCTTTCTGTCACTAACACCAGCAAGGGAACACCTGAAAGACAGGGGATGAACTTTATGACGTGAGACACAGCAAAATAATTTCTGGGTTCAAATCTGTCATCCAGAGAAAGAGCGAAGGAGGTGGTTCTGTCTCCAAGTCTGCCAGCCAACACAGCAGGTTCACTTTGGGAAGCACAAGGCAAACAGAACCTGTTGTTTAGGGAACACAGAACTCTGGTCGATTCCCAAGCAAGAATGAAAAAAAAATACAGCGTTTGAAGCATAACTGGACAAAAGTGCAATCAGGAAGAGATTTTAAAGGGAATTAAAAAAGCTTCTTTCAGATTGCACAGTGTTTGCTGAATGGATGCCTCAAGATGCGTTGTCAGGAATTGCATCCTCCTCCTTCTCCCTTCCATTTAGTTTTATCTAGAAATGCCTTTAAATGCTAAAGACTGCTCCTCTTCACTTTGCACTCATTGTCAGAAAAAAAAAGGCATGCTTTATTTTACCTACACTCTAGCACAAGTGAAAGCTTTCAGAGTCCAAGCTCTCAACACGCTGTTCCTATAGCGAAGGCCAGTGGTCCTTTAAAACCAGCTCTTTGCTTTCCCTTTTTAACTACCACTTCAGAACTGGAATATGAAAGCTCTGCTCTGGGTGACACTGCAACATCGAGCCAGGGTAGGGCAGTGCCAGTTCACTGTTGTTTCCAGCTCCTGTTGAGGAGGATGTGCCCTCCAAGCTCACAGGGAGTGCATCTAATATCTCACCATCTAGTTTTTCACAGCAGCATTATGTGTCACATTGAAGTCGAACAGCCTGCATAATCTGAAGTTGCTACATTGCTTTAGGGAATTAGCTGCCATTTTGCATTATGTTATTATCTTACAGTTACTTTAAAGTGTCAGTTTGCTTGTAAAAATCACAAAACGTAATTTTACTTTTGGTTTCCTTACAAAGTTATTTGATTCCCAGAGTCATGGGACATGTTCTAGCCACTGCTATCTGCAGACTCTTCAAGAGACAATCCTGAGAAGCTCAAGGCTGCTTCTACTTGGTAGCACAGCATATATAAATATATTTATTATTTAATATATATTATACATTATTGGATGGCTTTGTATGTTTAAAACTCTATTCAGATGGCAAAAATCACATGAAGAAAATGCGTTAGTCTGGAGATCCACATTAACAGAAATGACAATGTAAATAAATAGCCCTTCGAGGAGAAGGAAGAGTACTGGGCTAATAGCTAGTAACCTGGAAGCCCTGTCCCTTACCCATCACGACACTGGACTCCAGAGTACTGAGGATGACTGTTCTGCTAGCAATGCAGTACGTCTGCCAAAAGCCAGATGTAAAGAAAAAAACTCAACTCTTTGTGGATGACACCCTGAAAAGAATCAGGGTTTTGTTACTGTCCTGCAATATTTTGCTCATGTCAAAGGAAACAGAAGTCCAAGACTCAGAAGAATTTTTTTAAAAATAAAAACTTTTGATGGAAAAGTTGGCTTATAAAGTTTTTGACTTATAAACTAAAAACTAGAATAGTGCTTATAAATGTATAACCGTTTGCCATTTTTGATACCAAGAAGTAGGTAGGAAGGGACAGAAAGGAGACCTCAAGTTTCACCATCTGGATTTTCAGTGAAAAACCTAGAAAAACTTTATAGGAGAGATACCAGAAGAAAAAACACTGTTAAAAAGCTACTGACAGTCATTTTGAAGATAGTTTTGTCAGTGGACATTTAATTACAGACACAAACCACAAAGCAGCAGCTAACAAGTTGAACCTATATCGGAAGGAATCCTGCATTAACCCTGACGAAGAAAGAAAGGAAATGTTTAGCCCCGAAGGGCTGACGGCAGAACCAATTTCTTCCAACTTTGCTCCTGAACCTTCATGACCAAACAGAGACTTAGTAAAACCAGGGATAAGTCTAATTGGTTTTTAAGCACATGAGCTGGCTAGGCTTTGCCCAGAGTTTGTTAATGAATAATTTGACTGGCTGAAAGACCAAAGTAGAATTTATTGCTTAACCTTGTAACCATGGTAATCATAATTAAATGGTAGCCTGGGAAAGAGTCCATTAGGAGCGTCCTGCTAAGGCAAAGCAGAAACTTAACATTTAAACAGATTGTTAAACTTGTCATAACTTGCTCATCTTGCACTCACTGTGGTAATTTTAACCAGTACGCAAGACATTTTGCCAGCTAGTTTAAGTTGATTATTGGCACGGCACTATTGCTATGTGCAGCAGTGAATGCACTATTGTATCATTTATGCTACGGAAGCACCTCGAGACTCGACCCAAGATAAGACACTATACAAATCCACAGGTCTGACAAGTGTCCAGTCTAAAAACCCCAGAGGAGGGGGTAGGAGTGACTCTCTAGGCCACACAGAACGTCTTGAGCAAGTATCCTACTAACTACATGACACAGCCTGCCTATTCCAGTCACTGCGTTCTGCCCTGCGATGATGAGTCACTGACAGGCAGGAGGATTCCCATCTTCCCACTTGTGTTATTGTTTCCTTATAAACAAATCTCTATTTAGAACACAGTAGTCAACACACTCGTAGATAACAAACAGTCCCTGTAGAGTACTTTTTCTTCCCTGCCTTTCTGAAACAATTTGGTTGCTGCGACTTTTCAGAATTTGCCACAGAGCATTTCTCAGCTATGTGACTGCTCCTTTTTGGTTTAAGTGCTGGCTTACACCTGCCAAATACAGCTCCTTACCCAACCTGGCACCAGAAATTACCAGCCTCACCTCCTGTTAGTGGTCTGGCAGGATCAACTCCTAAATTTTCAGCCTTTTCATCATAACTTGGATCAAACAGGGTTAGGGTTCAGAGCCACTGGATGACTCGGCCGTACCTACACAGAACCACCATGCCATGGTTAGACATGTTACTCTCAAAGTCTGGAGTGCTGTTTTTATTTTGGGCTTGATTGCCTTTCCCAAAGTTTTAAACTCAGTGCAGGCTCAATCTAGAAGGACTAACACACACCGGTTGGAACTAGACCTACAAGGAAGAACTGTTTGGTGCAAATTTAAGGTTAGTGCAGCACAATAGCTTTTAGGGGTCAGTAGGTATCAGGTAAAGACTCTCTTAGAACTAGAAGCAAAATCCAGGGTTGCAGGGGCTGGTGAGTTAGGAGAAGTATGTCCAGACAGTTCACTGGAGTTTGTTGTAGAAATAATATGTTCTGGGGCTGCCTCTAGCAACTGGTTGTTTTAGGAGCTGCAGTTTTACACATGGCACTTAACGTCCCAGTCCTAAAGGGAAAGAATATAAATGACATATGGTTTTGGCCAGACAGATCAAATTCAAGTATGACTTAGATCCTACTCTACTCAGCATAACTCTTCAATAGTGATGCAGTTCATCAATTTATGTCTTCAACAACGCAAAATCAAATAAAAAAACCACATGCCAAAACACAGAATCCTGATCATGGCTGGGTAGTTGTCCTCATGCACAAGCTAGTAAAGCTGCATAGGTATAAACCAATACAAGACAACAAGTGGTCTGGCACAGAAACAATTTAAACTTTCCTTGTGATTTTTCCTATTAATCAGTATATGCATAAATGGACTTAGGTTCCCTAGGTTCCCAGCTACCTATGACATAGCTAGAGATGTCCAGGCTTATTCACAATACTGTGCCCTCGAAGTGTCCATTGGCATGTTCCATAAAAGCTGAATATAAGTAAAATAAGAAATCAATGCACTGGGCAACATTTCTGTTAAAGAAAAAAAAAAAGAGACAGCTAGTAAATCAGCTGGTGTACAAGAAAATTAATTCAAAAAGGTTAATCCTTTGAAACGGAGGTTTTGTGTAATGCTTAATTTTAATCATTATATGGTACTATCATCCTCACAAAGGATGACATAAAAGGATTAGTGACTTCCAATCATCACAAAACTGCAGAGACATGTTTATTACAGTTTCCAATTGGTTCTTCTCCAAATAAGATTTTAAAATTCAAATTAATCGAATAAAGAGAGGTACAGGTAGAAAAGGTGGTGTATTTTATTTTTTCTACTATTTTTAAGATGCAAAGGTAAGACGCAATTGAGAAATTTAATTTAATAGTGTCAATCTAGTGCTATAGAATGGGTACGATCCCACAAAACTTACGAGATTGTCTTAATAAAGCATGATTCAATTACTTAGGTTGAACAATTGAAAAAGAAACAATTTCAAGTATTTTTTTCTTTTCCTTTCAGGTTTGAGTCCTTAGGGCCAACTTTTCAAGTTTCCAACCAGGGAATGCCAGCTAAGACTCTTTAAAACGAAAGATGAGACTCAGGTGATCATACGGTTCTGTGAATGGGGACTCCAAGGAAAAAGCTCAAAAATGCAACTGAAGTGATGACATTGTCCAATGTATGGGCCGCATAGCAATGAAGGAGACAGATAGTAACAAAACAGATGGAGAACACTTCTGAATTTGCTATGACTAGGAAAAATAGGATTTGTTTATCTTTTATTTATTTATTTTAAATCCAAAAAAACAACCGATTTTGCTCTCAACTCAGCTTTGTCATTTTCAAATCAAACCTCTTAAATTTATTACCTGCTTAAGGATGCCAGCTTGTCATGTATCTTTAGGAACACTTTCACTAAGTAAGTTAGTTTCTTCTCAGATTTCTGTCCTTGGAAGTCCTTTATCCAATACTAATTCCCCTGAGTTACCAGGCATTAATCAGTAACATCCAATAGGTTATGCCTGGACACTCAATAACTGAAAGAGGAAAATCCAACAGCAACTTTCAGCAATCTGGAATACCTTCCAGAGACCATCTTTCAGATTTATCTGGAGTCAATGTACAAGTTAAGAAACCTCAGAAGACTAAGGTGGACCATATTGGTGGACCACTTTGAACAGGTGGCTGCTTCTGCACACAAAGCCAGGGATATTGTCCTTTGACAAGTGGTTTGAAGTAGAAAAAAATTCGTCTCCATAGAGCTTTAGTTTCAAAATGGGAGGTGTCAATAGGTTTTTTTTACCTTCTGAGAGACTAAACAGAAGTCTTTCAGGAGAGAAGAGCTACTAAGATCAAGAATTGCACAAATAAGGCTCAGCTATTATGTCTAGACTAAGTTACAAGCAACACGCGTTACAATAGTTCCTTAACACACCAGCTCTCCCTGTTGTCTTTGGTGACGGTAATGCAGATTCTCTATCTCGGAACAGCCAATTAGGCATTTGCAGCACCTTGGCTTTTCCTGTAGGGAACCTACTGGCAGGACACACGCACAGTGGGCAGCCCCTCTCCCCCACCTGGACCATACAGATGCGCCCAACTCTGCTAGCTCCCCTTCCATCATCTCTTTCCCTCTGTGAGAAGTAAAATACTTTTCTTACTTATTTCTTCATTATTTTATATTTCTTTAGGGAAAGCAGCTTCTCCAGCCTTTCTTGCGTGCTGTAATCACTTCTCTTGTTCCAATGTACTGCCTCTCATCTCCCTGTCTCCTTGCCTCTTTTCAGTATTTTGATTCTTTTCCTTCTTTCGTATTCTATCTTTCTGTTTCCTACCGTCTCTGTTCCCAAGCTCCACTCCCAGTCTCAAGCATAAGGATATAATTTCTCAGTTTCCTGTTCTCCTATTAATTATGTCACTGGTGAATCATCCTAATTGCAAAGAAGAACATACTCCCCCATCATTTGTGAATTTGGTTTACAAATCCGATTGAGTGATAGGAATAAATATTACATAAAATGAATACGCAGAAATTAGCTAGCCACTATGCATAACACGAAGGCGGTTCATACAGATAGAGAAGATAAAGAATATCCGGTAGGAAATCATAGGGTAGATATCCTGGTGTACTGTCTCATAGCATCAACCACAGTTCACAGCCAAAATGTAATTTGTTTCTGCAGATAACTATTAAAGTTGTCTGCTAGTTCTACAAATGCAGATACGAAAGTCTTACCAGATCTGGTGGGTATTAACAGAAACGGCAATCGTAACAAGCAAGAGAGAAAACTGTTGTGTGCAAGCCAGAATCTTTTATAACCACGAGTACGGCTTGGTTAAGAAGGAGAGCTTTCTCATACACCAACTTAGTAAACAAGTACCAAAGAAGTGATACATTAAATGATAAACATGGATGTACCTTGGACAAACTTGTGAAAATCCCCAGTAAGTTGAAAATGGTGGCACACATGGTTCAGGTTTCAACATCAGAGCCAGGAGTCCCACATCCCACAGGGAACCTCCACTGGTAAAACGGGGAAAATGCCATTTGCTGTTCCTTCCAGGGATATTGTTAATTAATTAATTCTTAATTAATTTCGCAAAATACAAATATCCTTGATTGAAAGACACTGTAAAAGGGAAATTATTGTTAGGAGGATCAGGACTCTTGCCTGGGGAAAACCTTTGGGTGTATTTTCTCATTAATGCTAATGGAAATTAAGTGCTTAATGCAAGCCAAGCTGAAAATAAGATACTTTACATTTGCATTTTAACTACATAAGCTTCATCACTTATTTAGGATCACTGATACATACAGGAAGGTGAGTCTCAGCACTTTGAGCTATAGTTTTTCAGTGATCCTATATGCACAATACATTCGAGAGAAACACATGCAATTATTATGGCAGTACCTTCCTTAGAGGAACATGCATGCAGGAACATGCCTCTCTAAACAGACACACCAACCTAGCAGAGAACAAGAGAAAACAATCAGGAAAGGCCAAAGACTACATCCAGGAAACAGACCTGGAGATTGTTAAGAAAGGAAAAAAAGGGGAGAGAGGCACATGTGGTGCCTACATTTAACTCCAGTCCAAAATTGCAATTCTGAGAGCTTTTGCTGTACCCTGGGTATGTTTAAGACCCTTGCTTTCCCCAAACACCAGCGAGTTTTTGCTTTGGTCACATCCAATTGCCCATTCAGCCTTGACAGCCCAAGCGGTTCGGCACCTGGCCTACGACTTGTCAGACACAGAATTGGCACCTCCTGCCGTATGCTCCTGTGACACCGACCCTGGTGGAGAGGGTCTCGCTCACACACAGGGACACAGAAAGCAGTTGCGCCAACCACGTCAAACACAAGCAGAAGAAGAGGACCAGTTTTTTAAGTCTCATGTGGAAGGAGCTACATTACCTAATGGGAGCTGCTCAGGAGAGATGTCATGCCCACTCCTCTCCGAGGACCAGACACCTCACCTCAAAGACATGTGGGCTCACCCTGTCGTTTCCCGTATCAAGCAGAGGAGATGGGGCACAGGCAACCTTCACACCTCAAATCTCAGGTGAGCATCTTAATGCTGGACTACGGTGGAAGTTTCTGTCTTGGCCTTTCCTACAGCCCAAAGAATATGTAAAGGTATAATAGAGAAGAGCTTCAAGAGAGAAAAGTGAAATAGTCCCATCCAAGGACACCATACAGCCCTATGCGCCTTCCTACCCAACAACATGAGAACATACAATATGCAGATGCCTTTACTAGACAGGAAGGTGGATGACCATACCAACAGCTGAAAGTCTGTGTTCCTTGTGCCAGTCTGAGCTCCCTGTTTTTATTTCATACAAAGTTACTCTTATCTTTGTTACCTAACTTCCTTTTACCCCCTGGTCAGGGGCATTCCCTAGTTCTCCTACCACAGCAATCAAATACAACTACACCAATTAAAGGTGGGAAACCACCTTTAAATGCAAAGATACCAATTTCCTCTGCACTAAAATGCTGTTTGCATATGATAAGACCATGAGCACTAAGAAAACTATGAAGTTTATGCGAGCATTGTGCTGAACACTAAGAATAAACCAAGAATCTCCAGAGAAACCTCCAAAGCTTCCCTTCAACAAATCACACACTTTGAGAGTTACTTAGCAAAAACATTTGAGCAGGACTAGACATTCAACCACTGACTGGGGCTTTTATTTTCCCTTCTAAAATGCAGTAACTCACAATATATTTTCTGGTTGAGTTCTGTAGTGTATTTTACATTCTGTTTTGATTCCAAAGGCCAAAATTATGCACAACAGGAATCAGCAGAATATAGAATAATTTGTGTCATCTTTGCTTAAGAACTTCTGAGGGTGTTCAAGGGTTAATGTCTTCTGCATTTTCAATTATGATAATGATAAAAACTGCATAAGACAGAGCAGCATATATATTTTTTACTAAAGTATAATTCCAGGAAAGTCACATTTTTGTAAGAGTGATTTACCACACCAACTTATGCCTTTCCCCTTAATTAATCTGTCTGAAAAAGATGTCACTTGATTTGATGAAGAGGATAATCACCAGATTTTGCAGACTAAGATAGACACTGATAATCGCAAAAAGAATCACTTGCGCAGCCTCACCCAAATGCAGTTGTCTGTTCCTCACAGAGAAAACATATGTCAAGAAAGCTATGGAACAGAGACACTGTGCCAAGCACAAGCTTCTTTTATTACCAGTCCTCTGAAACCGCTGTGTGCCATGCCGGCTCCCAACAGCTACTGGAGGCAGACCCCAGGTGCTGTAGGTTGGTGCAGTTCACTGACCCCAAAGGAACAATGACAGCAATTTCTTCTAAATCACAGAAGAGCTTGGGACAAATCTGCAGGAGACCTCCACGGGACACAGAGCAGGTTGTAACATGGCCTTCTGGAAACAATTAAGAGCTCCTCCCTTCCGACCCCATCTTTTTCATGCCTTCCTAAACCTTGGACCAGGTACAAAGACATGGTAAACCTGGGGCTCTTTCCCCTCAGGTCAGTTCCTGGGAGGGAATCCCCGATTACTCCCCACTATCAGCCAGCTCTGTATGCCTGTACCTCTTACACTAAACAGCTACAGTTGCAATAAAGGCCTGCAAGCTGTCTCCTCCATCACGTGGCGTGGGAGTCATTTTGAACAGTAAAGGAGGGTGGAAGAGGGCTTTTGGCTTCCCTGTCTCTCCATAAATCCACACTACAGTACCTGCAGCTTGTGAGAGCATAAATCCATTGATTCCCCAGGGTTGCAGAACCAGCAGAAGCATTCCTGCAAGCATTGCTAGGTGTCAGCTGGACACCCCCATAAGCAATCACTTCCACACAATATACAGATGTGGTCTCTTGATATACTACTACTGGGATTTGCCCTTACCCCCTTCACCCTTCTGCAACAACAAACAGCTGCAGAACTCTTAGCAGAGTGAAATATCACCTGTCATCATGCTGACCTTTCAGTGCCTGCCCTCTTTCTTGCATTAAATCACGCTCTGCAATTTTGTTCATATTCTTTTGGGAAACATTTGTGTTTGTAAGCCGGTCATGAGTTCACTTCCCCTGCTGGGACAGTGTCATATCCTGTCATAGAAGAAGAAATTTCCAAGTGAGATTTTCAAACCCTGTTGTCCATCTCTGTGCCCAAACAGATGGGAAATACAAGCTGGAGTGCGCAAACTGACTTCCACGAAGCCATACCGACTTCTGCCATATGAAAATTTGCCTCTCCTTTCTGAGGAGCACAGAGCTGGCAGCGTGCAGGTTAGGCTTCCTCCTCTTGGTTATACAAGCCAAAGCTCTATTCAGATAACTATTATTGCTTTCCTGTTTACACTGTTCTTCATCAAAAGTGTGGTTTTATAAACTGCTCTGATATGGGTATGAAAATTCTACATTCAAAACAAATACTCCCCACTATTCTAAGCCTGCAGAAGTTGCTCTTATTATTGCTCTTATTATTTGGCATATTGAGCCTAGAATTAGTCTTAAGGAAATATTTGGAGACAAGAAGAAATTTACCATATGAGATTATGGGGGTTAAGAGACTATGCTTTGTACAAAGCCACTCAGTTTCCACTCCATGTGATAAACAACAACCAACAAAGAAACACCCAAAGTAAGGGCTACACCAACAAACAGTACTTTACAGGGATTTACTTTGCTAAGCTACAGTTTCATTTTACATGTTAAAACAACTGTTCCTACTATATATTAAAAAAAACCCCAAACCAACAAGCACACCAACAAAGTGTCCAATCCCTACAACTCTCTAAGGCCAAGGATTAGCTACCTGCCCACAATCACTCTTGAGTCTAAATCACATGAGCCGATTTGGAGAGATCTCTTTCCTGAAAGTCTGCTTAACAATTAGGTCACTTTCCAGAACAGCATCTGTAATTAAGAGTGGTGCTTGACGTGTTTCCATGTAATACCAGCCCCAAAACGCAGCCCTCGCCACTGAACCTTCCGAGCAGAAGGCTGTCGAAACTCCAGAGAACAGCAGCTATGAGGAGGCAGTGGGTAGAAACCTATGCTCCATAAGAAACCCACTGCAGACTTATCGGGGCAGAAGATGAAGGCCAAGGGCAGATGGACTTGCCACTCAACCACCAGTAGTCCCTCCTCATTGCATACATATTGCCTGCTCTGACAAAGAAGAGCTGCATAACTGCCTCTCCTTTCCTTCCTATCACCATTGTAAGTGCCTCCAGCTGTGGCTGAGCTTCTTCAGGACACACTGGCTGTAGCTCAGCAGGTACACCTCTCTTTACAACAGCTCCCAGGGAAACCTGATGGATTTTCTCTTGGGTAGAGCCTGCTGCCCAGCCTGGAAAGCACTGCATAGAATCCTGAACTAGCATCCAGCAGCAGCTGAGGAACACCAACCCACACAGAGCAGGATCGAGCCGGAGAAGCAGAAATTTGAAACAATGAGCAGGTGTTACACAGCTTATACACAGTTGCTATCAGCCAGCTGAGGACCAAGGGAGAAACACCTCCTGCCCAAGAGGGAGTGAAGAGCAGACCCTCGAGTCTCCTCCTGGAGAGCACAGAGCAGAAGTGTTTAAGTGGGAACAGCTAATCGCTTGACAGATGGTAGGACGGTCTGCTGGTGCACAAAAGACTGTTCTACAAGACTAGTGCAAAAATACCTCAGTCTTTATCTTTTGGGAAAGAAGGAAAATAATTTCAGAGCAATTAGAGAGACAAAGCCTGCAACTGGCATACTTTTTTTAAAAGAGACTCACTGAAGATGCAAACAGGAAGAAAAGTCATCTCCTACCACAAAAGCACCTCAAAATACAATCAAAAAAATGCACGGGTAGCCCTCTCCAATTACCTTATCATAAACCAGAGAAAGCACTCAAAATTACAGAGGTAAAAATAAAAGATGAATTCTCAGACAGGTTTTTCCTACCTAGAGCATCTTTAAGAGCATCATGAGCAGGCTGCTCAGCAAGGAGAGGTGATCCAAGGACAACGACAACAAAGCAGGCACAGTGCAGCATCCTCTGCAGCACAGGGAACAGTCTCACAGCACTGAAGGGAGCAGAGTCAGCCTGCAGCAAGGAGGCAGGTCCAAGGTCAAGCCAAGAAGTCAGTTCAGCAAGACAAAGCTGGGATCAGCAAGGTGTGAGGCTGAGTACAGGCAAAGACCTGGGCCGAGGGCCCGAGCTTAAATGCAGCTCCTGAGCCCCCACCAAGGGGTGTCCCAGCTCAGTCTCACACAGCTCTGCCCCAGCAGCCTGATCCCAGGTTACAGCTGCACCATATCAGAGCTGGCCTTCACTAGAGGCAGCTGAAGCCCTGGGGGTGGGAAGAGTTTGTGTCTCTGACAAAACATTAAGACACTATGAAGAGAACATGGGGCCTGACACAGACACCGCTCAGGAAAGCAAAAGAGAACTCATGCTGGTGGAAGTCAGTGAAACCAGCATCAAGTGTTTTGATCCTGAAAAGGAAGAGAAGCAATCTCCTTCCCTCTTCCTACTCCTTTGGGAGCCAGACTTCTGATGAGAGATAATTAGAAAGTGAGTTTTATCCATGTAAAGCTTTCTGCATATTTTCTCCGTTTCACAGAAAACTCCTAGTAGGAACAGTGGTGGAGAAGCTGCCGTGTGCCCAGATGAGCACAATTAGTCCTCAGGCATGCTGACAGCCCTTCAAGGTGGAAGTGGCAAACAAGGTATTTTGGCTAATGAATCAGTGTAGCTTATTCTTGTCCCGCTTTCCCTTGCCGGGACTCCAAATGCTCACACTGCTACTGCAAAGCACAAGCCACCCCATGCCCAGGCTGCCTCCAGGGGCAGGAACCAGGGGCACGGCAGGCTGCAGCGTGCAATAACCAGCAGCAAGTGACACATCTGTACCTCGCTCAATATTTAGTCTCATTTCATGTGAAAGTTCTGCACAGGGTATGTAAAGGATTCAGAATAGCAATAGAAATTTAAAAGATGATCAGCTGTTAAGAATCACACAGCTTGATCATAACCTCAGCAGGTAACCATTTGTAACACTTTTTCAGGATCATAACGGTCTATAAACACACACTAGTCATGTTATAAAAACATTAGACATTTCTTTCTCATTTATTAACATTATAAATGGAAATCTTGCATAAAAAGGAACTCAGTACTTATTCAAATCTGCAATCTTGATTTTCACTTTGCTTTTGTAACCACCACTTATTTTAATAAAAGGTACATTAGCTATTTTGCTTCATTTCTTTTGCACACTGAGAAATGCTCAGCTATATCCTTCTTCCTTCCTGCACAGCAGTGCACAGCAGGGTATAGCACAGCACATTAAGGATGGCGCTCACTGAGGGAATTGTTCTTTCTCACTGCTCTCCTTGAGGAGGGAGAACAGCTTATCCCAGAGCTCTGTGTCGGCAGACAGCTGGGAAAGGCAGGCAGAGGGCTGTAGGCAAGGGTGAGAACCTGCTGAAGAGATAATAAAGTCCAAAGCTGCCCCTTGCAGACTACAAAATCTCTGCTCAGTGGGGATCTAAGGGCAAGTGGTGGCATTTGAAGTCCTCAAAACGAGTAGAGGCACAGGGAGCAGCATATTAGCATTAATGATCCTGGGTTCTTGTAGATCCTCCACTTTCCATGTTTGCTGGAGGACCCATGTAGGCTGAAATCACTGCTGTTTTCCATGAGAATGAACAGGGACCACTCTTGGTGTCCCTGATGATATCCCACGGTGAAATACCTTCTTCACTCAATTTCCACCTGGCACCTGATTAAACACTAATTTTACTGATCAACAAAGGCGGCTTCCTTTGCCACCATTGATGGTAAAAAGACTTCTATAATGAAGAGATTCCTCTTCACAGGCCCTAGTTCTGACTGCTCCCGAGTGGAATTTTTGGACAATAGTTCTTTCAATCACTTTCATCCTAGCTTTTTCACATCCCCTCATGTCTACCTTTTAAAAATCCAGTATTTCTGTGCTGCTGCCTTTGAACATTTCCTCATAAGTACCTCAAACAAATCCAGTGGTATAATGACCATTTTCCCTCAGAAGAAGAGTCTATCTTGTGTCACTGAGTGTTCACTTCCAACTACTACAGCTTCTGATCTTATTGGTTGCTTAAGAAAAAGCAGCAAGAAAGCAGTCCTGAAATAACCGGCAGAAACATTCATCCTTCCCCAGTCATTCTGTAATTCTTATTCTAGTCAATAGCAGGGTCGTTAAAACCCACCCATGATGACTGTGCTAGGCTCTTTACGAACCTGCAAAAACACTGGGTGCTCTGCCCTCACTTTCCATCCTGCAGGTCTATTATAAGCGCCCCTTATCTTTTTCCATAATTTTATTTTTCTCTTCCAGTTCTCTTTATTAGAGCAGCCAAGCCTGCCTAATCTGTTTTTACTGTAGACCTGCTCCCAGGCTCAAACATTCCTATGGCCCCTCCTTTCCTATTGAATCTTCTCTTTTCCACAGGCTCCGGTTTATGGCAGTGGAAGTGTAGGAACACCTGCTGTGATGAATGTGATCTCTGCACATGTGAACGTGTATGCAATGCAGTGTAAGTGCGTATTTGCTGGGTTGTTTTCCTTCCAGTTGCAAACACTGAACTTACTACTGTGATCATAACAAATCCTTTATCACTGTAAGAAGGAAAAGACTGTAAATGCTTTAAGAAGCAGTGTACGCTGTACAGAAGTTTAATCGTGCTCTGAAAGAAGGTTAGTACTCTACGGCATGCTTACTCATACAATGCATCTAAGGAGTATACTGGGACCAATTCTCATACATGGCCAAAGGGAACTCACGGCATGACCTAAACTATTTGGAGTGTATCAAGTAATTTTTGTCTGAAGTCTGATACTTTTGTACATATCCAGTAGTATCCTTCCAGGAAAAGATCCTCCACTGATATTATGGGGACTACTCAAAGAGTAAATTGTTACCTCAGGTCAGTAGGCGCATCAAATTTTGGCTCGCTGATCAATTTCTGAAAACACCTGCATTGCTTTTTCTTGTATTTAAAATATAACATAAGAGGAACAGCAAAACTTGAACATTGTTGCTTTTTGTGAGAACAATGTATGTAAATTTATAATTTTAGGTTAATGATTAAGATTCATAATTATTTTCTATTATAGAAAATCAGACTTTATTTTCTTATCTTCAGAGATGAAGTTAAAATTGCTTTAATGACAAAATCCACTTTTCATTTGTATTCTGTTTCTTCTGCACTCTCATTAACAATTCATAATTTAAGCACCAGGAGTGATTAATGGCTGGCTACACCACATAATGCTGTTAAGGAACAATGGTGCAATTCAGAAGGTTTAGAGGCTCCTCTCATTCCACATTACACATGCTAACCTGCACTGAAGCTAATCTGCTTCATGCAAATTCAGGAGGCAGCATGATGTGGTCCAAAAACCCCACTGGAAGTTATATGAGCTTAATAGAGGAAAAGCCCATCAAATATCGTGAAACAAAAATTAAAAAGAAAAGCAGACACAGTGTTAAGATTTAATGGGAAGCTTAAGAATCCAGTGAGGGCCCATAGCAAAGAGTAATATGCTGCTGCACACCTGCCCAGGAAGGACTCGTGACTAAAGCTTTCGTCTCATGGTTCCCAGGCCTAGTTGAGCTCGTGCCTCTTTGTATGGTGTCTAACAGAGAAATAAATTGGAAGAGAGCACGGAGCGCTGTGCAGTACAGAGGTGGGGAGCTCCTTATCTCTCAGACGTAACAGTAGCCCGTACTCAGCACAGCATCCTAGAGCATGCAGGAAGAAGCCTCTCCCAGCAGAATCTAGGATGCACAGAGGTAGCCACAATGACCTTTCCTGGTTCTTCAAGGTTGTTTTGATAATGCCTTATCATTTGACGTTGGGATCAAATTATAACAACTTATAGTGCAATTTACAGATGCAGGTCCTAAAATGCAGCATCAACACATTTGAGCCTGAGCTGCTGAGGGGCTCTCTGGGTTCCTCCAACATTGCAAAAAGTCACAGAATCATAGAGTAGTTTGGGTTGGAAGAGACCTTAAAGATCACCCAGTTCCAACCCCCCTGCCACAGGCAGGGTCACCTTCCACCCGACCAGGTTGCTCAAAGCCCCATCTAGCCTGGCCTTGAACTCTTCCAGGGAGGGGGCATCCACAACTTCTCTGGGCAACCTGTGCCAGTGTCTCACCACCCTCACAGTAAAGAATTTCTTCCTAATATCTCATATAAATCTACCCTCTTTCAGTTTAAAACCGTTACCCCTCATCCTATCACTCCATGCCCGTGTAAAAGGTCCCTCTCCAGCTCTCTTGTAGGCCCCTTCAGGTACTGGAAGGCTGCTCTAAGGTCTCCCCCGAGCCTTCTCTTCTCCAGACTGAACAAGCCCAGCTCTCTCAGCCTGTCTCCACAGGAGAAGCAAGCATATGCCCAGTTTTCCCTAGGGTGTTTGCTCACTGAATTTGCAGAAGTGGGGCCTGCAACTCAGAGGAGTGAATCCAACGATCAGTTCTGACTGTCAGTGTCTGTATGACAGACACCGNCCTAGAGCATGCAGGAAGAAGCCTCTCCCAGCAGAATCTAGGATGCACAGAGGTAGCCACAATGACCTTTCCTGGTTCTTCAAGGTTGTTTTGATAATGCCTTATCATTTGACGTTGGGATCAAATTATAACAACTTATAGTGCAATTTACAGATGCAGGTCCTAAAATGCAGCATCAACACATTTGAGCCTGAGCTGCTGAGGGGCTCTCTGGGTTCC
Source organism: Steatornis caripensis (assembly GCA_013398225.1). NCBI lineage: Eukaryota > Metazoa > Chordata > Aves > Caprimulgiformes > Steatornithidae > Steatornis > Steatornis caripensis. Next base: position 59,178 of record VZSC01012360.1, on the reverse strand, counting down.
TCCAACATTGCAAAAAGTCACAGAATCATAGAGTAGTTTGGGTTGGAAGAGACCTTAAAGATCACCCAGTTCCAACCCCCCTGCCACAGGCAGGGTCACCTTCCACCCGACCAGGTTGCTCAAAGCCCCATCTAGCCTGGCCTTGAACTCTTCCAGGGAGGGGGCATCCACAACTTCTCTGGGCAACCTGTGCCAGTGTCTCACCACCCTCACAGTAAAGAATTTCTTCCTAATATCTCATATAAATCTACCCTCTTTCAGTTTAAAACCGTTACCCCTCATCCTATCACTCCATGCCCGTGTAAAAGGTCCCTCTCCAGCTCTCTTGTAGGCCCCTTCAGGTACTGGAAGGCTGCTCTAAGGTCTCCCCCGAGCCTTCTCTTCTCCAGACTGAACAAGCCCAGCTCTCTCAGCCTGTCTCCACAGGAGAAGCAAGCATATGCCCAGTTTTCCCTAGGGTGTTTGCTCACTGAATTTGCAGAAGTGGGGCCTGCAACTCAGAGGAGTGAATCCAACGATCAGTTCTGACTGTCAGTGTCTGTATGACAGACACCGACCACTGAATCCACTGGCAGGGTTAGGCAATGGTGAGGGTGGCCGGGGCAGGGTCAGCTTTTGCTGCAGTACTTTTATTAAACCTTAGCAATAAGGAAGGAAACACTAGGTTATTATATACATATTTATTGTGTAACCAAACATACTGCAGGTGTTACTACTTGCACTGCACACAGCTGTGTATAAGCAGTTTGAGATTCCACAGTACTTGCTTTGCTTACCATATTCTTTATTTCTACTCACTGTCATCTAAGAACACTATAGATGATTTCTTATCTCCTTACTTTCCAACACCAGTAAGAGCGTTCTCACCTCTCCCTAATACCCAGACTATATATAGGCTATATATAAACTTTCCATGAGCAAACACCAAGCTCAAGAATTTCCCAGACACCTTTCCTGTTAAAAGCCTGCCCACATAAAGGGCAGGAGAAGGCAGGCCAGAGCTGAATCCAGCGTTGCATTGAAATAATGTACTGAAGAAGCTAACCTCGATTTGCAAAATAGTGTTGGTGATAGCTGGTAAAAATTGCAAGGTAGGTATTTATCTTGTTCAGCATTTACAGGCCCAAGAAACACAAGCAGAATGGTAACATACTGATTGCAGGAGAAGTATTGCCTCACTATTTTGGCTCTCTAGACAAAAAGCAATGACTAAGTCCTTTGCTCAGGAGACATTTGATTCAGTTTTTTAAAATTTGATTTTCTGGGAATTAAGAAAAGGATTAATTTCTTATTTATTTTTCATTTAGCTGCAGTAAGAGTTGGCATACTACTACTTTTACTGGAATAGGGAAGACAACCGTCTTCAAGATCTACTGCTGCGTACTAACTGGTGACTTAAAGCATGCCATGTTACATCCCCAAAAAATGAAGAGAAATGATGTGTTGAAGTACTGCCTCAGCTCCTCCTTAAAAGTGCTGCTAGCTAGGAGATGAAAAGACAACTTGATTAGAATCCCCTGAGATTCTGCAAATAGGCACACGGTACATCAGACACACTGATGAGGATGAACCAAGTTTGAGTGTCATCACAGTGAGAAGCATCCTATCCTCATAATTCAAGTGGGTAAAGGGGATTCATTCAGATGATCAGCTCATTTACTACCGCATCTGCCTGGCTTCACACTACCCTCCACATCACAGACCGTACAGCCAGGAAGGACTGCTGCAAGCACTGAGATGTTCTCCTGCATAACACAGGCCTCAGTGTTTGCTCAATTCTCTTCTGGAGCTGTTCATACCTTGCAATACAACAGCCAACTTTCGTCTTCAAATTGCCAGCAGTGAGGATTCCAAGCACGCTTTTAGAAAGATTTTTCTGGGTATTAATTATCTCTACTGCTAAATATTTGTCAGCCATTTTTAATTTCAAACTTTTTAACATGTCCAGCTACACCCACTAAATCTTGAGTCTTATACATTTACTGCTTGAAATGAAGTCTATTGAAATGAAGACTGGATCTTCACGCAGCCACTCATAAAGGGACATTGTCCTCCCTTTCCTCATTTCACTCAAAAACTCCAGTTCTGGAGTCACAATACAATGGCACCATTTCCAGTCCCTTCAGGGACGTTTCAATGCTGCCTCCCCCATCCTACCTCTCTGTGCCAGAACAAAGCCCTGGAGGCAGCAGACGAGTGACCCCTGCTCAGCGGAGCTGCCGCTGTGGAAAAGTGGCTGCAAACGCCACGAGGGTGAGCAGGAGGTGGCATTGGCCTGAGAGAGGTGTCCGAAGAGAAGCGAGGCATCCAATCCACCCAGAAGTATCACTGTGACTCTGACCCACTCAGCACAGGGCCCACATCTGGCGTTCCTCTCTCACAGCTACGTCAGCCCAACAATCCCGGTTTACCCCCAGTTCAGACTCTTCCTGATGCAAGCCCTGAGGGCTGTGCACAGCCCGTCCGGCCTGCGCAGGCCCACAGCGCAGCAGACGGCTGGCTCTGGAGGCTGTGCCTGCCTGCTCCAGCCAGCCAAGGAAGCTCCTGGGGCTTGAACAGGGAAGAGAACTTTTTCTTGGGAGTGCGATTCCCGAACACGAAGCAACTATGTCTGACCTTTAAATTTGGGGCAGGGGGGAACAAACGGAAAGCCTTTATCCGTATCCAAACTGGTATGCTGCCTTCTTTGTTCCTAGGCACAGAAATTTACACAGTGCCACGTTATGATGCGTCTCTATCTCTTACACCTGAAATAGAGATATGGCCTTTTAATTATCTAGAACTCCAGAGCTGCCGTGACACCCGCAAGCTCTGCTCAGTAACCTCAAGTTGTCTCTCAGGTCACTGAAAAAATACCGCAGGGCCTCCCTACAAGCACACCAGCATGGTAATGACTCAGCTGCTCTTCGAGTTCAACACCTATCAGCCAGAAATAAAACTTAAGGAATGAAGGTCATCTTGTATTGCTTCTCAGTCAAACTATTCCAAGGTACCAAGCCAAAGTAGATTATACAAACGCTATTAATTTAATGAAATAAGTTTATAATACTATAAAAAAGCTAATCTAACAGGATCCATTTTTCCACAAGACAGTACCAAGCAGGATTAATTAAAGAACTTAACATATTCTAATCGTTTATTACAACATTAATGTATTGGTCCTCCTTTTGTTTTGTCCAAGTCTGGCTTACATTTACCTGAATTTTATTTACATGGATCAATCAATTTCTCCTTTTCAAATTCTGAAACATTAATTTCCCTTTAGTGCCTTGAAACTCTCCCAGGGTTCTAGAAGTTTTGAAAAACAAACCACCACCAACAAAAAACAAACAAAAACCCCACAACATCAGTCTTTGGCCAGCTCTTTTACAACTACAGGATGCAAGTTAATCTACGTTTGCCAAACTCAAGAAGCGCAACTTCTGTACCAGAGGTTTAACACGCTGTTCATTGTGAGAGATGAAAACGTCACATTCTGATATGAAAAGGATACATCATCTTGCCTTTCCTCAACTAGAAGGCAGAAACATCTACCGAAAATTGCCTCTTCTATGCTTTCACTGGCAGTGTTAACAATTTCCTAGGAATGGAATGTTGCAACCGCTACATATTTCTTGTGGTTTAATATACCTTCAGTGCCCCCCACCAGGCCTTCCAATTGTCTGCTGATGACTTAGATTTCAACTTTTGCTACTCCTTCTCTCCCCGAATTTCCAGTTACTGCTTTACGACCCACCATCCTCCCCTTTCTTCTATTTGTTATGTCAGACACTTTAGAGCTTTTTTTCCTTTCTAGTTGCCTTACACTCCTGCTTAATCAGGCTCCTGGTCTCTCAGTGACAGGGGCCCTCTATTTGACTGTCATGTTTTGGGGAGCTTATAAGAGGAGTTAAACAGTTCCAAACCCCTTATGTGCTCTGCAATTTTACTTCCAGCTCATCGCCACTATGCCTCAAAATTATCTCTGATGCCATGAAACAGGCAATGTTAAACCATCCAGGGAACATTCTCTGGTTTTGGACTTGCAGCTGAGAAGTGTGATCCAATAACAGTTACTTGCACTGAAAATACCTGTTTTACAATCACCTTATTTTTACAAGGTTGTACACGCCCACGGGATGCCAGACTTTCTGATTTTTATCCTGTCAGTGAGAATAGTCAGCAGTGGCAAAAGTGTCTTAGCACCAGCAGCATGAGCACCACTCAGACTGAAGTCTGCTACGAGTACACAGTCTTTTTCAGCAACGAAATGACAGATGGCTGCTTGAGAAGCTGGCCAATTTGTTTTCTAATGCCAGTGGGTAGGCTGTAGCAGCCATTAACTAGTAGTCCATCTTCTGCTCTCCCCCCACCCCGTTAGGACATTGATTTACCAGCATTCATGATAATTTCTTTTGAAGTCTTGATGACCCACTAACGGGGAGGGTAATTTCTGCATTGAGCATTGCTCCTCTTTCCCTTTTGTCCTTTAAGATCTTTCTAAACAGAAAAAGGATGGGAGCTTCAGTAGTTAAAGTCACCTGGGGTAACATGTCTTGTGTACCTTACTGCCTGTATGCCATTCTAAGCCGGGAATTCAAGTATGTATCAGCTAAGCAACTCTATTCAATAGGGACTTGAGCAACAGGGAATTTTCAAGAAGCCCCCAACCCCCCAGTTGAATTACACGAGGTATCTACGTCGCTCAGGCTCTCTTTAAAGGCTCCAGCTTATTGTATAGTGAAGAGCACAGTATCTGCCACCAGAGGGGTATATGCAACAGAGGAGGAAAACCTCACTCCAGTAGCAGAGCGGGCAGAAAGCCTGCACAGGTACACTTGCTTCCTTCTGAGAGCCAGCATTCTGTAAGCCCCTTATCCATGACAAGGATTCCTCCTGGTCCCACTGCATTGACCATGTTCTTTAGGGTACAGATCAACTCTCTCCTCTGTGAACCTCCTCAATTTTGCAGCCTGGTTGAAGGTGGGAGACCTGGGTCTGTCTTGGCAGCCCTTCCTCCATTCTGGTGGTGATGTTTCCATGCCACAAACGGGCTGGGCAGATTTACAGAGAGGAGGGGAGCACATTGTAGCACGTGTTCCCATAGTGAGCCTGTGCTTCCTCTGCGCGTTACAGCAGAGTTTGCTCAGCACGCACAAAGAAACAGGAAGATCTGCTCAGCTGTCATGCAAAGACAAGGGACGGTCAAGGGATGGTTTCCTTGAGCTGTTAGCATAGTTCCCAGAGGAGAAACTCCATATCTAGTATCCTTCCCAGGGGATTCCCCATCCTATGTTATCCTGCACTTCTTTTGCTGGTTACCTTTGGTTTCATACCCTACAGTCAAATCTTTACACCTGTGACCAGGATGACCATGTACAGTCCCTTTGTGCAAGAGAAACCTCCAGCCCAATGCCTTGTAAGAGTCCCTGCAGCCTCTGAGGCACGGAAGGATTTAAAGTCACATAGCAATTAAGGCTGGAAGAGCCTCCCGCTTTAAAGCAAGGTCCACAATGAGATCAGATGACGTTGCTCGGTGCTTTACCCAAACTGGGCTTGGGACACTCCAAAAATGGAGACGGTACACCCTTCCTGGACAACAAGCCCCAATGCCTGACTGTCCTTGTGGGGGAAAAGTTTCTCCTTTGTCTCAGTTGATGTCTGCTGTCTCTTGCCTGCCATGTGCAACTGTGAATTGATTTGTGTGTGTGTTTGTGTGTGGCTACAAGATTCAAAGTGAGATGGGCAATGGAGGAGGGATGGCAGGAACAGAAGACTCAGGGGATTGTGCAAAGACTCCGTAATGGCAAACCCTCCCTACAGTCCCCTTCAGCACCCTGTGCTTGCACTCAAAGTCTGCAGGGGTACTGGTATCACTGCACTGCTCTTATGGCAGGGAAAAACAAAAGTCATACACACAGGCACAGCCTTGATAAAGCCTGTCTCAGAGGGGAACCGTATTCTCATTCTACAAGCAACCCATTAAACATATCTGCTTCTTCATTTACTTCATGCGTATTGACAAATGCATTTTCACAATTCCCTTTGAAGAGACATGAATCTTTTTCTCCACACAAACACTAAGCACCATTTTAGAGCCTCTCCCACTGAGCATCATTTTCCTATAAACACATTAGCAGCTACAGATTGCAACGAAGCAGCAGAAGCTGACGATACGAAGGAGTGACGGTGAAAGGATCCAAAGGGAGTTGCTACCTCTTCAGAGATGTCCCAGTGTTAGATTTTTCACATTGACATTGCACTTTATAATCTTCTTCAAAGATTACTATACATATGTACACACTTATTTATAACTGCATCCATTAATCACTGCTAACTGCGGCATGCAGCTCACATCCCCAGCACATACAACTCTGTCTGTGCTACCCCAGTGGCTGTGAAGCAGCAGGAAGCAGCCTGTCAGTTAAACAAGCGATGGCTGTAATATGTAACATGACAAAGCGGTGGTAGACAGGCCATTTAAAGTCACATTTAACATTTTAGTTAGCCTTACCCCAGGCGGCAAATGCTCATTTACATTATTCATAGTAATGGTCAAATTTAAAGAGGAATGACAAAACTAGGAAGAAAAATAGGCTTTGTTCTGTAACTGCAAAGACAGCTAAAAGTGTTTTTGTTCAGGGTATGCATGTTTCTCCCATCTTATATAATTGACAGCTTGGGGATACAGCTCCAGCGTGAGATAAGACACGTGGCCTGAGCTAACGGCGGGGAGCAGCTCAGAGCCAGGCCTTCCCGTACTTGTGAATTTCTCACTGATCCACCTCTAGACTCTGAATATCTTTACGGGGATGTAAGGGCTCTGATATCCAACAGAGATAACCAGAAATGGTGGCTGCTGGGTCTTTAGGAAGCTCAGTCCATTTCACAGTGACCTCCACCTCCCAGCCCACCCCAGGCTTCATTAGTGTGCTGTGGTCACCACCGTCATCATGTTCGTGGCAGAGCCCAGGAGACCTGGGGACACTGAACACAGTGTTTAGCACTGCACTCTGCATCTGAGTTCCTAGTGGTAATGACTCATCCAACACACCCTGGTGGCATTCCCAGCGCAGTGGTGGCAGAGTTGCAGAGGAGCGTCACCTGGGGAACACCGCTGCCAGGGAACGGCTGGGCAGCTGGGCAGTGATGGGGGTATGCCATCCAGGGGACCTCACAGCCACATTGCCATGTGCAGATTCACAGGCCCTCGGCAAGAGAGCCATCACCTCTCACCAGCATGCTTTCTGCAAAACGTTAATCCCATAGAAAGTCTGAAATTATGGTTTTATAGAGAGGAGCTCAAGGGACTTAAAAACCTCAGAAAACGAGCACGTAGACCAGTACTTCTGTTGCTGTCACCAGAACCTGTAATCTTCTCTTTCTGTCAGCAGAAAGAGGTTTTAAAACATCATATCCAGCCTGTTATTACAAATCTCCGTTGACTGAAGACTCCATTGCTTTCCTATGCAATCTATTTCAGCACACGACTCTCCTCCTCGATGATTTGTCCTACCTCTTTCCTGCCCTAAGCCTAGGACATTTTATCCCTAGCACAGTCAATATGGAGGGTAATTTATTTATCTTTTGGATTCATACATGAAGATTAGCGGCCTCCTTCAGTTTTACCTTTCCTGGATTTTCAAATCCCAAATCTACCCTCATCAGCTTATAGCACCTTTGCATTGTTGGCTCTATCCAAAATAATTTTCATGGTCACAGCCTGATCTGCAAGAGAGAGAAATGTCCGCGCCCAAACCATCATATCATCCAGTTCAGCAGAGGCAAACGGCATTTTGCCACTTCCTCTTGCTGAGCTGCAGAATTTTCAGAGTACTGAAAGAGGCTGACACATGTAGGCAATGGGAAATTACCCAAAAATTCAATTACTGCTGTGTGCCACAGCAGTTTTTAGACCTGCTGGCTAAGCACCTTACCAGCAATGAGGATGAAATACGTCTGATCACAGGTTTCATTGACATTACGCTGAGTTTTGGATCCAGAAATATATTACTCAAATGTCAGTTTATAAGGATAATATTCATAAGCACAGACCTTCTTCATGATGCCTTTCCCTATCTTAATTAAGTTCTTCTGTTTTGTCTCAGAACTACTGAGTTGAGCCTTCTGTAATTAGTAAGCACAGTACATGTATGGGGTTTACTCTTCTAAACATTACCTAAGCTACGCCATAAATTTTATTACAATGGAACAGCAAAAACGAGACATTGCAATGTTTGGGGGGAAAAAAGTTATATTGGAAAAGAACAACAAACAAGATCTAAGAGAACAATATTCTGTAGATGACAAAAATGTGTTTGACTATACAAACCCAGCTGAAAGCTATCAAGCACTGCCAATGTACCCAAACCAATTACTGATAAAGCTACTATGAAGTACGGATTAGTAAGAACTTGGAGAAACCAACTTGGCATGAAAGCTCTCCTCACTCTTTTTCAAAGCTTGCCAAGAAATGAATCCATGGAGATGTAATTAAAGGCAACAGAAAAAAATCTGCTAGGAAGAAACCCAACCAGCCAACCAAATAAGAAGCCATATTTAAATCTGTTTTGTCAAACTTTTTACAGCGTAATTTTCCCCTCCTCTCTCCTCCAGGCTGGTCTCACAGATAAACAATCGAAATTAATGTAGCAATATGAGCAATTTTTCAGACTTTTATTCCATTTCAGGTCCAAAAAAGGGTTCACAAGAATTTCTGCACCAAAAGATAGGCATTTGCCAATTTGCATCCTTTATAAAGAGCGTCTCTATAACAATTTCCATGCATGTAAAAGCACAGAAAATATAATTCTGAGTTAGCATGTGACACTAGAGGGGACCTTAAAACCTCTGGATATTAGAAATCCCGATGTTTCTCTGGTGAGATATAAGTGTAGTGGTTGTTCTTGTAATAACTCGTAAGGATAGACACCAGTATTTTGGAGCACCTAAAGCATTAAGACCCTGGACTAATGTAACAGCCTTTCAATCTAGCAACATATGATTTGCTAGCAGATAAATTCTTATGTGAATTGTAGTAAAGCAAAAGAAGGAGAGTAATCATAATATTCTGGTGATCGGATTTGCTCTCTTTTTACCTACAAATACAGACAACTGCAGAAATACCTACAAATTTGTAAAAAAATTTCAGGACTGTGGTACTGTACAAGCTGCTGATCCTGAGCGATTTCCCCTCTGGGAGAACTACAGTTGGGTAGTCAAAATGGATTAATATATATTTCTTTAATCTTGCTTTTCTACAAGAGGAGGTGAGTAGAAGTTGATGAGAAACAATTACAGCTCCTCATGGCTTTAACAAAGCATGTCTATTATGTGTGTTACACATCAAAGGCGATACCCCACTGAAATTGCATAGCTGAAGCCTTCCACTCAGTACCAGACAAGCCCTGTTTTGGTACGTGAGTATCAGTACATCGGTGACTCACTCTGGGCAACCCAGCATCTTGACTAGTGGGACCAAGTTACTTCCATTTCAAATGGTCCGAAACTGAGGCTTTTCCATTTACTGAAATGGAGAAACTCAGTTTATATTGTCATACTGCACTGAACTTGCCTTGAAATGAGGGCACCAAATTTTCTTTTTCAGAAGACACAAGAAAAATAGGGTTTCTGGGTGGCTGGCGTTGCAAAAAGTCATTCTGTCTGCAATACTTACCTGGAACATTAGACTAAACAGCTAGGAGATGATTAATACAGGCAGGAGGGAAGAGAGAGGCAGGCAACAAAAGTAAAAATGTGGTTTCCATGGCAGTAGGACAAGTGGAGAGTGAAAAAGGAGAAGGTCAAGCCAGAGGAAGAACAAGTATTGTACCTGTGATTTTTTTTAACTGCAGAGTATAAAGGCCCAACTGCCTAATGTCTCACATCCCTGAATGGCACAATAGTATTAAAAGACATGCTGCAAAATAGAAAAAATGGCTTAAAATGCTGCCAGCAATCAGGTCAATAAGCCCTTTACGTCACTTGTCCTAGCTCCACAGCAATCCCCAACAATAGGAAACCTACAGACCCAGCATCCAGACTCATGGTCAGGCGTGCTTCTCTCCAGAAGGACGAGCACACCACTGTGTTCAGTACAGCTCAGGGACTCCCAGCGCCCACGCTCAGGAGCAGCTTTCCCATCCAAACTCACTCAGGTGCAACTTCTGTAACAGCCCTTGCATGCGCTGATATCAGCAATGAGAAGAGAGGCTGGTTCACAGGCACCAGGGAAAGGACAGCTCAGAACCAGGCAGAGAGTGGTTCTTTGTAATCAAGGGACGCAGTCTTCCGTATGATTGCTGACAGGAAAGCACTGGCTGTAGGACTGCTGTTCTGTTTTACCTGATAACAGACTATATAAGTTTCCTCAGCAGGAGCCATTAGAGCAAGCTTAGTGGGCTATTGAACATCAGTGTTAGATACCTCGCCTGCTGTGTGCCTAACGGATAGCAGTCAAAATCTGCTAATTATTACAAACATCTGTCTGTTGAATACTTTATACACAGCATGGTGCCTCTGGAACAGATGCAAATTCTGTCTAGAGCAGGCAAATGCAAATAAAGTGCTGGAGAGGATACCTACGGTGAACAAATGTACTGCTGCTTGGCTGCCTTCTCCTCCAGCAAAACAGCACACATGCCTTGCTTTCAATCATGAAAGTTAGATCTTTGCTGTAGGACAGTCGGGAGCATTGCACAGAGGCAGCAGGCATGGATATAACTGCAGGCATTACAAGGAGGTGGAAGAGTTAGAAAGCAAGCGGCTTTTTCTTCTTCAACAAGTCCACATCCACCTACCGGTTTTTCCTCCTGTTTGTTCACTAAGAAAACACAAAGGTGAAACTATACTGCTCCACGTCAACCTGCCAGTTGGTGTCTGAGCCCATCTCAAATAGTATTGGCAAAAGCGCTCCTTTGAATATAAATTGTGGGTTGGGAGATCAGACGTGCTCTGGATTGGGCTAGAGCTGCTCACTACAGGCGGCTTAGTTCAAAATTGTGTCACTGTGATCTGGGAGGTGTCTTCAGGCACAAACCATCCTTCTTTTCTGCATTTGCAGTCACAGAATCATTTCAAGAACTCTAAATGAATACTGATCCTTTAAAAAAGCAAGGGGAAAAAATACTTAATTATATTTGCCGCCTTTTTACTGTAAACATTTCTTAACTAGAAATGCTTAAAGCTCTACAAAGTGCATGCCCAAATGTCACAAGCAAAATTAAATGCAATTGCTTTGTTCTGGTTTTAATACAGTGAATCAGAATAACATTAATTGCCTGCTCTCATTTCAAAACAGTTGTGTGATATATCAGCATTAGAGTCAAGCAGGCATTTCTGAGTAAAGCACTTCTGCAGCTGAAAAACGTTTCAATGAGTATAAATTTTCCAAAGAAATAAAATTATTTTGAGTGAGTGTTGTGATTTGGATGTGCTTGTTAATAAAATTTTGAGTTCTGACAAAATTAACTTTAAAAATTCAATTTCAATATTTTGACTCAAGCTTACTTTTCAATGTTCTTTTCTTTATAAACAGAAAATTGTTAGAAATCAAATTCAAAATGAATAGCTTTGATTGAAATGCATTAACTCTTCTGACCCCCTACTCTTTTGAATTGTCATTGCATTAGAAGGCCCGTGAAGACTGAAAGTAAAAATTGACATCTTGGCATTTTGCACAAAACAGATTCACATGTGGATGCAATCGAGGAGACAGCATTAGGTAGATAACATTAGCTAAAAGTAGTAGCGCTTTGGTCTTTCTTCAGCGAATACTTCAGACAGCTAATCAAATACTCAAATTTAAGCAAGTGCTTACGTGCTTTGTTGAGGAGAGTGATTTGAGCATATTCTGAAGGTTAATCATGTACTTCACATGCTTTGCTGAATTTATTCGTGTGGGTTCGATCCAAAGCCCTTGAAGTCAATAGGTTTTTTTTTCTCAGTGAATTTGTGTATCAGACTTTAGAAGCAGCAGCTAATTTTTCTCTCTTCAAAAATGTTTTTCTCTCTAAAGAATATTTTAAAACAGTCCAGTATGAATTATTAGTATAGTACAAAATATTAGCATAGCAATTATTATGTTTAAAAGGGAATACAATATCATTCCTTCATATTTTTCAAGTTAGGCATCCGTTGGCTTTTTTAATTAAAATTATCTGCACTCAGAATGTCCACAGAGGATAAGGAGCAATAGAGTCAAAATGAGAAGTTATGGAATGTAAATGTTAATTAAAAAACCCACTCTCTTCACAAAAACAGCAAAGTAATTATGTAACAAAATCTATCTGCTATTTAACCAGCCTGTTATGTGTCGGTTCCCTATAGGCCTCACAAACTACACAGAAATCATCATCCAGCCCTTCCTCAAAGTAATGAATGGCTATTTCAGCAGGACATGCAGGTACTCGGAGCAGAGAGAGACGAAGAGTGGCTGCTTCTTGATGTTAATGACAACGTACTATGCACAAGAAATATGGAGGAGTCAGGTTTCAATTTACGAGACCAGAAAGGTTAACGTGCCCCATTAATCTGCGGTGGGGAGCCAGTGACACTAACACTAGAAGCGCCATCTGGACAAGAGTAATAGCACGTATTATGGAAACGTGAAAGTCATCTTCAGTCCAGAAAGGATTCTGATGGCAACATTTTGTGATCTGTGTTCTTGATATCACATCACTACATCTGACAGATGTAATAAATCCTCTTGGTTATTAAGTGAGTACAGACAGTTAAGTATAAGTAGCTGTCAGAAAACATATCTGGTCAACGGGTATTGCATATAGCCATATGTGCTCCTCAAGTTATCATGCCTCGTAATTCTCATGTAGAAAGAACACAGGAACCTTACCAGTACTGAGTGTTTTATACGCTGAAAGATGCTACAGGAAAAGCCAATGTAATGAACTTCTACAGTGTGGAAACTGCATAGCACATACTCTTAGTCCACTAGTGATGATTGACTGGTATGATTACTATTTCAGAAACTTTCACAAAATGTATGAACAAGTTTGAGGAATGCTGCCAAGACTACATGATCAACACAAGGACATATGAATGAGCTGCTGGCAGAATGGAGTTTCTGTGCATACCTCTTCACGCTGCAGGTGATGTAGTTTCCTCAGGCAGAAGAGTAAAAATGCCCAATTGCTTCCAGAACACATTCCAGGAGGCACCTCAGGGTGCTCTCAGCATTGGTTTGACTCTGTGCTCCCAAAAGGCAGTTGTTGATCTAATTCTGCTCCCATTTAAGTCAACGTGGAGAGCTTGTCAAATATCAGCTACAAGGAAGAAACCTCCTGGAAGTCTCTAGTTCAGGTAAGAAATTGATCTAAAATGCAGTATAAAATACCCACAAATGCAATAGTTACAGGGATACTGTAACACAAATTGCCAGGCTCTGCAGTTGCACTGGGGATGGCAAAACTAAGAGATTCCAGGTGCAAAACGCAAACCTGAATACAAATACAGAGAACAAGGCAAGATTTGGTGGCTCAGAAATCCCAGAAGTCCTAGGTAACACCATACTGGTAATAAATTGAATAGTTTCGAAATCCCCAAAAGGACCTACGTGATAGCTGACCTGCCCTTCAACAGCATGAGTCATAAAAATTTATCTAGTGAGGTTTTAACAGTAACAAATGAAATATTCCTACATTAACACTTTGCACTGGTGACCACTCAGAAACTTCTGACTTTATATTCAAGTGTCACATAAATTTTACAGCAAGCGATCCTTAGTCCCTGGAAGGATACAAACAGGTATAGAAGAGAGTCAACTCTTACACAACCCTTACACAACAACTTACACTGTAGGTGTAACCCTGGTCACTTCTTCAGGGGACAAAAGGAGAAAGGTATTGGTGTTGAATGGTAAATTAAATAATACCAAAAACACCCCTTTGCCCCACAACCCACTGTCAATCACTCTTCACTAACCATGAGAACAGAACAAATGCAGAACCTTTCAGTACCAGGTTTCTTTAAAATGCTTTTAACAGATACAGTCTAGTTTCCTTTAGGAAAGATTAGAATCTTTTTACCTGTGCTTTTTGGGTGCTTCTGAGTGCCCACATCCACTTTCAACAGCTTTTTTCCCTACTCTCTCAGAGCACCAAGGGCAAAGTACTGTCAATCATCTTCCAACCCATCCACCACTGTCCGAGTATTACCCAGCCAGAGAGCAGTGCAAGCTCCAACCACCACTGTTTTGTCAAATGTCAAATTCTTTGACATTTCTTAAGAGCCAATTGATAGACATGAGCGGATACTTGAAGTGCACCGTGATAACGGTTCTTGGAAATGCAACCTAAATACTGCTGCAAAGACCTCTATTTAATGATCATTACCACACATTTCCAGCCAGCTGCCCTAATGACTGATAGAAGATGCCTATGTCCTACTTGAAAAAACTCTTATTTTACCTGAGCTTGAGAAGTCTAAACCAGCCACGTGACAACATATTTGAATGGTGTCACAGACCTGTCTGCACTGGAGGGTTTTAGAATATATTTCTGATGGGTTTTTCCTACATAAACAAAATAAATGCACAGGAAAGAACATAGAGATGAAAACAGTGTCTTGCTGCTTGCTTGTTCTCTCTCCACCACAACCAAAATTAATGCAATACTAATGAACAATGTAGTAGTATCTCCTTCAAGATTGCATACTCCTCTCATACACAAAAAGAGATTTTTAAGGCTAAATGCAACACACACTTGGTGACTTCTGCCAAAGCAGTATCAAACCTCCTCTACAACGGGGACAGTGGACAGCTGTAAAATATGGCATTTGCAACAACTGTAACTTGCTTTTTATTGTGCCATTTCGAGTTGCATTTAATTTAGAACTGAAATACTGCCACACGGAGATTAGAGTAGCAAATACCGTCAGCTTACTAAGAGTTGTAAATTATTGGTTTATGCTAGAAAATAAAAGTTGTTCTTCATTAACTGCTTCCTCCCCCTCCTTTAAAACAATGGTTTTATTTTGTTCAGATGCAGATATAATAATTTAATGAAATAATTAAACTCACAGATGAAAGGCAAAAAGGAAAAAAATAGAAATTATAAATACCATTCTTTAATATTTCATAACTTGGGTACATCTAAAAAGCCCTAATGTGCAACTCTGATCTCTCAACCCCCAATCTAGCCCACTCCCTCTCAGCTGGCTCTGAAATATCCAACACAAACCACTTTGAGAGACCCTACGAGAACGGACAAGCAGAGCACAGGTTTTATTACATGTCCCTATCTGATTCTGCCTCGAAGGCAGAAAAGCTGCAATCATAGCTACATTTCAGTGAACTTGTTGTGGTGGGAAGGAAAAATTATTTCAGCACCAGAAAATGCAGAACTGCTCCACAGATACTAATTCAAAACTGTCGCCTGCCCGGATGAATGCTTAGGAGAAATAAAATTAAGCTCTGAGCTTGCATGTAATCACATTACACATTACCAGAAAGCTGTTGCTTGCTTGGATTTCATTCAAACACACTAGCTTCCCTCTCATGATTTATGGGACTGCAGAAATCTCCACGGCTTTCCCTCCCTCCCCTCCCTGCCCTTAGCCCTCTGGTTTAAATATAACACAGTAAGTTAAGCTGCAAAACTGGGAAGGCAATTTACTTGGCTAATATTAAACCAAAGGAAAAAAAAATCAATTTTTTTGTACCTTAGAAGAAAAAAGAAAATTGAACTATTCTTCTATCTTAAATTCTAACTGAAACCATCCCTTCCAGGTAGAAATGATCAGTAAGATAAGCGGAAGTTTCTCATCAGACTCTGGCAAAACAGAATCACTGTCATTCAGAGGGATCCTGGCAGAAATCACAAAATGCAGAAGCACAAAGATATTATAGGAAAAGTCTAATGTGTCAGACTTCTATTGAATAAGTAAAGCCCATAGAAAGAAACCTCTGCAAAGACAAAAGTAGCCAGTTATGGGGAAGAAAACTTAATTAACTTAGGGAAGTTCCTCCTGCCTCACCCATAAGGGGTTCTCCTTACAAGGCACCCAGCCACAACAAGAGTGGAGTAAAGGGTTACCAGAACAAAGGCAAGTATTTCGGCAGTGCTTACTGTAAACTTCAAAGGAGCACAAGGCATCCTGGCACCAAAATACTTACGAAGTCACTACAGAACTGCAACTCGGAAAGGTCGTTCGTTTATCAAAGAATCAAAAACTGGGGCCATAAATTACCCCTTGCTTTTTATCTGCTAAGTGAAATTTAGTTGTGACTAGACACGACATTACATAACCATCAGATATGCCAAAGTGCCCTAAGGCTTTGAGTACATTATACACTTGCCGTTGCCATGGAAATAATGATTCTGATTTAAGAAGTGATATGCAGCAACCTGTCACGGTGTCATTTCTGAACATCCCAAGGGAGCCCTGGCAATGAACACTAGGCTGAAATGCCTCATTGCGATTCCTGTGAAATCCCTATCCCCAGGAAGACTTTGCTGGTATTTTAAGGCCCCATCACAGAATTCTGATGCAATCTTGACTCCACTGTTGTTTTCTGTGCTTTTTGTACTACCATTCTGTGCGGTTTAATGTGGGATTTACTACCACTGTTGACTGGAAAACAAAACTTGCATTACACACTTGATAAAACCTGTAACCCTTGGCCTGGAAGGTGCCGCCAAAGAACAGACTTACTTAGAACAGAGGTGGTTGATCGTCTGCTTTGAAGCGTAAAACGCTGCTCAACAGCGACCATATAGTCAAGACCAGAGACTCCACAGTTCAACGAAACTGGAAACAGTGACTGTGGTGGGATTCTTCTATTTGTCTCATTTTCAGATGCTTGTTTTTCATAGTCCAGACCCTTACCTTTCCGCATTCACATGTGAAATTGCGAACATATAGACTTCGCCATAGTAAGAGAATGCAACTTCACCAACTCCCAAAGTTTTGTCCAATTGCATATGAAGAAGTTTTGCTTACTATAAAGACAGTAGAATTTCACTTTGGAATCTGCTGGATATCTGCCCGAATCACGAACAGCTCCCCAGTTATTTCTGCCATAAAACATTTCACTTGATTCGAGGCTCACTACAGGAACTGCTGACCACACCACACAGAGATAAAAAACCCCCACTGAGGAGCAACACCATTCATTGACTGTCCAGAACCTGTGCTACAGGGGCTGTTCTTCCCTCCCAAGCGTATGACATGTTACGCGTAAAAATTTCAGGCCTCATCACTAAGGATATAAGCAAAATCTGCTCCTGTTATATTCCTAATAACAGCATCATTTCTAACTCCTTGAAAAATGAGTAAAACACTATGAATGGTTATGCTTTTCAGACTTTCTTTGGACTCTACTCATCAGTTCCGCTGATGCTATTGTAGCTGAAATCACATCAACTTTCCAGGAATTCATTAGATAACGGCAGGCCAGATTCTCAGCTAACAAAAAATCTACCCTCATATTTCTGCTTCATTGTATTTTACAAAAGATTGCTTTAATGATACAGAAAAGGACAGACACATGCATGAACCATTCTTCTGGCTCAGAACACCAGTATGAGCATTATGCTATTTGATGCCTGCAGCTTCCAGTTCCTTCCCCGAGAGGCAGACGTACCCAGCAACTCACGGGACAAGCCCTTCATCTTAAGCCAAGCAGTTTTCCTTGTACCAGCAACTCTGCTTGGCCTTCCTTGAGGCAGCACCTTCTCTGTGAGGGGAGGCCACATTCCAGCACCTGGACAACACTTTCTTTACAACCTTCAGTCTTTCAAAGTCTGGTTTGATGTTAAGGTTTCTGATTCAACGTTAAGCCAGTTGGCTAGTTCCTCTGTCTTTATCACTGGATGTTCCTTGAAACAAATCCTTAATTGCTGTAAAACTGTAGAACCCCCTGGCTTCAATGGAACTTTGCTATTTTGTATCCATTGAAGATTTGACCTGTCTGGAAAGGATAAATTTTAAATCAACTTAAGTGTCAAAAAAAGAAATCGCTGGTGAAGTATTTCGCCTTTTCTCCAACCTCATGCACTCTGGAGGAAAAACCTTTAGAAACAGAATTATAGCACACTGTTAAAATACCTTATCTGTCTAGCAATTCAATAGCCTGTAAAATTGCCAGGGCTTTTTCAGAAAACAAACAGAAGAAAATACTGAAAGCACAATTCCAAGCAGCTTTTCCCGCTACTCCAGTACTTCCCAATGAACATCCAATCTGCTGTTTACATGCATGGAAGACAGAAGTTCATTTCATGTGCTTGACTCAAATAATAGCCTCAGTGGCAGACTACAATGGTATTCAATTCCAGTGCTGTCATCTTCAGTGGTTCATTGTCCCCTCTGCCAAGAACACAGTTTGGCTCAATCCTTTTGCTTGGGGAAAAGAAAAAAAACCCACCTGCTGGTGTGTTCTACAGCAAGCACTATTATGTGTTGATATCAAGGACTTTTAAAGTCATGTTTACTTTTTTATTTTTAATCATAACACGAAATTGCCTTAATTTTTAATTTAATTTTTCTTCAGTGTACGCATGAAGTTTTGATTCACCTTCTTTGCCCTCTTGAGGCATCTTTCCAAAAACACACAGGGTTTAAGGGTTTTGTACTCAGCTATTTATTTGCTGCAGAACCCCAGGGAAAGGGTAATGCAATATTGTTCCAACCTGGGACGAAACAGGGAACTAAAGAGTGAGGCAAAACATCACTATTTATCTTATAACCCACTGCCCTTCCCACCCCAGGCAAGGGAAAATCCTTGCCCCAGCTCCCAACGGGCACAGTCTGCTTTCCCCAGGACACTGTTGCAGCAGCTCTAGACTACTGTTAGAGGAGGAAGAGCCATGGATGTCTCCAGGGGCTGCAGAACAGCCATCATGCAGACAGAAAGGATACAAGACTACTGTTTTCTTCTCCCTTCTACTGCAAATAGGCTCACTAACATCAGTGAGGATAGCCACAAACTGAGCTACTAGTTAGGACGAGCAAGAGACAGAATCCAACTTTATTAATTTTATTTCATGTTTTGCAATCAAAGTGTCATCTTGATCATTGTTACCAAGTCACTTATTTCAGCAGTGCATATGCTCTTTGCAAATGGCATGCTGCTCCCTCTTGTGTGACTTGGTACTTTCCCCTTTCTACCCTGCAGCTTTTATTGTATGGTGACAGATAGTTCAGACCAATGGGGCTGTGGGACTTCTGGCCAGATTGTGGTTTTATGCACCATTTCTACAGCAAGCATCCATGGTCTGCAATACTCTTCCCATACCAGCATTACATTCCTTCCCCACAGTGTCAGACGCCATTCTCTGCCCCAAAGAGTCTGTGTTACGCTCTAGTCAAGGACTGTGAACCATAACACTCATAAAGACAGTAAATGAGAAAAGAGAGTCAGACGTGCATTACAGATGCAGGTAGTCGATTATGTAAACTCCCAGCAGGAGCATGAGAATCTATATCGCCAGATTCCAGGAGCACCTTCCTCTGAAATGGTCATTCCTTTGTAAGTAGAATAGGCATCCTTTTCTTATCATAGCAACCTTTGAACTTAATTAAAACGCTCAATTACCAGTTCTTAAGAAAATAGAAAATTCCCAATACAAGCTTCTGAGCTGAATTTGAATCCTAAAGTAGAACAGGCACACAAGATACAAAGCTCTGAGGTCATAGGTGCTCCAAGCACTAACTAATGTCCAAAACTAACACAATCTTCCCACCAGACTGCAGATTTTGAGGAAGGTTTTTAAAATCTCTTAACTATACATTCAAAAAGGTAACAGCACACTCCATTTTCACCCTTCCAACAGTCAGCGCCCAAAGCTGCTATGCTCCCTAGCACAACACATTGCTAAGGTGAGACCCAGTCCTCTGTCCGAACATACTGAGCGCTGCTTGAGGTGAATTGCTCCTTTTAAAGAGGTTAGCCAGCACGCGAAAGATCAAGCCATTAAAAAAAAAATTGGGTGTACCATCTGTACAGTATCACACAATCCCACATGGAGGCAAAAATTCATAAAGAAGTCTGGGGAAAAAAAAAGTATTACCTTGAAAAACTGGCAGCCCTACTGCACTGTCCTGGTCTATGTCTTTTAACCCATCATGGGACAACTATAAACTTGGGTTTTGCCAACTACATATGATATGAACCTTAAAGTAAGAGAGTTTAAGTAAGAGTATTTGAAACTGGTGTTAGAAGGGGAATAAATGTACTGCCTAAAAGCACAAAAGAACAAAGTACTTCTTTTTTTGACTGAGTAATTTATAATACTTAAGACCATTCTTATCCTTTCTCAGGGTGAAAAATATTACATGATTAAGAACAATTTTCAAAAAAAGAAAGTTTGTAAATTCTGACTATAAAATGCCTTTTGTGAGCCCCCCTCATAAATAAATGTAAGGTAAACATTTGATTTTATTTTTATTCATTTGTGGTTATTTAATAATAAGACATAATGCAGTTATTTTGCTGAAATCATCGACCCAGACACTCCAGGTTGTAAGAGGAAGACCAAGTAAAAAACTCAGCACTGACAATATAGTCATTGGATTCTTTCCTGAAAGAAAAACATTTGTAGAGTATCTGTCTGAAGATTTCAATTTGTCATGCAAGGGCAAGGATTGTTATATATGGTACGCTATATTTTATAGTCTCTGGTGTGCATAGTGATGAGATAGTTTAAGAGTTGAAAAAATGTATTTTAATTGTGTGAACTCTGGCAGTCTACTGAATTATTTATATGATGTCATTTACTTACTACATTTGAGTTTGACAACTCCAGCCTTAATATCACACATAAACCTTCCTTTTTAATACAATACTAATATCATGGCTTTGCTACACTTCTAAGAACTCCAAATGGAATAAATGTGCTTCAGCTTTGGATTTGCAAAGCAGAAGGAGATGCTAGAGCCCCATGGTATTCCACTTCTGGTTAGTTTACTGAAAAGCATGCGCGCTTTTTAAAAAAAATCTCAGTTGATGAAAGCCTGGCACAAATCACAACTTGCACCATTTCCTGATCTTCAAGATTTCTTTATTCTTATTTTCCACATACCTAATATTTGTGAAAGTCTGATGTGTGCTGGTCTGGGTTGCAGTTGTTCAGCCACTGCATCCAGGCAATTTGGACAAAGTTCCAGCTCTCACCTTTGTCGGGCCAAGTTAGGAAAAAAATACGCAATCTTGATCANCTAATATTTGTGAAAGTCTGATGTGTGCTGGTCTGGGTTGCAGTTGTTCAGCCACTGCATCCAGGCAATTTGGACAAAGTTCCAGCTCTCACCTTTGTCGGGCCAAGTTAGGAAAAAAATACGCAATCTTAATCACTTCTTTAGTGTGGATAGTCTGATGAAAAGGAACTGTCATTCTTCTGAGACACAGCAGGCGAGAAATAGACCATCGGAAGGAGCCTAGCCCTGACTTGAAACTCTGGTTGCCCTCTCAAACATACCATGCATCTGGGAAAAAGAATACTCATAAACCATTACATTTAATGCACAGACTAACATAGAATTGAAAATAATGCTTTAACATCAGAATGTCAAGCTTGCTGCCTGGGAAAAAAAAAGTATCTGCTGTTCCTGTGCTTAAACTGTCTCAGTACTACGGATGAAGCAGCTCACTATTTCCAGCATTGTTGCACGTTTAAAAAAACCCCACACAGTCATCGTCTAGCAGGGCTTAATTAATACTAGCAAACAGACAATTTGTAAATTTGGGCTCCAATTCAAAGAAGGCAAACATAGACATGCTAAATTTAAACATATTTTAAAGTGCAATTCTGAAGTGCCTTTACTCACATATAAGTGTGGGAATAATGAAGCCCATCAACCTTGGCGCTAAATGGATCTATTAAACGCAAGCACATATATATTACCAACGTGCCGCTCAGCCAGATTTTGTAAATTATCACAGAAGAGAAAAAGGAGGTCCGTAAGGGCTCACAAAACACTGAAAAGAATATAATTTAGTCCCAGGAGCAACACAGGTGATTTCCCAAATGCAGCCCTAAACATAGAGCTGATTCAAAATCAAAGCTAAACAAGGTAATTATTAACCACATTTCTAGCTCAACTTCCTAACACCACTGGCTTCCAATGGTTTTTTATACAGTTTGTATCATCTTATTTCTCTTTTCTGGTGAGAGGGCTGTAGAGACAATTTCATATGACCTTTTCACACAAAGTCCATCATTCAAAGAACCTACAATCACTTACCAATAGAATTCTGAAATATTAAAATATACCTCTTGCACAGGGTTACCACTCCCCATAATTCTGAATAAATTTATTTTAAGCATTATATAAATCTTGTAACATTCTTTATCCTTTTGGTTCATTTACCCATCTAATCTGTTTATTTTTCAGGTGTGTTTTTTCACTGTGGAGCTAATTAGCACCGGACTCTGAGAACTTGGGTTAGTTTAGCCGATGCACATACAGCCACACAGAAAAGCTAAGTCAGAGTAGCAGAGCTGGAACAAACAGCCTATATCCCACCTGCNTTTTGGTTCATTTACCCATCTAATCTGTTTGTTTTTCAGGTGTGTTTTTTCACTGTGGAGCTAATTAGCACCGGACTCTGAGAACTTGGGTTAGTTTAGCCGATGCACATACAGCCACACAGAAAAGCTAAGTCAGAGTAGCAGAGCTGGAACAAACAGCCTATATCCTACCTGCAAAAAGGCATGAAAGGAGTACACCAGACTTTGGTTACACCTGCAGCCTTATCAGTTGTCCTGGACTTCAAGATCAAAATCGTTCAAGAAAGTGTTGCAGAACTTGGTGTAGACAGAAACAACAACCGCTAAAGACCCTAAATTAATGTTGCATAGAGAACACATGGTTCATAAATATCTCAGCTTAAAAGCTGCATCACGTGTAGTTGCATTTGTTGGGTAATAATTAGAACACAATTAAACAGGGTACCAAAGGAATCTCTGTAATTTTACTTCTGAGAGAAACGTGGAGGATTTTTTTTCCCCAGCTCTATAACAGACATTAAGGCTATTTATCATCCTGGTAGCAATATGGTAGTTTTCTACAGAGGCATATGGAACTAAACTGAACTTGTGTTTTCTAGGTATGACTTTTAAAAATGAATCTATTCAGATTTGTTTCCATTTCTACCAAAAATTTTCAGCCATCAAATTCATCACTGCTTTCCTGAATGAGCTAAAAATTCATTCAGAGCAGAAAGTACTAGTTAATTCACCAGAAGCACTAGTAACAGTACCAAGATGCAAAGAGAGCGTAAGTGCATGAACCTTTCCCTAAATGCAGTCTCTTTTTTACAGTCTGAATTTTTACTAGGTTTTCTTTCTTCTTCCATTTTTCTTCCATCAGCTCTTTCCATTTTTCTTTTCTTTTCAAAACAATGAGCTCGAACTTATGTCATAGAGTTCTTTTGAAAACCCTTCTCTGGTCTCAGGTTTAGCTCAGTGTATTTACTGAAGCGACCCGAGTAAGATCTAATATATGGATGGAGTTTATACTTTCAAACCCAAACATTCGGAGTGATCTGCTACAAAAATGTTCAAATTAATAGAACTATTTTCTCAGCAACAGGAGTTTGGCCTAAAGAACAGACAGATATTAATCAAGTTCAATCTGGAAATGGCAGCTAGAGGGTAATGTGCAAGAATTTTGGTGAATCAGAAACTGGCCTTGTGTATTAACATGGCTCTTAATCTACCTTTCATTTATTTTTCTCTTCTTTAGTTTCTCTGTTAGTACTTCAAAATTAAGAATCCGCTTTTGGCATAACATATCCTGAAAACCTTAGAATTCAATTCAAACTCTTAGAGCTCAAATCATTTCAGATCTTCAGGTCACAGAGAGAGGTTGATGCAGCAAGTGACACCCATATCAACACTAGCTCTGCCGCTTGGCTGCTGTGAAGAAAAGCTTTGCCCCATTTTCTAACACTACAAGTGTTGAAAAAGCAGCATTCTTTCACATGTTAGTATGTAGGACATGACGATCAGTTGAAAGTAAGGTTCACATTTCAAAAATTCCCTGACAGAGCTCTCGCTACATTTCTTGAGTTATCCTCGCTGGTTTTCCCAGTAGTATGCAACTCAAACTAAAAATTGTTTTCAATTCTGAAAGGTTGTAGGCTTGATGTTTGCTTCCTCAAGCAGATGCATCAAGATCTTACCATCTAAGCAGTCCATGCTTAGAGTACATAGAAGCTTCTACAAGATTTAAATGCACAGTTTTATTAACCTGCATGCCATCAGCACGACACTGAACAAACTAATATGCGATTATGTTGCATTTCTTTCTACAATGATTTAATCCTTTGATTGCCATCAATTTTTAATCTGCCAATGGTTACACTGTGAACAAGTAGAAAGAAGCTGAAAGACATGTCACAAGAAAGGAAACATTATAAAGAAAGAACACATGTGGGTGTGCCTTTGGGGACAGAGATCTCTCTGATACTACCTACAAATCAGGAAGGGAGTACTCAACTAAAGACAGAAAGGTTATTTGTTAAACAAGATTATGTTTTTCAGCATCTACATCAAGATGGGTCTTTACATGGGTCTTTAGCATGAACATTTCTAACAGTTTAGAGGTATTAGAAAAAAATAAAAAGGCATATGAAAAGTTGACACATTTTTCTGCATCCTGCAGACTTGCAAAACACATCACTAATTTTAGAAAGTTAAGTACATACATACATGTCTTCCGAATGACTATTTTTAAGCCAAGCCTTTTCAGGACATTATATAAATCTTTGAAACTGGAAGTTTATAATGAAAACATTATCAGACTCTTAAGCAAGGAGCTGTGATCAATGGCAGCTACAAGGAAGACATTTTATCTACTCTATATTCCTCTCAGAATGAAATAATCATCTCTCAGCAAAGTCTGTGTAGAAAAGGTTGTAAAAATAAATTCTGTGAAGAAGATTCCAAAAGGTGGAATGAAGAATTAAAGATAAAATGAAGGAATTCCTGCAGGAAAGATCACAGTTTCTGTAGGAAAGATCAAAGTGCTGAAGGGCTTACCGCTGTCTGTGCTACAGGGTGTATCACTTGTACTTCTTGCTCTTGGATCCACCAACAGCACTACAGTGAGCAGTTTTATTGTGGATCATCTGTGAATGAAACAAAAGCAAAGATGCTTTGAAGGAGCTGTGCAGGTTCAAAGAGACTGTACAGCTTATGCAAAACAATGGAATAAGGGACATGGGAAGGGCTGGGCCCTGGTTTTCCCTGCCTTCCCTCATAAGTATATCTGAGTGAGGTCTCCCTGCTGTGTGTTTCTAGAGATCCCTGCTCTAATGTGTATGATACTGTCACATCCTTTGGCTGACATAATCTCCTGAAGGACACAACACTCCTCTCATCCTGCCATCCACACTTCACATGACTTCACGTGAGCAAAGCCAACGTGTTAATCAGGCAGCCAAGAAGAGCAGTGAATAGCTTCTGCAGGACCAGCAAGTGAGTCATTGCACGGTGCAGTCAAAGCCAGCAGAAATTGTTTGAACTTATGGCTACGAACACGCAAGGGAGAAGGGAGGACTGGGACTGCCCCCTTAGGCAGCACAAGCCACTGCATCAAGCTTTGCTGCAGCACCTAAATGCACCAAGAAGGACTTGCAGAAGATGCGAACCGGTGACCAACCAGATAACATACGTACACTGTAGCAAAAAATGGCAGATTTGTTCCTGAGTGCAAAACCGCTAACTGAGCTTTGACAGGGACTGTGACAACGAGATGCAACATCTACAAGTTAGGCCTGCTGTTATGGCAGCACGGACCTACAATTAACAGAGGGTTGATTTGTAGACCCAGTCCTGGTATTACACAGAAATCTCAGGACCTGGAGAAACTGCCTATCAAAGATGGGCAAAATTACGATGAACTGTAGTATTAAGTGAAAAAAGGGGGCAGCCGTGCCTTCCAAAATGAACCAGAGAAGCCATCAGATTCCCTGAAAACATGGGCAGCCCCTCCATGCAGTCTCAATTTTATTTTGCTAGCAGCAGAGATTACTAAACAGAGCTGGGTTAGTTATGGTAGGAAACAGTTAGAGGGAATGAGCAAGCAGGGGAAGTAGAAGCCTGAAAAGTTTCTGGTAGGAAGTCAAGAGTCAGCCAAACACGGGTATAAATCACAGGAAGAACCGCAATCTTGGACAAGCACAACAACGTCTCAGACCTGCCTGCTGCTACACTGTCACTGCTGGTACCCAGAAACTTCCCTTAGACTTCAGTTGCAAACTGGCTAACATCAATGTTGTATTGCAAATTCTTTACTGTTTCAATATTAACTTCTTAATGGTCTATGGCAGAGTTTGTGACCCTTTCTCCAGGGTGTGGATGACACAGCTTGTTTCTTTATTAAAGAAGCCGTTACAACTGTTTGGAGATGTACAGAAGGTAAAGCAGGCTTCCTGTCCGGTTTGTCACTAGCATGCTTTCCTCTCCTCTGCACTGGTGTTTAGTTTAGCAACATTGTTCAGCTTGCTACCAGATTTAGCAGTCTAATGCTGAGACAGCTGAAAAGGTCAATTAGAAGAACATATCCTAATATCAAATTCCATTTCATAAAATCACTCATTCATAAAACAGTATGAAAGAGGATGCTCATTATTATAAATCATGCATTCAGCTAATTGCAAATTCCCAGTTGTCAGCTAGGTTTGTGGCTTTGCCAGAAGATTTGTGTAGGAAAAGCTGTAGAGGTTCCAGAAGGCAATGTTCTGCCTGGAGCACAAATTCCTTCTCGCCCTTCCTGTTTGACAGACAAGTGCTTGTTAGCCATGGCATACAGCTCAAAAAACTATGTGAGAGGAAGTCTCTGCCCTGCTGGAGCACACAGTCCTATTATCACCCACCTCTAACAGGTGAGACTATCCAGATCAATTGAGTCATTGCAATATCAATTTGAGGACATCTCATTTGCTAGTAGTTTTGAGACAGGATGTTCTTTCAGTAGTGTAACCACCTACTTGTAGCTCCCATTTTAGACGTTTTCTTTTTTAAGCTCTTAAAGCCCGGCATCCAAAACTCTTCCAAAGACTTGTGGATGTAAGCTCAGGGAGGGTCAGTACAAGGTGTACATGTCAAAGACCCCTCCGCTCAGGAAAGCTGCTCTTGTTAAGTCAGAGCTTCAACAAGCAGAGACAATTTTTTTTTCTAGATTGATACTTAACTTCTGCACTCAATGAGAATAAATACACAGCACAGATGCACACGTCGAAGGGGGTATAATTAAGCAGCCCAAGCCACACCACTGTTGTCGCTGTCGGAAAGGTGAGGGATCAGCACTCAAGGGGAGCTCTATTGTGTGAAGTGGCCTTTGTGGGGGTAGGTCTGAGCTCTGGTAGATCCATGGGGAAACAGATTCATTAGACAGAAGTTAGAATAGATTTTCTACATAAATAATGGTCTCGATGTTACACTGGTGTTCATTTAATTGTGGTGTGTTTTGGGGTTTTTTAGGATAAAATTGATGGATTGTCTTTCTTCCTGAGATAAATTGTTTGGGATATGAATTTCATTGATTAAGTGAATTAAAAGTTCGTGTAATCAGAGAAGAAGGTAATTCTGCCTGCATTTGCACTTTATAAATAGTAGGTAATTTGTTAAACTATGAAAATTGTCTAAAATGCTTTCTTAGATTTTGTTACCTTTTTGATAGGACTATTCAAGTACACCACTGCTTCCCAGGGGTCTCCTGTTTACCTAAACCAAACTACATGAATCTCTACCTTTGCACAACACTTGTAGTAGTAAACTTTTTTCACCTTATTTGTATAGGACTCCAGTTTCAGAACTACTGGATGTAGCTGTCCCCCCTCTCGCTGCATAATAATGTTTTGCACAGATTCAGCTCCCAAAACAGCTGCACATCTCTCAAGAAGCAAAACACTTCATAGCTAGAGCTTGATCTTTCGCATTGATGAGGAAATAAAACATCATTTCAGAGTAATATATTGACACAGCATAGAAAAACAACACTGCCCTTTACAGCCTACAACATCAATACGGGGGAAAACTAGAGGAGTTCTCTTGCAGCTCCAGCAAGAGACCTCAGGTGTGAGGCTGGATGATGCCTAACTCATGCTCGCTTTCATTTACAACTGCCTGCTTGCAGCTCAATTGCTTGATCTTTACAGATCAGACAAAACCCCACATCTGTTTGTACAAATACAGACAAGCTTTTCTGAGCACACATTTTCTGCATGCAGATAGCTCTCAGCATGCTCATATTTTGCATGCATAATTTGAATCTTCTTGCTTAATTGTTTCATGCTCTCAAAAGTTAGAACATAGAGCAAGGACAGAAAGTGAGCCTACCACTCACTGCCACAAGGCACAGGGAACAACCAGTCCTCTGACTGGTCAGGGTCAGTTTTTGCCTCTAATGTGGTCTTTTAACAAACCACTCCCTTCCCTACTACTGTTTCCTCATCAGAGAGGCCAGTTCCGAGTCCTCCTGCCTCCACCTCTTCATAGGGTCCCACTCACTTCAAACCACAACTGCCTACCACAGTCAGAGTGGGAAATCTCTTTAAGAGACGCTCTACGTTAAACAAGCTCAGCTTGTCTTTCTCCTGGTTTGAGTATAGACTTTTATAGCCGTCTCTCATGAGACAGTCCGAACTTTCAGGAGTTTGGCTGCCAGATTAATTGTGTATCTGATGGCTCTTTCCTATGAGATAATGAGGGGAGGCCTGACCCTCAGCAGGGCCCTTAAAGTAGGCCTTAATTTTGAAGACAGACTGTAAGAGAGCAGAGATGGTCCATACTTACTGCTGCTAAATTCGTATAGGATCAAGTGCAGACACAGGCATCACAGCTTCATCATCAGAATGGAAAAGGTCTTTGCTGCAGCTGAGCAAAGAGGTGGAGTTTCCTTCTATGTAGCCAAAAAGTTCATCATGGATAAAGGGGCAAAGATTAAAATCAGCACTCAGAGGAGCCCAACAGTTTTTAGTGAGTTTGACTGGAATAAATTACTCACAGGAGGCAATTCCAACATGCTTACGTATGTTTAAATAAAAATGAATACAATAAACAAAAATAAATAAAAAGCAGAGTGCATCAGAATTTCCAGTTTGTTGAAATTTATCTTTGAGTAAGCGCTTTCTCCCCAACTTCCTAGAGGAGAAAACCTGCTTCAACAACAGGTGTTTTTTCCTGTTTCTTTTAACTGCTGTCCTTAAATACTTGTGGCTCCAGAAATTCTCCATCTCTTCAGAGAATGTATCAGTTCAGCTTTCACATCTTTTTCTCTCTGTTTATGAGTCAGAATATTAAAGCCATTCATGACTTTCCAATAGAAAGTCACGCACACCAGGAAACAAGAGAAAATTTAGTTAAAAGAGCATCATGTCGTGCCTCTTGTGCTTCAAGAGAAGTTCAGCCATCTTACGTCACCCTTAAACAATGTGCCTAACCTGTCCTTAGTAATATCTGGTGATTCTAATTCCACATTATATACCACAGCTTAAGCATATTTTGCATTAAAACCTGCTTTTTCTTCCAATTTCTTTAACAACTTCTACATCCAATGAATACTGAAAACAATTGATCCTTTTTTGGTTTGTTAAACAATATTATTCATGTTTCTGTTAGGTTTCCCCTTAGTCTTTAAACAAGCTGAGTTCATTTATTCTTTTCTCATAAATCCTATTTTTTCATTTAGATTTAGAAATTACTCTCATTCACAAATCCAATTAACCATTTACCAAGTACCTTTAAAAGCAGCAACACATCGGTAGTTCAGAACAGAAAAAAGTTTGAGAATTCAGATAATTACATTTGCTTCCAAAACACAAGAGTAACAAGACAGCACAAATTCCAACATACACATTGTGCACACATTAGAGGACATTGGGGCACCCAGACCACAAGCTAGTGAGCAGGGGAAGCTTTCCTGTGTTATCACTCCCTAAGCTTCTGGAATTAAAGTGTGTGTATTTCCATACCAGATCTCTGTTGCTGCAGGATCCAGGCCTGCCCTCACACCATTCCAGTCTACAGAAAACTCAGCTTCAGACTGCCTAGCGCTCTGCTTCTGGTATTGAAGGAGAATCTCTGCAGATCAGCTGACTTTTCTTTTCTCAGTAAATCGTAACCTGGAAATGACCAGCCATTTCTTTTGATTGCCAAGAAAACAGCTACAGCAGAAACATTCTCAATTCACTCTGTCAAACTGAATTTGAAAACAGGCTGCCCTGCTGGTGCCTGTTCAGCTTCTAGGAGGCTACGTTGTCTGCGTATTTTAGGTTTTGTAGCATTTGGCCTTCCTTGCCTTTTCCTATTTCTGTTCCTTCTAAATGAGACCGCCCCAAGAAAATCCACTGAGACACACTAACAGGATGGACTGCTGTATACAGCCACTGCTTTAGTAACAACAGAGCATCTCATGTAAAAAGTGAAGTTATGTCTATGTCTTAACCCTCCACCACAATTTTTGGAAAAGCCATGAATCTACCTATACACCTGTAGAGAACAAGAGTGCATGGACTTGAGCCTCTGTAAAACCTTGTTCTAGAATAGGCTGAAAATTGATTCCCTGGATGAATAGGAAGTGACTGCCAGAAAATCTTTTATTTAATAAATCAGATGGTTAACAGCAGGAAATTCATTGAAAAACGATTTAAAAAAAATTCTTCCCCAGTCAGAGCAATGCAAATCTAATAAAAAGTCCACAGTTACACCAGCTCACCTACAGTAAAAAATTACTGTTGTCATCCAACATGACATAGTCGTTATAACTGTTGTCTTTTCTATAGTGATGACTGAAGTGAATGTTTGTACTTTGACTGCCAGCTCGACTTCTGTCGAGCCAAACAGACAAACTCTTTGCGAACTTCCCTTCCCCAGTTATATGAAGGTAGAAATAAACAGTCTAGGAAGAGGTTGAGTCAACAGCATGACTCTTTGCAGCACTAAAACCATGGAGTGAAAAGCAGATATCTCCTTTCAAAGCAGGAGGCAAAGATTGCCAGACGGAAGCTAAATAGTTGACCAACACCAGTGGTATTTCTGCTGGTTTTAGAGTGCCTTTTTCAGAATACAGTGAGAACAGCTCTTGCCTCAAGCAAGCAGACACTTACACATCTACTTTTGCTGTAACTGCTTATATTAACAGTAGTTCTGTTGCAGTCGTTTCAGAGGAGAACACAGCAATTATTACAGACAGCATTAGTACTGGATCTTCGAAATGACTGATGGTTAAATGCGGTTTAGAGAACTACCAGTAACTACAGTGGTGGCTGTCAGCATCTCCAAAGTGAAAAGTACTTAGGGGCAAAGGTGATGTGATAAAAGGAAAGGTCCAGAGAAAGAACAATCTAAGGCTACACGGTGTTAATGGAACTGTTAGAGCTGTCATACTGTACATGATTCATTCAAGATTTTAAATTTCAACTAAAAATGGACAAAACAGACAAAGTTTTTGAAACCTTCTGGAAAAACACATCCATAATGTTTTCAGACACCTGTTTTGGCTACTGAAGACCTGAAAGAGAGAGGAGTTCGTAGAGCTTACAGCATTAATATATGACATGAATAACACAACAACCATCAAATGTACATCAGAGAGATTTATGGAAATTGAATATTTAAGACAAAGATATTTGGCGGAGAAAATGCAAGACTGTTTGAAACATAGGAATACTTTGTTGAAGTAGATTGAATTAGCTATTTCAGATAACCTACAAACAACATTAGTATCCGGCAAGGACTCCCAGTGAATCCAGTGGACGTTGGGCAAGTTTTACACTACAGAAAGGTCACTCTGACCTCTAATATCGGTCACTCTGGCCTCTGCTGCATACACAGGGCAGTTAAGAAAAATCACCATATCAAATTTAAGAACGAATCCGGGATCTAGAAGGACTGAGTGTACAGCTCTTGAAGCCTCCAGAGTAGGGAACCGCAGTTTCCATAGAAAGTAAACCTCTTGCAGCAGAAGTTTAAAGAAAGATCTCGCCTCACAATACTGGCATCTATCTCCTCATCTTGGAATCTCTGAGGTAGCCAGTATTAAGTTTTCTTCAGTATTTTGGGTAAGATGCCCATGTCCAGTCTAGATTCTTTATAAAATGCCAGCGTACCTTTGGCACAATCTTGGGGAAAGACAGACTTAAGTTTGTTTTCAAAGACCCCACTCCAAACCACAAATGTATCAGGGTTACACTCAGATACGAGAAATCACAGAGGCCATGGCAGGCAGCCATGAAAAAATGGTTTGTGAAAAGGTGGTTTAAAGACATCAGAGCCAGAGAACAAGCTCATTATTAGGATAATACAAAAATGTTTTCGTATCATCCTATTTTCCTCACCCCTGCTCGCTGAAATATCCGTGTGTACCTTTCAGAAGTGCCTTGCATAATCTCACCCATAATTCTCCGGACAATTTAGTACCAGAGTCCTGAGGATACAGCTTGACAGGTTAGTATAAAAGAAACTGCACTGAATCCTCCCCAAGCTGGCTAGCTTAGCCGTCACAGTAAGCACAATGAAATTTGAAATCCATTTGCTTTTCTAGACAGAAAAACTATCAGCTTATTCGAACATTGCTTTTAATGCTGAAAACAGCCATCTGCTCTAGCTGATGAAAGCAGAGAAATCGGTGATTTTAGGGCCTTGGCAGAAATACTCTCAAGTGTTTCTGTCAAAAGTCAAGTTAGTGTTAGCATATAATCCATACGAATGGCCTTTGTGGCAAAGATTAATTCGTGTGGTTTCTTCGGAAAGACAGAACTCTGCAAAGTGTATTCAACATATTCCCTGACGGATTTAAACAGAGGTGCCTAATAACCCAAATGCAGGGCAAGGCAAGGCAAGGCAAATCACATAAGAGAGAAGGGAAGCCCGGAAAACTCTATTTTCGATAAATAAAGCAGGACCCAGAAAGAGAAAGAACTGCAATACACAAAGTCACACCTCTGCTACAGCCATTTCCCTGGGACTGAACACTCTTGGGTGCGCTTTGCCCTGCTATCAGCCTCGTTCCTCAGCTGGGAAGTCTGCTGGCCAAATCCCACACACTCACAATTAAGAGATCTCTTCTTCGAGCAGAAGGAATAACTCTAAACCTCAAAGGGTTAGGTTCACCCATAAACCACCTTTGAACTGTCTATTCTTCACACAAAGGGATTTTTATGCCCCTTAGGCACCGTTGACCACAATCACAGAGTCCTACTTCCTGTCTTAACTCATCCCTTGCTCAGGGCACGGGACTAAGGCAGAGCCAGAGCTCTGTGTCCAGCTCTGCAAGTACTGCTACGACATCCTAAGCAAGTTGCTGGAGTGTCAGTTTCATGTCTCTGTACCATGCTAGGATTCACCTTCTTGGTTAAGTGCTTTAAGTGCTGATGAAAAGTGATGTGTAAGAGTTTGGTATCTTTAACATTTGTGCACAATTAAGAACTAAAACTGGTGAAAAGCAGAACTCCACACCACTTGTCCCATCAAGAGGCTCTTTTCAGCTACACTCTTCATAATACCAAACAAAGGAAAAAAACAATTAAAAGCACCTCCTATGAGCATCGGTGCAGAGGTAACCACTGATGTTGCAGATGAGGCCCCAAAGTAAGACAAACCCAAGTTAGTAAATTGCAAAGCCACAACAATATTGAAACAGATTTTCCTTTCTGCTATGTTATTCATTGGTGCTGTAATCCTTCTGAGGAACATGACTGATTCTTGGAAGTATGCCTAATACTACCTTCCTTAAGGTGTTACTGGAGATGTAGTTACTGAGTAGGATTGGGGATGCCTTAGGACCAATTCCCGAAAGCACATCTATTATTATAACAGCGTCTCAATGCCTGGCTACTAACAGGCTAGATGTTCTCGTGGGAAAGCACACTGATTAATTATCTTAGAAAAAGCAATACAATGGAAATTTGCTTTCACTCTCCCTCACGCTCAGACAACAATAGGGAATTAGAATTTTCTAAAATGATCCTGCAGTGTGCCGTTCTTGAATCTCCATCCATGCTCCAATTCCATCCATATTTAGATCATACTTTTTTCTTTTCTTTTTTAAGATGGCTGAAAAAACTGATGTTAAGAAAATACACCAAACAGTGAAACTGTCTCCACTGCAAACAGTAGTACAACACTTCCCCATTATTTCAATTTTTAGCTTGTTAGGTTGCTACTGTCTTTAGCGATATATTTCAATATAATGTTCTTCATCTCCCCAAACTGGCTAAGTCTCATCAAGAAGAACGGAACTCTTAGAGTCTGCTACCCTGAGCAAACGAGGAAAAAAAAGGGGTGATGGTAGGGAACAATCTGGCTCTATTCTTTGGCATAATTTTATCTCCTGAAGTCCACAAGAAAACCAGCCCAGCTGCCTAAATACTTTGAAATACATACATCTATATTTAGATGTATAGAAAAATACTGCAGAAGGTGTCCAGACCTCCTGCGTGGTCCCACAGGTACAGATGAAGGAGGGTTACATGGGGTTTGTATTTTGCATGATCTTGCATGGGTTCAAACACAGAGATACTTTGGTGGGTGGGGCACTGCCATATCGGCTGGGTCTGAAAATACGTCTGATATCTATTGCCTATAGATGACGGCTTGGCACTTTCTCAGTCCTCTACTCTGGCTAGAGATGTTACCAAATCTCCTTGTCTTCTGTTCAACATCTGCCTGAATC
Organism: Steatornis caripensis; assembly: GCA_013398225.1. NCBI lineage: Eukaryota > Metazoa > Chordata > Aves > Caprimulgiformes > Steatornithidae > Steatornis > Steatornis caripensis. The sequence continues at coordinate 24,564 of VZSC01012360.1, read as the reverse complement.
GCACAGCAAACTGCTTTCATTTACCAAGCACAAAAATAGGAGTTTAATTTAAAGCATCTTCTCACCTGCAAAGGGCTATGTTCTGACAGATGTAGACTGTATAGGAAGAGAGCTGATGGGCTTTAGTGGATTAATCCATAGCCACAGGAGAATGACATATAGAACAATTTCATAAAAATATCAACAAATAAATACCACAGTCATAACATGGTAGGAGGAACAGCAAAGAGCAACAACCTAGAGAAGCTATCCCTGGCCTGACATGATACATTGTCACTCAAAGCAAGCAATTCAGAGCTACTATCTTCTGACAGCTCTGCTATAGCAAGGGGCAGAGAAGGTGTAATAAATGAGCAAAACCATCTTCTTGTACCATCTCCCTATCCACTGAGCTGACGAAAAAGTAAACTGAGTCAATTGTGGGGGTGAGACATTTAGAGGAACTCCACCTCCAGTAAAAAATAAGAAAAAAACCCCCAAACCACCCCACTGTCTAACTTTATCAACAGTTTCCCACTCAATAATCCCCCTAGGGTATTAGCTCAGCAGCTTTTCTTGGAAATAAGTTTCCTGATTCCACAGACTATCCTGGTTTAACTCTTGTTTTCAATAGGATCAGCCGCAATATTCAAAGTCTTGCGAGTGACGCACGCTGTGCCAAAGATAAAAGTGTGATGCATTACAATTACAAAGGCCATGCTCAGCGTGAAGTACTGATCAGTCTGGATCTACAGGTAATCTATAAGTACAGTGCACCTTCTGTCCTGCAGAAAATTGTAAGAGTTTCTCATGAAAGGATTCAGACTGCCACTCTCTTGACTGGTAACTGGCACGAGCTATCCAGTGAGGAGCAAAGAACTTGTTCCCTCATAGAACAAGGGAAGGAACAGAAAGACTCCTTTCCTCCTCTTCCACTGGAAAAGGCTCCCTACCTACTAGGAAGAATGCTGTTTCAAGTAGCAATTAATTACCGGAAAACATGACAATTATGCACTATCTTGGCACAAGTTGACTCATGGATGCTGAACCAATGCGACACAATTTGTGGTAACACCAGGGCTTTATATTGTCACATCGCATCACTGATGAGTTTCATAGAGAATGGAAAGGACTTCTCGCAGCTGAGATTCTCCCCTCAAAGTTTAAAAAAAAAAGAAAAAAATTATGGACCAGGTCTCCAAGCCTCTGGTTTTACTAAGAAACTTCTAAAGGAGTGGGAAAAGATATTCTGACATCCACATCCCTCCTAGACAGCTCCACGTGAAAATAATAAATGCTGAAGTGCTGCTTGAAACCCTGGAAAACAAAAAAGAACTTTGTAATTTGAGGGAGATTTGGCCTTTTTCCCATGCTAAGAATAAAGCATGTCCTTATTTGTTCTGAAGGCATTGACCCACAAGGGTCTCAAGATCTCCCCAAGAGTATCAAGATTTTATAGAATAAATAATTTCTGCATCAAACTGAAAACAGGCTCTGAAATTTAGAACAAATTCCTCCTGAACATAATAGAACTCAGATGTATCATGCTTCTCTCAATTAAATCTTACTGAAATCTAGGCATAGTTAAAAAATAAGACAGTTTAGAATTACTGCTATTTGTGCCCCAATTAGTTAGAAGTGGACATTACTTCATAGTAGGAACTGATAAAAAGTGTTTTACTGTACAGTATTTTATGTTGCATTGCTTTCTTCTATAATGCAATTACTTAAGGTTTTTGATGGTAATGTGGTCACAGCCCTCCACTGCACTCAGAAGGAGAGACAGAGGAAAGGAGGGAGGAAGAAGGGGGCAAAAAGTACTTTGTAACAGTTTGACAGAAGATCACAAGCACTAAGTAACTGGAATTCAAACTTGGGTAGCTTGGGAGTACTGAAATGACACAGTTCAGGAGATGTGAAGTACTCCAACTCTGCGTTTAAAAAAATTAGTATGGGCGGATCTGTTGAATTTAGTATTTAAAAGTCCTGCACCAGAATGAGATCTTGGAGGAAAACTGCATCATATCTCCAGAAAAAGACACTTAAATGTCACATTATGCACAGCTGTCCTAAGAAGCCAATAAAATCTTTCACATCTTTGAGGCAATGCAGAAAATCCCTACAATTAATATGAAGAACTGACAATGTCCTTATACTGTGCTGTACTCTGAATTTTTTGCAGAAAGGTTTAGGGACTTTGAGGCTGCATTGGTCAAACATGTATCTAAGTTTCTAAAAATATCCCTTTGCATTTACGCTGCAGAATTATTTGAAATCAACTGGTGTTTCCTGGTACCTTGTCCACTCCAGTATGCCTTACCCTAACGTAAATGGCAGAGACATCGCTAGTACAACTGGGCTGTGCACAAAGGTGGAAAATCAGCAGTGCTGCAAAATCCCCTCCTGCTCTGGAACAACTGCACTCCTGCAGCGCAGTATTGTCCATACTCACAAAAGGATATGTTGAACTTGCGTCAGGTGAAATCCCACAGCTATGCTTTTGTGAAATGTACATACAAATCACCGCTTGTCTGAGCACTACTGACACCCTTTCATACTTGGATCCCTACCCAGAGGCCTGGCTACAGAACGATACAGCAATACAGATGTTAAAGGGCTGCCAAGGAGGGGAAG
>VZSC01012360.1:0-21598 GCA_013398225.1 Steatornis caripensis | reverse complement strand
AAAAAAAAAAAAGAAAAAAAAAGAGAACAAGCCAGAATGCTGTTGCACTTTATCTCTTTTCCCTGGGGATTCCTAAGAGGTAGTTACATACTGCTATGCTTTCAAAAGCAACTGATGCAACTTGAAGTTTTCTTCTCCCACCAGTCCTTACCAAGAGAGAACTGTAGGAGGGTAGGATACTGCTGTACATCGAGATAGAAATCAGTGCATCCAAATTACAGCAGTCATATCCTGACTGAAACAAGAATGTAAATCCAGATCCCATGAATGACTGAAACGGACTTGTTCCAGGTTACAGCTCCTCATCATTTCGAAATCCTAACTAATGATAACTAATACAATATGAATCCTGCTGTGGTATCTTGCAATGTATTGTTCGTGTTGTCTGAAATATGGTGAATAGGATTACCCGACTGTTGCTTTCCTGGATCTCTCACAAAAATTATGTTTCTCAAGAAGCTCTTTCAAATAGTCACATTTCCAATAATGCACAAAAGAAAGGGAAGCTACCAGGTTTTCCCCTCAAATAGCTATCAGCCTATCTGTGCTATGTCATCAGACATCAACGCTAAGGATGAATGAACAAACTGTGTTTGAACTGATCCCCCACCTCACCTCGCTTCAATCAGGAGAAAGCAATGAAACAGTTAAATTTCCACGCTGTTGCAAAGTCTTATATCTCTGCCCTTCACAGTGGCACTGTTGCTTCCTCAGCAGCAGCCTCTTTCCTCCACCTATCCTGCCAGAAAGTTCTAGAAGATGTTCCTTGTTAAAGGGAGCAAGGCAGCAACCAGAAGCTTTGCAGGGAATCACTGGAACACTTGGTGTTGCCGTGAGTCAGAAGGTGGGAAAGGCAAATATACAATGGGATGGCAGCCAAACCACAAGAAACTACAAATAAAACTGAGGAAAAAGATATTTCAAATGAAATGCTACCTGTTGTAAATTCTACCCACCCCCACCCCCCACCGCCGCGAGTACCTCCTTTTAGTAGCATAGCTCAAACAGCACAGCCGTAAAACAGGTAGGTTACAGTCCAGGGCCCAAAAGCTTTTGTCCATCTGATGATGGCAAACCCTGCTTTCCAGCTACTGCTAAGCACTAGAAGTAATAACTACATCAAATACTTTTCTGAAAGTAACTTTGCCAATTACTGGCAAAGATGAGAGAAATGTGAGCCAGCAGTGAGGCAAGCTACCTGGTCACATTTAAAGAGTGCCCTACGATAGAGAACCATCCTATTTCTGTACACACTGGAAAAGACTTGTTTCCCTACCAGAAACTTGTATCCCTCAATCACTTTCATATCTTGTTTTACTAGAAAAACTGAGTATTTTCCTATAAGGAGAAACTGGAAAATTAATGAACACAGCGTGATCAACTTGTGATCTCTCTAGCTTGATAACAAAGCTATTCTTAATACAGGAACTCCTTTTTTCTGGACACTAATTGTCTGTCATTCCTTCAAGCAATCATACTCATGGTGTTTACAAGCATCTTCAACAACTGGGCATATGTTTGATTTCTCATTCTGCTGATCTAACATATTCCTTTCTTCTGTTAACTTAAATCCTTACTGCAAAGGAACTTTAGATGGCATGTATAAACACCCTGTGATTATCATGGAGACTCAAATAACAATCTCTGAACTATATTTCAATGCCTGGGAAAATCCTTACTAATGAGTAACTTCACCGTTTTCTCCAATACAGTTCAAGAAGGGCATGAACACGATGCAATAAGTCACAAAGTCACAAGCAGGTTTCAGTGGTAACTGACACAAACCAAATTCTCCCGTTAGCTACAACCTCTGATTGCAGCTGCAGAGTAAAAACCCTGACTAGCATTTTTGAAAGGCTTTAATCTGTGACACAGATGATTAACATTCATTATTATACAAGCATAATTATATTATAAAGGTTCAAATAGTTGCAACACGAGCAGATACATACAAATGTGACCGCAACGATGGCAAAAGGTATGCTCCTGTTTATTTGGATTTGGCAGATTTATGTAAGGCACAGTGATTTTGCAGGATGTTTGCACAATAGCTCCCTGCAGGTTCTACTGCTGATCTCCGAAATCTGTAGCAAGCCACTATTGCGAAATTTAGGAGCAGGGACTCATATTTCTGTGACATATTTTGTCAATAACCCAGAGAAGAGACGTATTTATAGCTCTCCATTTGAGGCAATTTCATAATTTAAAACAAAATTGACAAAAACAGAGATTAACACTTTATCAAGAAAGAACGCTGTCATTTCTGAGCAAGGTAAATAGAGACAGGTACAAAGAAAGCCATCTTCATTTAGGTATATGTAGGCACACTGCGTTTCAATCACAAGAAAAGCAGGATCTAAGTATTTGTCCTCAGCACATTTTTTGATGTTATATTCAGGTCCTATTTCACAAGTTATCCAATCTCATGTGGTTCGGAGACCTCCCAGAAGACAGTGATACACTGCAAGTGAAAAATTGGCAGCACTGGACACATGCATTGGTTAGCTGTTCCCCTGCAGAAGCTCCCTTGGAACAGGACACGACTTCCTCCTACTCTGACAAGAGAGTGAAATCTGTTATACAAGAGTGTCCTGCATTTGAAGGTCAGAGAAGAATACATTTTGACTTATGCAGTGAAAGGGAATTTACGGAGAAGAGCTGCTGTGTATGAACATTTATCTTCTGTCACTAGCATTTAAAGATGAAGATTTCAGTAAGTACACAAACCATAAATTGCCTGAGGTTCAAATAATCTGCTCTAAAGTCTAGTTGTGCGTGGTAACCGTTGATCCATAAGCAGCATTCATATTCAAGATTTTTTTCTTATTCACAAAATGACACATTAACACAGGCTGCGTTCCAGTTCTGATTGTATCTAATCTGAAAGTATATTAGAAACAATTTTGAGTTGTGCTTCTGAAGTTTCTGTTACTTCTGGTAATAAATCTCATTGTCCTTGTCTTCACTACAATGTCCACACGTGACAAATAAACACAGATTCTTCAGAGAGATTCCCCAGCCCTGAGCTTTCACACCTGCTCACCTCTCAGTTCCCTAATTCACTGCATATATTGTAAAGAGCTGTTCTGGATGGGTAGGGATGTAGGGGAGAAAGTTGTAAAGCAGCAGTTCTGAACGAGGGAGCAGTAATACAGCTAATTTGGACGGTGCCCACCTCCACCACCAGAACAGGCGGCTCTCTTGTCTCTGGGTAAGAGAGGAGAAGTCATACCTGACACCTATCTAGGAGTAATGGCAATGCTCCAAACAAAAGAAAAGCTACAATTCTTACCTTGAAAGCAGACAATGAAGCAAAAACTGGTCTTTCAACATCATCACCAACACCTCAAAACATCCACGACCTCAGTTTGGTTGCAGCCTCTAGTTTGGGAACTGCTGTCTTAAGCTACTTGAGACAAGGGATGTGCATGGCATTTGCTGCTGGTTTGAAAGAGAGGTGCAGGACCACGAGGTCGCTCTGTTGAGCTATTCCCATGGCCATCTCTAGCCAACATTTTGAGTTGCTGGAACCTACAAAGTCCCATATCACAGGTACCTAGGCTCTATGTTGCTTTTACTATCCTGCTTTGCACACACCAAGTCCTCCTTAATTGCAATGGCAATTTGGTGTCCATTTCTTTCCACTGCCTGGTTGTCTTCAGGATACGGTGTGCTGTCAGCCTTGGGCACACACTCTTCAGCATACTCGTAAGTGATTTGGAAATGAAGTGAATAATGGTGAAATCTGGCAATGATACAAAGCTATCTGGGATGTTAAAGATAAAGACCATATGTTGCTAAAGGACCTTCCAAGGCTGAACAAACATGAAAACAATTAGGAAATTAATTTACATGCAATGAAACATGAAGTCATACACATGGCAGAAAACAATCTTAACTTTACATACATGATTAAGGACTCAAAGTCGCTACCACCTCTTAGTACCTTTAAGTAATCAGATTGAATTAGCAAAAAGCAAACTAAAAATCAAACAAATCAGGCTTCTCTCCTTGAACACTGCCAAGCATGAAATTCCCTGCAGTGTCCCAAGACACTGAAAATGCCATAAAGCTCACAGGGGTTCAAAACTAACCAACTATATCAACAGAAAAGCCATCTAATGTGGATTAAAAAAATCCAGAAATATCATTTCTGGTTCAGGAAGACCCTGAGCTTGCAACTGCTGGACGCTGGCAGGCTATTCAGTAAAAGCCTGAATAGTGCACCATTGGCATGTTTTCGCATTATCTTACAGACTTCAACGNAGCTTGCAACTGCTGGACGCTGGCAGGCTATTCAGTGAAAGCCTGAATAGTGCACCATTGGCATGTTTTTGCATTATCTTACAGACTTCAACCNAATCCAGAAATATCATTTCTGGTTCAGGAAGACCCTGAGCTTGCAACTGCTGGACGCTGGCAGGCTATTCAGTAAAAGCCTGAATAGTGCACCATTGGCATGTTTTCGCATTATCTTACAGACTTCAACGACTGGCCTTAGCCAGAGATAAGGTATTGGGTGAGACAGACTTTGGCCCAGCCTCCTGCCACTTGTATCTTTACCCTGAGTAGTCCTGCTGAACAAACCTAATGCTCTCTTCCTCACTCTTCCCTCCTGTACGTCTTCCCCTCTACCCCTCTGCAATTACAGCCTCACTGTACAAGGCACATGTCCAACAGGTTCTGGCCAAGGAAATTTCCAATTGATTTACAAATCCTAACCAATAAAAGCCATTAACTGCATAAGGCTCTTTCACAGCCACTGCTCTCTTTGCATGAAGTTTTGTAAATGCGTCTGTAAAGCCACCTTTTCCATTTTGCTTACTTACACAACATATAGCAATCTTTCATTTTCATTTCCCAGTTACCTATTTTCTGCGGCCTGTTAATAACTATAATAAGACATATTAGGCCAAGGACACCTAGCTAATGCACAGATGCAAGTTTTAAAACTGGCATTGCTGTAAGTGGTATTGCACAGGCATGGCTCATCCACGCAGTGGCATACAAGAAGAGCAGGTTTACCCTTTTCTTGGCGAAGCAGCCATAGTTTAAAGAAAGTAATTTGAACTCTTAAAAAAAAGTGTTATTTTTCAAAAGATAACCCTGGGATAGCAAAATGCAAGTTCTTTAAGGAGTAGGTGGAGATTCAGCTGTGCATTTCCTGCTGTTATTAGCACAAGTCACATGGTTGAATCTATGCATAACGCTTTGAAAACACAGCTGTTAACATGCTTCTGTAGAAAAGATGTAATGATGGAAAGGGATCTCATAGCCAGCTGTCACATTTCTCAAAGACTGAAGGAATAAGTTAAGCTCCACCCTGAGCTGCAAAAAAGGCAGAAAATTCTGACTCTTATCATAGTAGGTCTAGAGCAATTCTTGAGACAGATCTCGTAGTTCTACTTTTAACAGCCAATTCAGAGTTACAGTTCTTGAGTTGTCAGAGTAATGAAACTGTGTTGGTTAGGGCTAAATAACATTTTTTATGTTCCGTTGCTAAGGAGGGGCCACTGCAGAGGCAATACATCTCTTACTGGTACACATTCTCTAACTCCCTGTTCTGCTCTGCACAAAGATCATCCCGGGGCTCCATGATTTGAATCAAGCAGCGTTACTCTGCTTCATGGCAGCCTGCTTTCGCAGGCCAGTGAGGAAGAGCAGGACTACAGTCACTTGTTGTTAGTCCTGTCCTTTGGTGAGGAAGCTCATAAGAAATGGAGAAGACACCTTGTGCAAACGACAAAAAGGTAATATTTTTGCAAGCAATCCTTGAATTTCTCTTGCATTTGCTGCAGGAACAACCAGCCCCATGGCACAAATGTGACATGCCTACTATGCTCCAAGCCATTACTCTGGCATGGAGAAGCACTTTGGGAAAATCCCTTCCAACACATAATAATGCACAACAAGAGCGTGGCAGCCACATTTGACAGAATACTGCTGCCCGTTCCCCAGTAGTCCGTCAGCTTTGTAACTGTATTTAATAGGATAATCTAAGTTAGCGTGCAGTTATTATCTTCAGTAATGCTACCAGGAACTCAAAACAAACAGAAATAAGTGTAGCTACTTAAGCTTTGTCCTGCCCAAGCCCACTGTAGGAATGCAAAAGATTCAGCAAACACAAGAACAGACACTCAGGGTCTGACTATGGATTTATCTGACCTTGTAAACTTTTCAGTGGCTAATAGCCAATTTTTACTTACTCTTTCCTTAAGGAGAACTCCTTATAGGATGTTTATGTCCCTGCTACACACTCCAAGAATCAGCAGCTGAGGGATTTCTAGAAACTGTATCCGGACCCTCAGGCTTCTTGTCACTGATGGGAACTCTCATCCCTGAACTTGTCAGTTATTTTTCTAAATCCATTTCCAGTCTCGTCTATAGCCTCTGGCAACTTTCCACAGCTATTACTATGCAATGTATGAAAAAAATATCTCCTCTTGGTTTGTTTCAGACGTGCTCATACTATTGCATCAGAGGCACTTTCTGATTTCTGTACTGTAAGAAACATAATCTCTCCATTCACCTTCGCAGTATGTGTTACAACAGAGACCTCTGTCCTAACTTCATCCCCACACTTCTTCAGCTGCCTCTGTCTACATAGCCTCTCCTAAAACATAGTGTTCCATGTTTCTGACGAGGCCTTTGCACTACTCTGAGCTCTTATTCCACTGTATCTAACCATCTAATACTCACATTGTAGAAAGAACCAAGCACTGTAGTTCTTGCATTCAAACACCTCGACTTCTCTAATCTCCAAATATAAGACCACTCCTGACAGACAGCTGAGAGGAGAGAGCTTACCTTCAGACTGACCTGCAGAGCAGCACTGACATGTATTTGGGGGCACACTTCATTCTGGAAAGGGGAGCCAGGGAAATCCGTTCCCCACTTAACTCCAAAGGAGAGAAGGGAAGCTGTCCTAGCAGGGTCATGCCATCTCGCATGGTGCAATTCTGGAGGAGCCATGCTTCGATTGTACAGGCTATCATCAGTGATTGGACAGCTGTACACTTATAAAACATTCAAGGAAGGTATTTTCTTTTCCTCAGCAGTTCTCAGAAGATTGATGTTTTACGTGTAAGAGGCGAGTGACGACAGGAGGCAACATTGCTCGCACACACATATGAGTTTAGGCTATATTTGTTTCCCAAGAGTAAACACTGTTTATTAGACAAGATTAGGCACCAAGATTAGATAAGCTTATTTTAGCAAACAGGTGAACACTAGCTCACCTTAAGCTGCTGACCTCCACTAAAATGAAGTGGGATCACTTCCTTTTATTAGAACAACTGTGTCCATGGAAATCCTGGAACTGCGCAGCTCTGTCAAAGGGGAACTCACTGCAGGACCAGGTTCTGGTTATTACCTAGGAGAAGGAAGAAACGTGGTATTTAGAAAAAACTTTACTTCTAAGTTTAGCATGAGTCAGTAACAGTTCTTTCAAAATTAATGTGTAGTTTCTTTAATAGAAGACTTGAAAAGGCAACACCGTTTCCAGTAATGGAGTTTTTAAGAGCAGTTTGGAAATTGAATCCCTGCATTCAAGCAAACACCTCAGCTTCTCTGTCCCTAATCTCCCAGTATCAGGTAGATACTACTCAAATATGGGCATTTTACAGAGAAACGTAAAAAAATTTCTTCCAGCTCCATGATTCTGCAACGCAGGGAAATTATAGGCAACTGTAACAGGGGAGTGAACTCATGAGAGTTCTGGCACTGTACTTAAAGAGGGATGGGAACATGGATGGGAACATGCTTCTTGAATAGTCAGTGTCTAACACATTGCAGATGTAAAAAAACTTAACACCAATAATATTGAATCAAGTCAAGTCTGCAAGAAAAACTGGTGTTATTTGCAGAGTGACTGGAAATCCAGTATTTTGACTGCATTCGTGATTCCTATGTGTTATGCAAAAATATAGAAATACAAAATGAAGTACATAGTACAGTAGTACTGAAGCGGTAAACTAGTGCCTTAATAGTAATGTAAAACCATAAAACTGATTGTTCACATTTAATGGTAGAATTTTTTTACATCACAATCCACTGAAATAAAAGTACAGGAAAAAAGCAAAAAAAAAAAAATTCAGTTGTCATCTTAACTCAGCTTGGGTTGTACCATTGATTTAAACAGAAGACTGCCATGGCCAGCTAGAATTTTCTGGAAAAGTGACCCAACATCAGTTTCAAGAGTAGGATCCTCAAAGAAGATAATCAAAAGCATCATATTCAAGTGTGATAGCCATCATTTCTCCTCCCCTGCCTAAAAAGCGCTCAAACAGTTAGCACCGTGAGCTGCATTAAGTTTCAGATGCAGCCATAAGAACATGGTATATGAACACTGTTTACATAATTATAGTAAAGACTGCCTGCAATTTGCATTAATGAATATAATTTTACAAGTACAGTCAAACTTTACTATTTATCAGAACAAATAGCTCATCAAAAATCAGGTGCATCTGCAAAGCACCCATTTCACTGAAACAGTATTTGGAGTTCTTCTCAAATTAAAATATAAATTCACACAGAGTAAGTACTACTTCAATGGCTACCTTAACCTGCATGCACTGGGTTTCTGCTGTACTGCTGTAACTTTGATATATTCATAGGCATAAGTAGACAAGCTGAACCAGTCTGACAACGGCTGGAGGAAAATCACACGCGCTGTACGCATTCACTGATTTGTGATTACTTGAGACCTATCAACGCATCCAGATTGGCAGCATTCCTTTAAGCAGCTTATGACAGCAGAAGAGACTACTCCAAATCTATCAAAGCCCGAACGCCCAAACTCTGAAACATAGCAGAGTCCATAGCGAGAGTGTCTGAAGATCTTCCCACCTTGGTAACCGGCCTCTCTGTCTCTGCAGGTCATTGCAGTTGAAAAGAAGTCAGTTCTGTGCTGCCTGTACACAGAGAGTCTGGACCACTTTCTATAACAGGCCTGAAGAGAGTCCACTCGGAGGCCAAGTATTCTCGACAGCATACAAAAGAGAAACATCTAAATTAAAAGCAAACAAACTAACTGAATTGGGCACAATAAGTTTTGTTCTTTCAAAAGACCATTTTATAAAATCCAGGTTTGTTATTACAGTCAGCTCAGTTGTGATTCTGGTCTATTGTATTTGCTTTTGTCTCCGAATTTCTTTATTTATTGATCTATTGAGCAATAGGTAGTTTTCAAAGTGTTGTTCTGAATCAAGAAATCCAAAAATGTTTTAATCAAGATGATTATAATCCCAGCTCTGGCCAAGACACTCTCATCAAATGCTAGGACAGAAATGGCTTTATTATACATGCAAGTTTTTCCTGAAACAGCAGCTGTGACCTCTCTCAAAGTCACCCAGCTTCACTATAATAAAAATTAGTACTATTATCTTTATCTTCCCCATTTTGCATAGTCAAGATAGGGAGAGATTTTAAAGCAACATAGGTGGTAATTCAAATTTTCTCTGCAGTGTGATGCATCACACACCTGAGAGTGCTACATTTTTGGCACAAATATTTGGAAAAGCCTGTTACAGCATAGCAGAGGCTATATCAACACCAGCTGATAACCACAGCCCCAAAGAATTCTCTAAATGTGAAGCATGTATCTATAAGCTTTGTGTTTGTTAATATGGATATACTCTTCATTTAAGCTTCTTACTGCTGGGGGGGGCATGTATATAATATTTATATAAAAACTAAGAGCAATATTACACGTCTGAAATGTTACGCATATATATATACACAAAAATGCAGCAAAGATATATGTGCACCTGCAATAGTATAAATATAAAAAAGCATGGCTGTATGGACAGCATATATGCATTGTACATCTGACATTCAAGTCATTCTTGCCATGCACAATTGAAAAAGATGACTTTAAAACCATCCTGATCCCTAGATGGTGCTATTCACTGCAGCAATGAGACAACCACAGCTTGTTATCAGTACATCCAGCACCTTAGGGACAACAATTATTTCTTGGTTCAAAACTATGTAAGTTGAATACAGATACGAATAATGCTGTTTCATGTTATTTGCATTTGCCACATGCCTTGAACCTGAGGCCCACCTCACTTCCTGTAGGCTATAAGAAAAGTAATTCCCTTAAAGTGGTACAAATGAAACCAGGGTCGGCCACTGTCAGTCTACCAGGGACTGTGAGGGGTACCATTTCCAGCATCTTAGATCAGCTTCATCTCCCTCCACATGCAGATGCCATTCAGTCTTCCACGTCCTTCACAGAAATTAAGATTACATACCATCTGCCAATCCTTCCTCCCTCCTGGCCTACAACGGGCATCTCCCAGGGAAGCTGTATCAGCAAGGCATCCCGGAGAGGTCAACAGCCTGTGCCCAGCGCTGCAATCCTGGACCTCAGCTGGTCAGCTGAGACAGGCACTGTGCTACACCAAATGGACTGACTAGCAGGACTGACTAGCAGGACTGACAGGGACTTGGGCATCAAGCTCTGCTGCACCCCACAGACATGCCCAGCAGGATTTGGTCATCTGTTACACTGACAGGACATCCAGAGTGACTTCAGTACTGGCAGTGGAAGTGCTCCTGAGTTAGCTTGCACCTCTCCCACTAGATCTAGATCAACACAATTTTAGAAGTGGTTGAGGAAGTGGCACTAAACTAAGATGTATTAGGACCAGATTTCCTTCTGGCTCCCACACAGACTGCATTAAGTGTTTTTGGGCAACCCATAAAATCTCCCGGGGTGGGATCCAAAGTCCATTGAAGTTGGAAAGAGTTCCTCTATTAGCTTGAAATAAGTTTCATCTTCTTTTCTTTCTACATAAGGTGGGAATGTGCCTGTGACTGCACAACAAAGAAAAACTCCAATATTTTTAAGTTTCTCAGGCACTGCAATAGTGAATAAATAGAAAGACCTAAATAAAACAAATGATTAAACATTTGTTGTACTTTGTTCTGATTCTCTGCCTTTATAAAATGGTGGCTATATCTGCCTAATCGCTTAGGCATTTGGCTCCAATAAATGTAGCATTTGAACATCTCACAAATATCAATGCTTCTCTAAAACTACACGGGGTTTTTTTTAGGGCTTCTGAAAGTGATTAGATTGACAGCATGGGCTAGTAACTGTCTTAGTACAGACAGTTGCACTGCACATATCCCTTCCAATACACTTCAAATCAGACGCTCCAGGCATGAATTTCTTAAATAGAAAACAGCAACTTTGACGATCTGTCGACAAAACTTTAGGTGATGTTGTGATAAGCAACTGCCCACTACGGCCTAACTGCCAAGATGACAATCTTAATTTGAACTCTGAATTCTTTAACCCACTGAACTTTATAAAGAGGTTTCACAGATCTCTGTTCCGGCCTTCTCTTAGGCACGTAATTTGTCTTTTCATATTGGTGTTTCTTAATAATCTAGCCTGACATTTTGAAAACCTCCTGAAGGTTTGTCACCGGAGACGAGAACCCCCGCGTTCCTTAAGCATGTTTGAAAACTTCTAGTTAAGTTATAAACTTGTCATAATATATAAAACTCTTGATGAGAGCTGTTTAAAAGTTTCTAAAGAAAAGGGTGCCAAATGTTAAGCCCACGTGAATGTCAAAGAACAGAATTAGATGAGAAAGAGAACAAGTATCATATTAGAAAAAAGAGGCTAGGATTATCTTTGCAAGATAGCAGGAAGGCATCCTTCATGGGAATTACACAAATTTAGTGTGGAGGAAAGATCACAAGGAAGTCACAGATGATCGTGCTCTCTGTACCTCCCCATTTGTGCAGCAATTTTGAGTGGAAGGGTAGACAGAGGCTAACAAAAAAAGTTGTTACCCAGTTGGCACATCACAGGCCACAATGATTAAAAAAAANCAGAATTAGATGAGAAAGAGAACAAGTATCATATTAGAAAAAAGAGGCTAGGATTATCTTTGCAAGATAGCAGGAAGGCATCCTTCATGGGAATTACACAAATTTAGTGTGGAGGAAAGATCACAAGGAAGTCACAGATGATCGTGCTCTCTGTACCTCCCCATTTGTGCAGCAATTTTGAGTGGAAGGGTAGACAGAAGCTAACAAAAAAAGTTGTTACCCAGGTGGCACATCACAGGCCACAATGATTAAAAAAAATCCCCAAATGGACAGGCTTAATTTCAATTTCAGGAGGAAATCAAAAGGCACATCCCTGACCCAATGGTTAATCCCTATCAGATTTCAATTTCCTGCCTCAAAGAGTCGGAGCGTTAGGCCTCTTCAAAGGAAAAGTCACCAGAATTTTAGCAGAGGTGAATGTGTTACATCTCAGCTTCATTTTTGACAATAGTGAAGCTTTTCTGGCTCTGTGCTGCAAAAAACCAAACCACCCAAACAACCAGTCTTTTGCAAATACCTTACGTTGAAAATTTCAGTCTCTTGATGTTCAAAGTTACAGATCACAGACAGTAAGACCATATCAGGGGGAGCGTCTGGCAACTTTATTAGGCAATGATGTCAATTGTTCTAGAGTGAGCCCCAGACTGAAGTATCAGGATGCATTTTATATACAGACACACACATGCGACTTACAGCAACTCTAAGCCTCCCCAAAAGATCAAGAGCAATACTAGGGCCTTTGCATATTGACGAGACTTATTAAATATTGTGGGCACTGATTAACAGACACCAATGAGAGAGTATTTAAAAATATCCAAGTCACCAAGGAGTCTAAATTTTTAAACAGCAAAAGGCTGCTTGAAAGTCCACCCTACATCAGTCAGCCTTTTAGCAAGTTGTATTGGCAAAGAATTTGAAAACAAAAAGGAGCTTCTCCTGATTAAAAGAAGCAACTGAAATACTTCGCAGTTTGATCCTTTGAGAATTATTTTACATGCCATTCTCCAAGCCTCTTGGTGAAATCCCAGACTTTAAAGGAATGCTATGACAATTCACTGCTAAATGACAATGGAATTCCTCTGTAATTGCACATTACATGCATCCACACTAATACAAGATAATTTCATTATGGCTATTACTATAATGAATACCAAATACAAAATGTGGGTCCAGAGATCATTTTCCTAATCAGAAGTATCAGACCCCAGGAACTTTCACAGAACAGAGCTATTAAAATGTAAATAGTTTCTTTGAAATTTAAATTGTCATTTTCAAAAACAGATGTTCTTCTTGATGATTCCCTGCACAGATTTCCAAAAACTGTACTCACGATTGCTAACTGAAAATCAACTGGATATTAGCCTCAGAAACTCTTCCTAATTTACATGAACAGTTTCATTAGAATACACTGCTACCTTTTATCAGCTTGCAAATGGTAACATTACACATTGGTCACTTTTGATGAGGTGGTTTAAAACTAAGAAAAAACAAATTAGATTATAACGCATGCACGTTTTTCTCAATCAGCCTAAAAGTACACGCGGTGATAGGACAGGAAAACATTTGGTATAACCTAAAAGCACTGGACAAACTGGACAGAATAGTATGTGTACCTGATAGTTTAACACATCACTTTAAAACCACAGAGTTGAAAGTTGTGCAACATCAACACTATTCTTCATCTCTTCATCAAGATGCTAGAAGTCAGGAAGAAAACTTCCTATTGCCACAAAAGAGAGCAGGTTCAAGTTAAGGTTACTGCGGTTAGCAATAAGTTCTAACAGGAAAAATCGCATCATATATGCATGGGACGCATGTAACACACCTAGCTCATTTATGTAAGCAGGTGTACTCCTGCTGAAGAGGACGGTAGATGGGGAGACTGTGCCACATACTCTATGTATGAACAGTTGGTGCTAAAAATCCAGTCCAAGAAGCTTTATTTTTGTGAAGTGTCCCAGTGTACTAAAATCTGGCACAATAATTCTGTAGGCCACACTAAGACGTTATTCTGACTCCCTGTTGTTTTTAGTTCATTATGTGTGTTATTTAATATCATCTGCAGAGCAGTATTTCTTTCGAGTTTTGCTTTTGTCAAGCACTGCTTTTCCTCAGATATCAGTAATTACAATAGTCTAAGGTACTTCATCAAGAGTGACTTTTTATTGCTTAGCTTCCCCATCGGTGGAAGAACTGAGCTCCCAGTGACCTTTGGTCTGATCCTTGACATTCCAGCATGAGCACTTCTGCAAATTAGAGTCTATAACCGTGCCTATACTCAATATTTGCTTTAAAGGAGAAATGTTTCATATGGGTCCACAATCACAAGTTGTCTGTGCCCTAAAAATAACTTGAACCCCAGTCTCCATGGTAACAGATACCACCAGTGAGCCCTAGCAAGTCTTGGTTATTTTTACTGACAAGACGAACAGGAAAACCATAAGGCTTCTATGAAATCTCTCATTACCGCCAGTCTTACATCTCCTTTAATCCTCAGTTAATGGTGTGCAATAAAGGGTGTTATGCCTACACACAGCCATGTTTAAATACCAAGATCCTTCCTGTGCTTTCAGATTATAAGGCTAGAAATGCTAAGAACAATTCCGTTAAATCTTTCTTGTCATTAAAAATTGACCGAGGCACGCACCTGACTGTACTCTGTATACACACTGACCTTACAATGTAAAATAAGAATTTCTCTAACTTATTAGACTTGATGGCAACTTGCTGTTCTGTGTGTTCTCACTTCATAGGAGTCATTCAGTAAAAAAAATTGGTAATGTGACAAGTCTTCTCACCTGCATAAGAAACAGTAAGGCTAGTCCAAAAAACTGCCCTTTTGATTTTTTTTTTTAACTGATATTGACTCTCCCATGGTTGAGTCATTTCCTTATAGACCCAAACTCACAATTTCCTTAGCACCTTTACTTAAGACAAAAGCAATGTGATTTCAGAGAGGTGAGGTTATGCCCTAACTGCCCTTTAATCAAACTCATGAACTTCCAAGCCCTCCTCTGTTAACACTCCACATTAAGTCCTTTTTCCAACTGGTGGAGCAACAGCTCATCTCTCAGGTCAGACACTATTCCAGGATACTAAAGATGAAGGGTTTTCATCCATTCACGGCAATTCTCCAGGGCACCATATTATCCTCTGAGGTCTTTCTTTAGCGTAAACCATGTTCAGTTCTACTCTGCTATCCTCTTTCCCTGTTTCCCCTCCAGCAACATCCCCTCACACTGCAGGCTACTCTTGGAACCAGCACAGTAACTCACGGCCAGAGACGGATTCCTTCCCCTTCCTTGACCTGGGCTGCAGTTCACAGACCCAGCAGATACTTTGTGTCACTAGGAATGATACGGAGCAGCCAAAGCAAAGGTCATGGTCAGGTCCTAGCTCTCACAAGACTCCCCTTCCCTGGAGGAAGAAAGCAGTTATTGGCATGTTTTCCAAATTTTACTGTAGAGCCTTTCTACCACTGCAGCTTTCCCTCTGGAAGAGGAATAGCACCAGGGCACCAGTGCAGCTTCTCTTCAGTCCAAGGAGCTGCAGAACAAGGCACAGTCTGTCCAGATTACAGGTTAAGATTAAGCAGGTTGCTGAGTTGCAGTCCAAACCTTCTACTCAGCTGGACAAAACTGTGCAGCAGAATACACTAGCAGTTTCCTTATTTTATTCCTTATAATCCTTATTCCTTATGTTCCTTCCTGAACAAAGTCTTGATAGCCTTTAAAACTGCAGATACTGCTTTCAGCGCTTTGGAAAACCCCAGACTAAAATTGAAAGTTTTAGTTAGAAGAACATTTGCTCTCATTTGTTTTTAACTGTATATGCTAGCAGTAGCTGCAGGTTAAAACATAAACAAGGATTACATTGCTATGTCTAAAACCTCAGGATCCTGCTTAATTCCAGCCAGACTAAATGTTAAACAGCCACTACATGCCGTGAAGCCTTGCCAACTCAGTGGCACCTCAGCAATTTCTCTGGAATCAGTAGATAGTGGGTACAACTCTTTGCTTGCCACTGCAGTATTTCCTGCTGTTGTTTAAAGTATATGCCTCTTAGAAAGCAGCATGAATGGGCATCAGATATTCAGCTACATGTCTCCCAGGCAGGGATCCTTGTAATACTAGTCTTCTTTAAAGATATCTCCCCACAGAATGGCCTATGGGTATACTGCCGAAGGCAGGAGAAGGCATAGGATGAATCGAGCCATATAATGTTTGCCCTCAGGAAGAAATACAATGATCCAAACTCTAAAAAGCCAATAATTCCCAATTTCAGATCTCCAGCTCAAGTTTAATAAAGGCTCTCAGACTATGCTACATAATTTATATGGCATCCACAGGCAGAAGCCTCTGCGCAAAGTTCTCCTAGGCTTTAAAGGTATGGGAAGAAATCCTAAGAAAAAACCTCTAAATTGAGAGGCACTAGGAGTAACTACTTGAGAGGCCTTTCTGGACTTCCTGCGGCATTAAGAACTCAAAGATCTTTAAACAGTTGTTTAAGAAAGAAAATAAATAGCTAATTAATAATAACAACAACAACAACAACAACAATAATAATAATAATAATAATAATAATAATAAAAACAAAACCAAAAGAAAACGAAAAAGAAAACAAAAAGAAAACCATCTTTTTTTAAAAAAAAATACTGACTCATTTTTGCATGGGAAGAGCAGAAAAACCAAACAAGAACTAGCAAACAAAAAATAAACTACAGGATTTAAGCAGCGTCTCTTGTAATTTGCCTGTTGCATTCATTTAGACTACAAATTCCAAAAGGTAAATCCCTTTTCTTACCATGCATCTGTGCAGCACTCAACAGTGCAGGAGCTCCATCCCACTGGTACTCACCAGGCTTGGCTGTACAAAACCGAATAATGGCAGAGTCTTTACCTTCTTCTGGCTCTCTTGGACTAAACAAAATAAGCACAAGAAAGAGCCAGTATCTTCACATTCCCACTCCTGACAAAAAAAAATTCAGTCCCTGGAATCACTTACATGAAATTTCTTGCATGTAACACTACTCACCGTTATGGCTGCACAATTCTATCTAAAAAACCCAACAAACCTAAACACCAAAACAAAAAACCCAACCCAACTCAACCCAACCCAAAACAGAACATTAACTGCCTTCTTTTGCTTCCATGTCAATGAGTACGTTCCATTATTTCTTACTTTCTTCAGAAAAGTTTAAAACTCAGCCACTAAGCATACAGCAACAAAGACGCATTGATCAATGTCTTTCAGACTTGCAGTCAGAGAAGAAATACAATATATACTGTTTAAGTAAATACTTATTAAAAAAGCTTCTGCTGGTAAATCGAAATCCATGGGTGAGAGCTGTCATGTCTGCTGTAAGTCCATTTCTATGACAAGCAATGCTAGTCGTTCTGATTTGAATTCAGTTAATGATAATCCACAAGGTTTTTAATTTAAGTGCCTCATTCACCACTTCTAGCTTACCTGAAGGTGCAGTCAAAAGCAGAGAAGAGATGCCATTAAAGCAGGTGTGTTCTATATTGTCCTTTTAATGTACACTCAGCTCATTAACTTTGATTGGTGTCCTAGTGTGAGTCAGCTTCGAAACTATTAATATTGCAACTCTTTCCCTAACATGCACCAGATCCATCATCACTTTATGCTACTTTTTATAAAGGATAGATTTATGTCTTGGCATGTTTGTTTTTAAATCCCTTCTTTTGCTATGCTCTCTTATTGAGCACATAGAAGGATCTGCCAAGGTTTGGCATAGTTAAGTGGAGAGTATCCTCCTGCAGCAACCACAACAAAGAATGAGCATTTATTTCACCCATGTTTTAACAGATAATTTTTTCTGGGACTGTCTAGAAAAATCATAAGAGATTTGAGAAGTCACCCGCTTGCTGACTTACTGGATGGATTACACTGATCTTCTAGCAAAGGTCCAGTGACTTTGGGTCTGGAAAGCCTCCCTCACATATANCTGCCAAGGTTTGGCATAGTTAAGTGGAGAGTATCCTCCTGCAGCAACCACAACAAAGAATGAGCATTTATTTCACCCATGTTTTAACAGATAATTTTTTCTGGGACTGTCTAGAAAAATCATAAGAGATTTGAGAAGTCACCCGCTTGCTGACTTACTGGATGGATTACACTGATCTTCTCGCAAAGGTCCAGTGACTTTGAGTCTGGAAAGCCTCCCTCACATATGTTTAAACTATCCAGACTGTCAGTTCTGCCATCTTCTCATAACATTGCCCAAAACATTCCAATACAACCCTTCATCTTCATCCAGTTAAACATGCTTCAATTTCTGCCTGCCTTTCAGGTGAGTACTTCAGTTCAGTTTCTTTGTGATGTCTTTTGAGATTGAAGTCTTGAAGAACATAAAAAGTTAAACCCCCAAGTACTACAGAATCTTGCTGTTTTATTTAGTTTGCCTCTGCTTTTCCTTTTGGCATTGTGCTTCTAGTTTTCATTTCTATGTATTTATCACATTTAGTATACATATTTTCTCGCGCTTTGTCAATGCAATGCAACGTCAAGGCACAAATTTTCAGGGAAACACCTCAGCAGCATATCTGAAGAGCTCACATTTGCAGCAACAAATTGCAGCAATATTTTGCAGCAACAAACATACTGCAGAAATGTGAATGAATGTAGTCAAGAAGCAACGTGGTCCCAACCTGCTTGGATAATTAAAGGCCCACTGTACTTTCAACTCTATATATTCAAAAGCGGTTGCATGGAGAGCAGTTCAGAAGCCTGACGTATGAACCTCAGGACTGGTAAGGAGCTTCTGCTGAAGACACTGAAGAACCTTCTGTGAGACCCTTAAAAGTCCAGCTAAGGTTTAGTAAGCCACAGGACATGCAGGAGCCATCATTTGTGCATGTGTGGAAAGTTCCCTCTGCTTCACTGAAGTCACTCCTAAGATGAACTCTATGCTCCTACTTCCCTGCGTATTGTTTTTCCAAAGGCCGTAATTTGTACTGCTACCAGCAGAAGTGATTCAAAACACACTATCAGTTTTTAATAACACTTTATTTCATATTCTACCATGTTAAACAATCCCTTCTCGTGGTTCAAGTCACGAATTAGGAACAGTAAAATAAAACATACTTAGGGTTCAGTTTTCAGCTCATCTTAAAAACTCAATTTTTTTCAACTTAATTTTTTAAGAAGCAGTTGGTCATTTAGAGATAATATAGCACTCAACTGCACCTACAAGTGAAATAGTCAGACACTTAGAGTACTTAGCTTGTGCCCAGGTAATTACAGGTTGCAGAAAATGTATACAGCATAAGGGTATAAACAGACGGTCATGTCGCAGTCCCACTCTGGCCACTCCAGTTTTAATTGTGTAAAGTTTTATCACACAACTAAAACACACAGTTGTGTTTCACCTTACAGGTATATATTTAAGCTAGGACAAAGCAAGGTCAATAACGACAAAGAGGTATTAGGAAAAGATAACAGGGAAGGTTGAACATTTACTGTAAAATAAAGGGTGACATAAGCCTCCCAGATTTCTGGGACTGAAAGGACGCACACAAGTCATATTCCCTGCCACCTGCTCATAACAGCACAGAGAGAAAATAATGTCAGGACTCAGTATACCTTGACAACATGGTCTTTTAATGCCTCAAAGGAGTGTGTTATTCTNGAACATTTACTGTAAAATAAAGGGTGACATAAGCCTCCCAGATTTCTGGGACTGAAAGGACGCACACAAGTCATATTCCCTGCCACCTGCTCATAACAGCACAGAGAGAAAATAATGTCAGGACTCAGTATACCTTGACAACATGGTCTTTTAATGCCTCAAAGGAGCGTGTTATTCTTTCAGCTCCCTTTTATAGCAATTGTTGTGCCAGAGACTGACTTTATAATTATCTTGCGTTCACATTTTTTTCTCCTCTCTGACTAAACACAGAAAACTGGCTGTTGATTAGAACTTTATTCAAGCATCCCCTGGTATCCAACCCATCTGAAGCATGAGAAGGTAATTTAATTTTCACTCTTCCAGTCCAACAAGCTACACTCGGGGGGACAATAGGAAAGGAAGCAGTCTGTGGGTCTCAGCTATTCTCCTTATTAGGTTAGTGACACAAAAAGAGAGATGAACTACGAATGAATGCTGCCTTTCCTGAGCCAATTCTCATTACCTTCTGCTTCCTTTACACCCAGGAGACTGCTGTTTCAGTCAGTTATGAGTTTCTTACTTTGTCACCTCGCAATGCAAAAGTAGCAGTAGAACACAGCTAGTCGCTAAAATATCCCAGTCTTTATTCAACACTTGGTTAAAGAGGTCATAAGCCCCGGTTTTCACCAAAAGGAGAGCAGCTCATTTGGTGGTGAAATGGAGGGGAACACCACCAAAAAACAGACGGCATGAAATGCTAGATCAAACTCATTTTGTAGTGAGATGACCTGACACAAGAAGGCTCAGATTCAGACATAAACCAGACAGCAGATATCTCAATTCACTAAATTGAGGCAATGGTGAAAGACAGTAATTTGCCCCTACAATGAGGCTGAAAAACTTCTGCTTTTATTTATATCTGATGGTGAGCAAAGAACATTTTATCTGTGGAAGTTTTTCAGGAAACCCACTCCATAGGTACACACAAAAGAGAATCGGCTTTGCTGTCAATGGAATAAAAAAGGTGTTTGCAAAAAAAGAAACTCATGTAGGGCTGCGAGTTGTGTAAGCCTTTCCCTTTGTGTTGAACAATCCCAGTGTCCATGTTTCCTGCTAAATCCTACTATATTCCAATTGTGCTCTTAAAACTATTTTCTCCATTCTCAAAAAGACTGAAAGATGTTTGTTTCAAACCATGGAGTCAAGCCTCTGAGAGTGAAATTTATGCTGTAAAGAAGAGATCACAATGCTCTTGTAAGTGTTCTTATAATTCACAAAAACTCTGACAGAAAGGCATGGATAAAGTCACTGCTTGATTTATGCAAATTCTGTTAATCTTCTTCCATAAAATTGCAGCAATAACTTCAGAATGGTGCATTATCATCTATGATTACAGAAACTGAACTGTTTTGGTGCCTTCTGGGTTTCAAGCACTAACTGACAGGACCATACAAGTAAATATTAATCAGCAGAAAGCAACTGCTGTTGAAGTTGAAGTACTCTTGACTTAAGATGTCGATAACAACTGAGGTGACAAATCCAATGCTTACTAGAAATTAGAATTGTGCATGTTTATAAAAGTGTCAGAGACAACTTCATAATGCTTGATACCAAGTTTATACTTGTTTCAACTTTCAAAAGGCAACTCGGGAACGTCAGACAGCGCACAAAGCAGAAGTATCACTAAAGAGAATAAAATGAGACCTTCCAAAAGCATCTGCAGGATGACTTCCTATAACTGCATTATCACTTAATCTTTAATAAATCTTCACCAACGACATACACAGTGGGATTGAGTGCACCCTCAACAAGTTTGCAGACACCACCAAGCTGAGTGATGCGGTCGACACACCTGAGCAACGGGGAGCCATCCTGAGGGACCTGGTCAAGCTCGAGAAGTGGGCCCCTGTGAATCCCATGAGGTTCAACAAGGCCAAGTGCAAGGTCCTGCACACAGGTCTGGGCAACCCCTGGTATCAATACAGGCTGGGGGATGAAGGGATTGAGAGCAGCCCTGCAGAGAAAGATTGGGGGTACTGGTGGATGAAAAGCTGCACATGAGCCAGCAATGTGTTCTTTCAGTCCAGGCAGCCAACCGTATCCTGGGCTGCATCAAAA
>VZSC01012359.1:9034-27231 GCA_013398225.1 Steatornis caripensis | reverse complement strand
TTTTCGCAAATTGGTTTGTCTGGAAGGAGGTTACACTTCCCAGGCAGCTTGTGAAGTGTCCTTTCCCCCCGCCGCTTAATTGTTTGCATTGAAGGACTGCGGTCTTGCTGTGCCGATTGCTCCCTGGGAGCTCGGTGAATAAACCCTTTCGCCCAAACGCTTCCCAAAACCCGAGGGGCGGCTCAGCCCTGCCCGGGTGCGGTGGCGATGCCTGAGCCCGCCGCGCTGATAACAGCNGCTCGGTGAATAAACCCTTTCGCCCAAACGCTTCCCAAAACCCGAGGGGCGGCTCAGCCCTGCCCGGGTGCGGTGGCGATGCCTGAGCCCGCCGCGCTGATAACAGCCCGCTGCCTTCTCACACGTCCCCAAAATACTCCTTTCCCATGCGAAGAAGAGAGAAACCGAGGCAGCAGCGGGGAGACGACCCATTTGCAGCGCCGGCGCCCAGCCGTGGTGCCCATCCTCGCCATCCCACCTCCGGCGCAAAGCAGCGCCGGGAAATCCTAACGTGGCGAAGGTTTCTTTTCATTCTCCGCCGTGATGGCTTGGGCCACGTACGTTACTCGGCGTTAATCCCGCACGCTCCTAAGTCTCCTGGTAGATTTTCGGGGCTTGCTAATACCGCAGCTTAATCACAGCTCAGACACCGCTGCCTGTGTCGGAGAAACAACACTTCCAGGTCTGATTGATTGGGATTTAAGCTCTGATTTCTCTTAGAGCATAATCAGGCCTGAATGGGGAGATTTTTACAGTGACAATTAAAATAATGAAAGTGAACTTTAAATGACATTCAAACACTGTCACCTGCTACCAGCTCCGCTCTCCCCTCTGCATGCTGGGAACTGCAATTTTAAGCATCATTCACTGCAGGGTGATTACAGCTGCATCTATTCAGCGAGCCGAGCTGAAATACTGCAGCAGCCTGAAAGGAAGCGTTTTCAGGTGTCAGGACCTGCCACCGCGCCTGATTTCCAGGAAAGCTCAATATTTTGAGGGCGCGATGGGGGCTGAATACTTACAAAAGCCTGGAACAGATTCTGTGTGAGTTTTCTCCTCGCGGCATGTACAGATTGTAATGGATTCGTGCTACGTTTGTGGCGTATAATAGTAAGGAGTTTATTGATTTGCAGATCATTATTTTTCTATACATTCAGATAACAGCAGCTTGTGGAATTACTTATGCGGCCAGGGTCAGGGGCTGATCCAAAGCCTCATGTTATCTACTCTGTTCAGCTCTGGATCTGGATGAATCAAAGCCCGACACGAACAAGCTTGATGTTGAAGATAAATGAGGAGCAGGATGATACTCCGTGGCACAGGGCCGGTCGCTCCCCCACGGCCGGCGGGGCAGCGAGGCGCTCAGCACTTTGCGTGGTCCTGTTTAGGGGTCCCCACGTTTAGGGCCAGGCTGTTGACGCTAAAGGAGCCGGCAGCGAAATCCCGTTCACCGGCTGTGCTCCGGAGCTGGGTGGGAGCTCAACCGCTTGGCCTCCTTAAGCAAACTTTCGCGTTTTGAGGTTTGCACCTACAGCAGGTGACTCAGTTACGAGTTCCCAATCCTCGCTCTTGTTTCTGGCAGGGGTTCTCCTGCCTCCTGGCAGGATCCCTCTCCTATAGCCCGGCAAACAGGGCCCGTCAGGCACAGAAAGGCTCCCTCCTGGCTTTGTCTGCTCCTTTGATGAATGAAAAGGGTTCAAGGGAAGCGGTGAAGCGGTGCTTGTGCTTCAGCGCAGGCAAATGGGTACTCGGGGAGTCTGGAGAGAGGGGACATTCGAAGCCACGGCTCCTAAAGGCAAGCCCATGGGCTGCAGAGGGTCTGAGCTGCCAGGCTAAGGGCGAGAGAAACCTCCTGCGCCGGGGATGGCTTTCGCCCCCCGCCCGTCTCCAAGCCAGGCAGGGACGTGCCTTCCCAGAGCAGCCGCCGTGGTCCCGGCAGCGGGTTACTGCTCTGTCTTGGCCACCTTCTCCACGAAATCAGCTTCCAGAGTCTGACGCTCTCAGTTGTATGTTTTGCTCGGCGAAAGGAAACCGGATCTAACCGTCACGCCCTGTCACTCCAAACCTCGCAGTGATGCAAGATCGAGTATTTTTCCCCCACCTCCTTCAGATCCCTGGTCTTCCTCCGAGGCGTCGGCGTGTGCACCTCGTTGGCAAGGAAGGTTTTGGGGCAGCTTTCCCGAGCAAAGGAGCTGCGCCGGGAGAGCTCTGCCCTGCTCTGCTGTGGCGCGGCAGCGAGCGTGGAGGGATCGCGTACTGCAAATCTCAAGCCCTGACCCCCCTTCTTGAGCAGACAAGGAGCCTGGCAGCGAGGTACAACCCTGCCCTGCTGGATGCAACGGGGCTACCGAGAGCAATGGTAAAATCCAGTTGATGGGCAGGGTCCCCACGGCCACCTTCCCAGCCCTCACCTGTAGCCCTCGTCCCCTTGTAAAGCCCAGTTGCGCAACCTGTAGCTCATGGGCTGGGTTGGTTCTGTGGCGTGGGAGCGGGTACGATGCAGCACGGAGAGGTGGTGTGGCTGGTTACATCCCTGCAACGTGTGGCCTCCAGCGGGCTCGCCGCCCGGCCGTGCCGGGAGCTGTGCACCCACAGCAGAGCGCTCCGGTCCAGCGCTGATGCTTATATTGCAAAATATTCCTGTGGTGGGAGAGCACAGAGGCCTCAAGTGCGCAGGAAAGAGGGCCAGGGGCTTTCCCAGGGCTGGGAGTGTGGCAGGAGCCAGGTACGGATTGCAAAGAGGTGAGGAAGGTGATGGTACCTCCAGGCGGGAGTCGAGGGCAGCGGGTGTTGCGGCACCGTTAACCTGCGGCTCACAGCAGAAGCAGGAGACAGAACCGTGCCTCGGTAACGCCGCGAGAGTGATTTAGCTGCGACACCCGTTTTCCTGAGACGCGTATGCGAGGGATGTCTTGTTCGCTGAACTCATGCCATGTTTCTTGCAGAACGTCTCTGCCCTCTTCCCCAGCCAGAGGAGCTGCTGCTGGCTTTATCTTCTGCTCAGCAGGAGCGGTGTCAGCTTGAAAAGGCTGCCGGCTGCGAGGCAGGAGCCTGTCTTTGGTCTGTGGGAATCTCCCATCAATCTGCTGTTTGGAGGTGATAAAGCTTTCGCCCAGATGTTTCCAGCACCTCTCTGTTTCGGTCGGGGAGCTGCGAGGACGCGAAAGCCGCGGTGCCGCCAGCTGCAGTGATTTGCGGGGCGTTTGCGAACCTCGCGCGTGCCACCCCACCGGCTGAGGGGGATGCCGCGAGCCAAAGGGCTCCGCAGGGCTCCAAATCAGCGCAGCTCTGCTGGGGCAGCGCTTTTGTCCCCGCTCGGGCTGCAGCTGACGGGTACACACGCTCTCCGTCACCCTCTCCTCCCCCTGCATTAAAATTCATCACCGAGCCCTGCTTGCGCCTTTGATTTTGGTGGTTGTGCCTTGCCGAGGGACGACACGCTGTTCCGTTCATTTGTTTTCTGCTAATCTCCGCCGGTCTCCAAGGCTTGCTTCCCTCAGCTTCAACCGCTGCCTGCTAATTTCCATCCAAATAAAGCGGGGCTCTTGGCTTCTCAGCGCGCAGGCACGGCTTTTAACCAGTTAGCCCAGCTTGCCTTCCAAAGAGCAGGGGCGCGACGGGCGAGCGAGGATGCTTGAGAAGTTACGGGGGATGCTGCTTGCGGGGAGGCAGGGACAGAAATCTCCTTTGCTGCCAAGGGCGAAGGATGGTGAAGCGTCCCAGCAGGCAGAGTCACTCCTGAGACGTTACCGTAAGAGGCGGAGGAATCAACTTGCGATTCTGCACAAGACTCATTTCCACGAGTCCTGGCCTGGGAGCCTTCAAAAACAGGGTGCAGGGACCCGGGATGGCACGTGCACAGGCGTGTTCGCGGCAGAGAGGCCAGGGGTGCTGGGCAAATGCTGGGCACGCTGCGTGCCTCGGGGATGGAACGCAAAGATTGGGGGTGAAAAACCGATCTATTAGGATCAAAAACCAAGAGAGCACAATTGCTACGGCCTCCTATCTGCCACCGAGGCAGCTTTGCAGCTCTTCACTTCTAATTACTCACAGATACTAAGTGAATACAATAGTGAAGGATATTAGAATAATTTAGTGTTCAGCAAAGAAAAAAGATTGGAATCGTTTGCTTTCAGTATATCCATTTCTGTAACGAGGATCCCACCCAGGAGACCTTCCAATCAGCCCCTTCTGACAACTCTTGCCAAAAATCCGTTACAGCTATTAGCAACAAAGTTATTAGCTGGTAATTAACTCTGTAATTAACTTGAAGTCACTTCAGCAATCAACACTGAGATCTAACGTGAACGTGTCGTTAAATCAAGTGCCATCAAAGCGTGGAAAGATCTCTCCACGGTGGCCGCGATGGCAACAACCCAAGGTTACCACGCAGCTGGTTCGCTCGCGTCGGATCGTCTTGCAAGGGGTGCGATGGGTTTGCAGAGAAGCTGCCTTCTGCTCCTGTCCTAAACAGCCCGGCTACACCCCGACGCGGGCTCAGCCATGCTTTCTGCACAGGCTTCCCCGAGCACCCTGTGTTTTCCAACTTCTCAGCCGCTCCGGGTGCTGGCTGCGCGCGACTCCACGACTCTCAATGGGTTTTTGAACCAAAAAGCGTTGCCTTTTCCCTCATTGCATGGAACATTGAGTTCGTTTCTTCTTCTTCTTCTCCTTCTTCTTTAACAGAGATATTGTCACCTCCTGATCTCTGGGATGATTTTCTCTCCCACCTGCCTTGCGGCACAACCAGACGTTCCAGATCAAGTGGGTTTTATGCCCCCAGCTTCTCTCCTCCCCTCCCTGGCCCCTTCCCTCTCCACCCACTCTCTCCCCGACGCGCTTAAAAAAGACACAATCGAGTCGCGCTAATACAGGCAGCTCTCCTGCGTGAGAGTTATTCTGTCTCATCACGGGCACGGTGCGAGAGGGAGCAGATTTGGCATTTAATAGAGCTACCCTCAAGGACACCAAGGCAGCTATTCAGGAACGATCAAATGACAGGTTTGAATATCAAACAGCAGCTCTGACAGCCGGGGGATCAGAGATCTCTTGCCGTACACCTGATATCCTAATCTGAAATGAGAATCTCAGGGGAGGCGCGTCCTTTTCAAAGGGTGCTTTTTTATTATTATTTTTTTTAAAAAAGGGGGTAACTTTTCCTTCTGCCTTCAGAAGTTTAACAAGAGTGCACCCATTGAGGGAAATCATTTATCTGCAGTGGCAATCAGCTTGAATACGTCCCATTATCAAGCTGCCTGCTACTGTACATCAGCAGGTGCTGTTAGGACACGCGGCTGAGTGTGGGTAACATGCTAGTCATTACTTGTCTGTGCAAAATAACCTCCGCTGACGAAGAGGAGGGGCGGGACGGAAAAGCAGCTAAAGCCAAGAGAGACGGAGCGAGCGCGCGGAAGGCAGGGAGCGGCTGCGAAAGGCGTCCGCTCCGCTTTGCCTGGTGGCGCCCTGCCTCCCGTGGCTTGGTCCTGGCGGGGTTTGCGTGGTGCGGCAGCACGTGGGACAGCATCACGCCAGGATACCCTTCTCCTCCTCCAGCCTTAGACCCTCCGAAATCCTGATTTACCTCCAACCCGCGCGCGAGCGGCCCCGGGGCTGCAGCACATACGCGGGCTGGTGAGACGTCTGCGTGCTGCCGACGGACTCGGCGCTTCCAACCGTGGTGCTCTCCCTGTGTTTTTGCAAATCGCTCTGCCATCCTGGCCAGGGTGAGCTCCGTGGGGTGGCCGTGCCCGCCAGCCTCTGCCGGGGACCTTTGCAGGAACGAAGGCTGCGAGTGCCCATACCAGGGCAGCAGACACCTGGCTGTGAACGGAGACGGACACACAGGCGATGGCAACCTCCCTCACTTCAAAAAACATGTAAGCAGGGCTGTATCTCTACACCCTGTATGTATATTCCTTGATATATAACTTAATAAAACTTTATGGACCTAGGGTAAGGAATCCACGCTGAATAGATGAACTGGGATTGAAATATGGTCCAATTAAGCCTGTAACAGGGCTGCCTTTACTTTGAACATCCTCCAACTTGAAATGAAATCTTCACCGAAGGAGATAAATCAGCCGACGCAAACCGCAACCCCGCTTCTGCACCGCTCCCAAACGAGCAGGGATCGGCCCGGCCTGCAATTTTGGTGGAGGAAGACGGATTCCCACGGGGACGCGTCGACTCGCAAGGTGTTCGCAGCCTTCTTCTCGTGATTTGGCTCGGGCAGCCCTTCCCCCGGCTCTCCCACGCCGGCTCTGCCAGACCCCTCGCGCTCATCCCCGCAGAAGGAAAACAAACCAGCAAATTGTTTTGCCGTCGTGTTCCCACAGCTGCAATTAGCACATTCATGCATTAGTTGTCTTTCCCCTTATTCGGCGTCCTCTTTTTTTCTCTTCTGCCGCTGCTTCAAGAAAAGGAGATTATTTTTAATTACAGTTTTACACTCGATTAATGAACGTCAACAGTGTGCTAATGAACGGGACCGTGGCATGAGGACACGATGCACTTCCATGACTTTCAAGGGGTTTCTGTAGGCATTCTGTGTCTCCGGGCTGCCCCCGTGGACCCTTGGAGATGGGGAAGGACAAAGAAGGCAAACAGCGATGTTATATTCTCCTGGATTGAGGCACATAAATCGATGAGGATGCAGCAATCTGAAATGCCCCAAACGTTGACCCAACGTGGTCCCGGGGTGGGTCTGAGCATCCTGGGGGACTGAGGGGTGGGCTCTGCTGTTGGTAACGGCAGTTTCTTACACCCCATGGTGCACGTGCAAATAGCTCGGTGTGAACGAACATTTATCCCGATGCCATTCTGCACAGTTAAAAAAACCCCCACCACTACTCTAATTTTCTGGTTCATGGTGATATCACCCGTGGAGTTTGAGGCTTTGTTTTTCATCAAAAGCAGCTTTATTTTCTCCCCCCAAAAGCAAGAAAAGGTGTGGGTTTTCTGCGTGTGGGAAAGGTCATTCCATCATAAAAACCTGCTGCCTGACGTGCTGTTTTTATTGAGGTGAAAGGCAGAAGGATTGAAATTCTGCCAAGCCAAACGAAAAGACAAAGCAAGCTCGCCAAGCCAAACAGCAACCCTCCGAAACCCGAACAAAAACCCTACGCGCGCATTCCTGCAGGGATGAGACAGTGCTTTCCGGAGACAGCTCAGATCAGGCAAGCTCACGCTCTCCCCGAGCCGCCTCTGTCATGTCATCTTTGCCGGATTTCCATCCCTCTAAGGGGGAAAACGTATTTAAATCCCAATAGAAAACACCCCGTGGGCATCCCTACGGCTGCGTGGGCTTCACCCATCCTTCCTCCTGGCCTTTCCTCCTTCAGTCCTCCTGCTCCTCCTTAGCTTGCGGCTCTCGAGCCCCGGGTGCCACCAAGCGTGAAGGATGCTGCGTGAACGCAAAGGGGCTGGGAGGAGGATGCGGGAGGGCGAGCAGCGGTGGGGGAGTGTGGCACCCCGGTGGCACCCGGCACCCTGCTGGCACCCACTGTGCCCTCCCCTCCGTGTGCCGGAACAGCGCCTTAAATCCCTTGTATTTACCGAGTGCAGGCGGTGTAATACGGTTATCGCTTTGTCGGAGAAAATCGGCTTTGGCCGAGCGCAGCGGTGCCGTCAGGGTAATTAGGCAGCATCTTCTGCTTATCGTTACTGCTATGTTTAGGGGTTCTGGTGTGTTTACTGCATGAAAGGCGTAATAACGGCAAACCGCACTCGGGCTAAAGAGGACCCAGAGGCGTGGGTCTCCTCCCGGCCATCGGGCCCCCCGGCAGGTGCCTGGGCTTGCCGGCCTCGCGTCTGCAAACCTTTCAGCACAGGGTCCACCAAGTTCTTATTTAAACGAGAGACGAGATCCTCGTAACGCTGCGGAGATGGCTGGGAGAGCTTTAAAAAGCCAGGAGCTGTCACAGGGCTCCTGATGAAGGCGTCAAAGCATCTTAGCCCCTCTTCACCCACCTCCTCTTGGACCGAGGTCGTACCCGTCCGTCCATCCGTCCNGCCTCGCGTCTGCAAACCTTTCAGCACAGGGTCCACCAAGTTCTTATTTAAACGAGAGACGAGATCCTCGTAACGCTGCGGAGATGGCTGGGAGAGCTTTAAAAAGCCAGGAGCTGTCACAGGGCTCCTGATGAAGGCGTCAAAGCATCTTAGCCCCTCTTCACCCACCTCCCCTTGGACCGAGGTCGTACCCGTCCGTCTGTCCGTCTGTCTGTTGACCTGTCGTCTCCGTAAACCAAACGGCTGTAACAATGCCGTACACGCAGCACACGCGCCAAAAAGAAAAACTGAGTGTTTAAAACACTTTCCCCCTTTTTCTCAGTTTTTCTGGTATTTTGAGAAACGTAGGTGAGGACTTTTAGTTTTATCTTTAAAAAACACCCTGCGTTCTGCTGGTATATTTTTACAGCGGCATTGGCTCTTTAAGTAAGACTTGTACTGAATTCCTGCGGTCACTGCGCCCAAACCAGCACCGCTGACAGGTTGGACAGGCATCCCACCCCCCGTCTTGGAGAAAAAAAAAAAAAAGAAAATGCAACCCAAAGGAAAAAGCAAATAAAACCTGTATATTTTTGTCTGCCTCCCGTGGAAGGGCCCTACACTCATCCTATCTCCAAGGCTCAATGTGCATATGTCCCCAGCATGATAAGGCTCCTTTGAAACCGTTTTCAATCCCCGTGCTCTGTCACCATTGGCTGCCTTGTTACCGAAAATTTACCATGAAAGGAAAGGGGAAAAAAAAAAAACCAAACCTCTAAAAAAGACCCTGGACTGAGTCAAATCTATTTACTCCTAATTCACAGAGCGTTTTCCCTTCGTTCGCCTCGGGGAGGGATGCAGACGCCGTCACCGCGCGGGGGGGCGAAACGGGGTCCGGGGTCCCCTTCACCCACCGGGCATGGGGGTGAATAAATAAATCCCTTAATAAATTCCGAGTCACGGATGGGGCGGAGGAATAAGGGGGCGGGAGGGGCCGGGGAGCCTGGTGTGGAAAGATGGAGTTCATGCTGCAGTTGTCAGTCACTTTATTATTTATGAGCCTGGAAGCCTTTTATGATGGGAACGTAGACTGATCCCCCAGCTAGGAAGAAGCAGGTATCTAATGCTGTCTAACCCTTTTCCGTTTCATTCAAGAGCAGGCTGAGTTTGCCGACACTTTCTGTTTTCATGCGCAATAATTGCTTAATGGCGACGATTAAGCTTGGCAGCGCTCTGCAAACTGTCACT
Organism: Steatornis caripensis; assembly: GCA_013398225.1. Lineage (NCBI taxonomy): Eukaryota > Metazoa > Chordata > Aves > Caprimulgiformes > Steatornithidae > Steatornis > Steatornis caripensis. The sequence goes on along the minus strand of VZSC01012359.1, from coordinate 17,997 downwards.
CCTCGAGAGCTCGCAATTTTTCCCCAGTTTGCCTGCCTGTGAGATTTTCTACCTTTTTCTTTTTTCCCCTTCTTCTTTTCTTCCAGCAGCTCAAAGCCAGAGAAATAATTTGGTTTCAGTTTTGGCAGAGGGGCTGATGACCTCGCTGCGTATTTGCAAACCGTGACCTGCAGGGACACCTCTGCGTAGCTCTTGAGATCTATCCAGAGCGGGCTGAGCTTGCCGCTGGTGTAAATCAGCAATACGATAAGTATTTTCAGCTCCAGGGGGGGGGTTAAACTCATCAGTCTGCGTCTGCCAAGGTCTGGGCTTGGAAATCGTCTGTAGTTTGCTTTTTGGGTGATGGCCGCAGGGCTGGTGCAAGCCAGACGCGCAGCAGGATGTTAAAACGCCCAACAAGGCGTTTAACTCATCCCTACATCACTTAAGCAATTATCTTGTAGTAACATTGGGGGGGGGGGTGCGTTGTAAGGTATATTAATTATGAACAGGTTTTGGAATTGAATTCCCAGGCTTTAATGGACTGCTTCCCTCCACCGGCAGATGTGAGCTGACTGCGTTTACGGCCGTCCTGCTGCTGAAAAGGCTCCGTTTCAGTGAGGGGGGAAAATGGTCCACGGCACCCTGAAATGTTAGCAGGGTAATCAGGAAACACGCCGAAACGAAACACTAAAACACCCCGTAAAACCCAAGTGCTTCATCACCGTAACTAATGGAAATATATGATTGCCTAATAAAAAGCCCTTCGAATGGGTCGCACACGGTGGCCTTGCTTTTGTTAACACTTGTTAACGCTCGAGCGGTGGCTGGGGTGACAGCCGCGGTGGCTGTGCCTGTGGTACCTTCAGCTCAGCTCCTGCCTGCAGGCTCGATGGACGCACGATTCCTCCCGTCCTGCACCATGGATGAAGGCTTGGCTGGGCTTGTGCTCTTGCAAAGTTTTATCAAGTCCACGTCCTGAGTTTCCATGTTATTGCAAGGAGTTGGTCCCTGTCCTGGGGTCCTGCAGCTCCCACCAGGCTCTCGTCCCCCTCCTCCTCCTCCTCCTCCACCTCCTCCTCCTCCTCCTCTTCCTCTCCTGCTTCTTTGCTAGCGTTCAATTTGACCAAAAATAACCAACAGCATTGTGGAGAAATAAGATTTTTACTTAAAAAAACCACACGACTCATTTTATTCATAGTAGCTAATTCCATTAATTATGTTATGATGCAATTAAGCATTTCATTTCCTAGCTATTAAAGCTTAAATTATTTATTAATAATTACAGATCATTAGCTGATAATGTTCACTCGGCAGCTCGGGAACTGAATAATTCATCTGCTTTGACTGAGCGTTCCCCCCCCTCCCTCCCCTTGACATTTCTGTAATCTTTTTCTCGAAGTTTGGACATTTTTTTCCCAGCTCAGGGAAGAACCACAACCTCCAGGCAAAGGGTTGTGCTCTTGGGAGCAGCACAGCCAGGTCCCGGCCCCCGACCAAGTGCAGAAAGCCCCTCATGACGCCCCCCCAGACCCTTGTCCAGCCCGGAGACAGAGGAGCCCCCTGATTCACCCTCCCCTCCTTCAGGACAGCCCTGTCGGCTTTTGGAAACATTTATTAGCATAACCAGCAACAACGATGACAAGAAGCAAACCAGCGCAGAGGGGACGGGCTCTGGGATCGCTGCTTCATCAGCTGCTGCCAGCGACGCTTTCGGAAATGACGGTGGTGTGGCAGGGCAAGAGCCACACCTGTTAACGGGGGCATTTTCCCCGGGAAGCTCAAAAATGTTGTTTTTCTTTACGCGGCGACCTCGCAAAAGGCAACGTCAGGGCAGGGAGGGGGAGCCGGGTGTCCGGGGGATAATCGAGGGGCTTCTCCCGCGGCACTAGGGAGCGATGCTCCTGGCCCCGGCACCGCGGTCGCTCCCTGCGAGCCCGGAGGACCGTCACCGGGCTTTGAGGCCAGTGATACGTGATCATTGCTAAACAGCTCAGTAGCCGACAGGACATGACCACCATTGCTTTGCCTTGCAGAAACAATGCAACGGCGTTGTTTAATGAAGACTGTTGTAGATTTGGATTTCTGGAGTTGGTTTCCTTTTTTTATTCATGTACACGAGTTCGCGAGGATCTATTCTGAGGAAGAGAGGAGAGAGGAATGGGTGAGAAGGGAGAATGAGAGCTGTGCTGTGACTTCATAGCATCAGATAACTAAACAGATAAGGACTTTTTCACTGGCGAGGGCATTAGACACGGACGCTGAGCACCTGTGCTCTATTTCTGGCCTGGCCATCAAATTCCTGCAGGACTTTGACCCGTTTACTGAGGGAGAAATGAAGCAGATAAAGCAAATCAGTGCTAATATTTCTTGGACGGCTTGCGGGCAACGGAGGGGCTGCTCGGGAGCTCTCTCCGAGGACCAAAGCGATGCTTTCCAAAGCAAGAGACGGCTCGGGAAGCTCATCTCTCTTGCAACAGCCAGTGTTAGGTTTTTTTGATAGGTTTTGGAGGCTCTAACCGGGACTGATGTGAGACACAGGGACAGGCAAAGAGGAGCAAATGCCGTTCCCGCTCCAGAGAGAGGTGTCCAAGCGTGCAAAGGCGCGATGGTTTGCCTAAGGTCATCCGAGACGCACCCGGCGTCTCCTCCTGGTCACCCAGCGTGAGAGAGGCCTCGTGCGGAGCCGGGCAATGCCGCGGTGCCCGGAGGTCTGGGTGCTTCCCGGGAAGCAGCTCCCACTGCTCCGGCCAAGAAAACGAGAGGGTGAGAAAAGAGCTTTGGATGCACGAAGCGCTAAGAGGAGGGCGGAGGCGAGAGGAGCTTGGATAGAGCCCCCCTTTCTTCCGTGCCTCAGGGGAAAAAATTAAAGGGACGCCGCTGTAACTCAGTTAATTAGTTCGTGCTTGTATGGCACTTTGGAGATGTGAGGAGTGAGGTAGGAGCTCAGCGTTATTACTGTGAACTCAGATAACCGACTTGGTGTGCTGGATGTGCTCAGAGCCAAAGCCGAACCCCGCGGAGGAGGCGGGGAGGAACAGGCACTCTTCTTTCAGCTCAGAAACCCTCTTGGCTTCCCCCAGTGAGGCTGGAAGTGCTGGAAAAAAGGGAAAAGGGAAAAAAAAAAAAAAAAAGACCTTAGAAGAGCTTGTTAGGTTTGTAAGAAGGAATCATTCCATCAAACAGAGCAGAAGTTTTTTTCTACGGTAATCGCTCCCCGTCGGCAAACCTCACAGAGGCAAGCGGTTCGGCTGAGCCCCGCTGGTTAAACGGGGTGTGAAGGGAGTCCTTCTCACCGAATCCTGGCCCTCCAGCTTCCCGGGAAATGCTGGTGGAGCCCGGCTCCCCGCTGTGCTTGGGGGGCAGCCGAGGCGATGGCTGGAAGGGGCACGAGCAGCCTCCGCTCTCTCCCGGCATTTCTGCCCGGCCGTTGTGCCTTGGGCAGTGCGGAATTTTGGGGATGGTTTGGAAACCTCTCTTCGGAGCACAAATTCGCCTGGGAAAGGCGTGTGTGGCGGGGAACACGGTGATCCTTTCTGAAAGATGGGTGGGGTGAAAAGTGTCCCCACCAAGAGGAATTTCCCAGCGCAGCCAAAGGAAAAGGTGGCAGCAAAGAGAAAGCGCGTTGTTGCAGTTAATTAAATGAAGCTCTGATACCTGAGCTGAATTTCATACGCTTACATAAAACTTATATCTAAGTGTAGGTGTTTGTATAAACCACCTATAAAACTGCACCGTTTCCTTGCCGCCTGGTGTGTTGTTAGCAGGCCCGAGCGGGGAAGGGCTCCGCTTTCCCAGGCAGCGGCTACAAATTTTTGGTATTTTCTTTTCCTGCCTCAAATAAGGCTGTAAAACTGAAATGCCAGAAGTTCTTCAGGAGGCAGGAACTGAAAACAGAAAGCAGCTTCGTCGGTCAACCAAGTGGCTCCCTGCAAGGAACTGGAACTTTTGTTTCCTGTCTGGCTTTTAATACTTCTTACTATTAATTAACATTTCAAAACGAAAAGTCATTCTCGGCTGAAAAAGCCGGAGGTCTCAATTTGAAAGCGTCAGGGTTCGACTTTCTGATTATTTCTTTTGTAACTGGGGGAGAATTCGTCGGAACAGATCCCTTTCAGCACTGATATCCGCTTCTGATAAAACAGTATTTTTTAATTAAAGGAAAAATTACCAACGGTGAGGCTCCATTTGCAGGCGAATATAAAGAGGGGCTGTTGCAGTGATGGGGACAAAGTGTGTGGAGGCAGACAGGCTTGAGTCCACCCGGACTCGACGGCTGAAATGGCGTCCAGGNACAGATCCCTTTCAGCACTGATATCCGCTTCTGATAAAACAGTATTTTTTAATTAAAGGAAAAATTACCAACGGTGAGGCTCCATTTGCAGGCGAATATAAAGAGGGGCTGTTGCAGTGATGGGGACAAAGTGTGTGGAGGCAGACAGGCTTGAGTCCACCCGGACTCGACGGCTGAAACGGCGTCCAGGTGTAATTGAGATCCTGGCTGCCCTAGAAATGCCTTGAACTACAATAAATAATTCATATAGGGGAAAAAAAAAATTACTTCTCATTCAAAAAATCCACCCGGAATGGAAACCTCCAGACGCAGAATGTCGGTGTTTTGCTGGCAAAGGTGCACGCGCTCTGATTGGGGTCCAGAGCGAGAAGGAGGGGGAAGCGCGGGGAAGGGGAGGTTCGCACGGTTGTGCCAGGTTTGGGAGCAGGGACCATCAGTCGTCGGTCCTCGCCGTGCAAGAATCAACCCGTGGCTCGGTAACAGGCTTCAGGCAAAACGGAGATTGGGTTTTCCCATCCAACAGTGCCGGGCTGGGGTGGTCCGTGTCCTGCAGCCCCCGGGAGCGGAGCTGCAGCTTTGGCTCACAAACAGAGCCGGAGGAGCGGATTGAGAGACGGTCTAGGTAGCAGAGGGCATCCCCAGGCAGCAATTGCCATTTCCCAAGAGATTAGGGGTACAGTAATTCAGGAGCTCGCATTAGCTTTTCCTCCTATGACCCAAATCTGATGCGAGTTAGTTAATTTGTGCAGACGGGGACTGCACGTGGACGCGGCGCGGCGGCCCCGTCGCTACCCTCTCCTCCACCCCCACGCAGTCTGCCATGCAGGTGCTGCGCTAAAAACCTTGGATCTTTAATTCCTAGCGATCCTGATTTGGTAAGTGAAGGGGAGGGAAGGTTGAAATCGGCGTCAGCAATAAACAAAATTCCTTGCGTAAAGCCTGGCTTGAAAACCAAGGAGTGCAGTGGCGTTGAGGCTGCCTTTCAATTATGCACGTTTCTCAGCCAGGTTTTATCGAATCACACGGTATAAACGATAAACCTGGCCGTGTTGAGTGCACAAGCAGCAAAATGATCTTTGAAGATCAAAAATCCCAGGAGCTGAGCTTGCTCCGTGGAAGTCAGGAGGGAAGCGGTCGGCTCCCCGTAGACGCGGCGTTTGCATCTTCCCCGATCGGTCCATAAGCAAATCACCCGGGCCCTCCACGGAGCCGAGGAGGCGGCTGCTCCGAGGGCTTCACAGATGCGTAAACCCCGGGATCAGCGCCCAGGCTGCCGGGCGCTGAGTTATCTGTGCGCGTCTTGACATAGCTCAGCTGGGTGACGCAGGCTCAGCGAGCTGCCGGCTCCTTCCGGTCTCCACGCACGGAAGCGCTTGTCGGCGTCATGGGCATCGCGTGCCCCCGCGGTTCGGGGGGTTTGTTGGGCATTTCTTCTCCAGAGCTGAAACAGCGCCGCTCTCTCCTGATTTTTCAGGGAAAAACTCGCAGGGCAGCCGTGCCCTGCTAAGGGTCATCCCAGCATCAGTGGAGTCTCGCGGCCGGCCGTCGCCCAGGAGCGGGGATGCATTCGGGGGCAAAAGCGTTGTGGTTTGTTCTCAGCCGGGAACAGCATCCCTGCCATCGGGGACGCGGCTCTGAGCATCACCTCTGCCTGTCCCCAGCCCCGCGAGGGGCTCCCGTTAGGGAAAGAGCTAACGATAAAACCAACAGCCCGAGCTGCTAAACCTGGCTGCAGGGCTTGTTCAGGTGGGAGTGAGCTCAGCGCACAGCTGGGGATCTCGGCAGTGGTTTGACAAGCCCTATTTTAAATAATTCAAGCCGTGAGCCCTCTGCCCTCTCTCTTGGGGAGTTATTCTGCTCTCAGAAGCTCCTTGCACCGCGATGTCCCCTTTGACACCCACCTCGGGAGCATCAGCTCCTTGCAAACGCCCTTCGAGCAGCCCCTTCCCTTTCTGCTGGTTACAGTCACCGCAGCGGGGTTTCGGGGGAGCTTTTCGCTGGTGCTGGGCCTGTCTTGGCACAACACGGGCGGGTGTCGAGGCGTACGGCAGAGGAGGTGCCCCATCAGCCCCATCAGCCCCTCCTGAGGCTGAAGCCAGTTTCCCCAGGGGGGTGACACGTGCTGCTTTGGGCAGCGCTCAGGAGCAAGGCGAAGGCAGGACCAGGCAACGGACGGCAGGATCCCGGGGCTGCTGCCCTCAGGATGCGACCTCACCCTGGGATTCATCACCCGTTTCGCATTGTGCCACCCCAAACCGCCCCCGGGGCCTTCGCGCTGCGCTTTTTAACATTTACTGGCTGGCGGCGGCGCAGGTCGGTGCCGTTTGAGATGCTGCTGCTCAAATCCGCCATCGCCAGGGAAGGAAATATTTATTTGCGGCCGGATATTTGTTGAAGGAATAGGAGCGAGACGGTTTGGGGAGAAAAAAAAAGGACAAACGAAACAACTCAGGGAGCCTCCCCTGCCTTACCGATGCGCAAGTTTCCGTTCGTCTGCTCTGAAATCTCTGTAATTTACTCTTCCTTCCCGTGCGATATTTACGGCTTTTATGTTGTTTGAAGGTTATTTATAACAATTATGTAAGGAAGAAAAAAAAGGGCCGTAAACCGAGGTAATTTACTGTAAAATATACGAACCGCTAAAAAAAAAAACCTAAATAAATGATCAAGCGGCGCTCTTCTGTGCCGTTACAAGCACTGCAGGTGGAGGCACCCGTCACTGCAGGCAAGGTCCCCGCTCCGCCTCGGCACAGGCGCCTTCGCTTCTGATTGCATCCAAGCAATTAGTTCAGCGGTCTCCGATCAGGAAAGAATAGCGAATCGCAGCGCGCATGGGAAAGACGCGGGGGGACGTGTACGGCAGTGGCGCCACGGGAGCGTGGTCGAGCCAGCGATGACCTGGGCTGGGTTTTACCTTCATTTTCCCGAGGAGACGAGCTGAGAGCATCCGTACCAGCCTGCCTGAGCCGCGGGCAGCGTCCCACCGGGCTCGGCACCGGATCCCTCCTGGCCCTGGGCTGCAAATGAGCTTTTCTTCGGCTGCCCGGCAGTGCTGGGAAGCCCTTTGTAGCGCTGGCAGCACGTCGGAAGGATTGCAATTCTCGGTGGCAGGCTTCTTATTCAGGTCTGCCTTTGCAAATTTGATTATAATGGCTTAAAGAGAACCACCCCTTGATAAGGCTACCAAAAATAATAATAATAAGAAAGGCTGAATGGGGATAAATGAATGCATCAAATTGAGAAACTATAACTCAGTCATTAGACACACGCAGTGAAGTGAAGCCAGTAAGTGCTGACGCGGCGTTTGCGCTCTCCATTCGCTCTCTCCGTCACTTCGCCCCCTCCCACCCCCGCCCCGGAGAGAGGCAAAACTGAGCAACACGAGCCAAAGGCAGCGGACGGCGTGGCGATGCCCATCACGCCGCTGCCGAGCCGGGCAGGGTCAGGAGAAACCTGCCAAGGGCCCGGTCCAGGCTGAGGTTTATAATCCCTCCTGCAGGAGGGAAAAAATAATTTTCTTCCTTTTCTCGGCGTGTTCGCCTGTGCTTTTGTTTTTGCTTTGCTTTTCCAGTGGCATAATTACCTCTACGCCAGGCATTTAAGTAGCATCGTAAACAAGACGGTACATAAACGGAACGAAAATAGGGAACAATTGAGTGTAAATAAATACACAGGTAACGAGAGCGCGAGCGAAAAACCACTGTCTGATTACACAAACCCCGGCAGCTCTAAGCTCTGCAGGCGACAGCCCGGGCTCGGAACTGGGGCTGCGAATAACCGCACGCGCGGGCAGCGGGCACCGCTGTGCTCCCTAAGGTGCACGCTGGGTCGTTACGGGGGTGATTTGGGGATCTTCCCCGGCAGACCCCTCTTCGCTTGCCCCTCGGAGGGCCACGCCGTGGGTGCAGAGCCCGTGGGGACAAAGGGACGGGGCTGCAAACCCCACAGCCGAGCATCCCTGCGAGGCTCCAGCCGCGGGGGTGTCGATGCTGCCGCTCCGCTTGAGAAAGGGTAAAGAAGATCGAAGGCAAGCGGGCGCGGTGACAGCCGAGCACGCCGCAGCTGCCGAAACGCTTTGGCTCACCGCAGGTGGAGGGGTTTTTGAGGGGTGGGGGAGGCGTCGCGGTGCACGAGCGGGGGGGAAGACGATGCACGCTGGTTTCACGAGGATGCCGCATCGCGCCGGAGGCCCTGCCGCGGTTCGGGAGGCAGGAGGGAAGGCAGGCGAGTCGGGAGGGCTGCCCGGTCCCGCTGCCTGCGCAGGCAGCCGCTGCCCTCCCACTTTGAAGCCGCCTTGAAAGAGAATTTCCAGTTAGCCCGTTTGGGCTCAGCTTCACTGGGAGGCGGCAGCGGTGGTTTTTGCCCTGTCCCAGTTCACGCGATTCACAGCCCAGTTCAGGGGCTGCGGGTAATTTTCTTGTGTGAAGACAAAAGGCTGGGGGGGGGCTTGTTTGACTTTTAAAACAAAATTAAATGATGTTTGCGAAGTCTCTGTGGGCTCTTATCAGCCTTTTCCATTTCCTGAGGAATCCCATTCATTTGCTGTCCTCTGTGAGCTCGAGACCTAGATCTGAAGAGCTGTTTATTATCTGCTTTGCCTTCTGATAAGCTCCTGTTTATAAATTCGCCTCCCCTACTACGTATCTCCATTTGGGTTTTTTTCTGGTTTTTTCTTTTTTTTTTTTTTTTT
>VZSC01012357.1:277634-291426 GCA_013398225.1 Steatornis caripensis | reverse complement strand
GGCACGGGCGCCAGCAGGGACTCCCCACAGAGATGAGAAAAGCCAGAGAACTGGAGCAGGACAAGGACAGGATCACAGCCTCTTTCAAGGAAGTAAATAGGAGGTAAAGTCTNTTAACGCTTAGGAGAAGCGAGTTGTGTCCAACTTTGCTGGCACGGGCGCCAGCAGGGACTCCCCACAGAGATGAGAAAAGCCAGAGAACTGGAGCAGGACAAGGACAGGATCACAGCCTCTTTCAAGGAAGTAAATAGGAGGTAAAGTCTCCACTCTGTCAACATTAACAGGGTGCTTTTTTTTTCTTGATTTCAGCATAGCCAGAGTTTCAAATGCATAGTTTACAGCCCATAAATATCTGAGTTAAAGGACAGGCATTTAACTCTTTGGTGGCCCACACTTTCAGTACCACTTGAAATAGGAAGACCCGACGCATAAACGGGAGGAATTGGACCAAATACGGGGGCATCAAAGGTTCAAGCCCTCTGTAAAAGCAATAGAAAAAAAATGTTGAGTGATCCCTGTGCGCAGGGGGTAGCTGCACGTTGCTCACACTTCGTTTAGAGACGCTCTCTTGCTCAATGCACTAAGCAACTTCCTCCCTCTCACAAAATAATTCCTTGCTGGTCCCAGGCGAGCGCCCCAGGTTCAGAGCACACAGGCACAGCGGTGCTCACCCAGCAGCTCAGAGCCTCCCCTCCGTCCCACAGCCCCAGCCGTACTCAGGGATGGGTCACACGTGGAGCTGTACGGCCTTCTCTGAAGGTACAGAGAAAGAGACCCTGCCTGCTGCTTGCGCAGCGTACAATCTTTACATGCACGTGTTTTGAACTACCTTAACGTAGCAGTAAACAGCTTACACTCTTCATGGTTGAGGCAGATGACCACTTCAACATTTGGGTATTAAAATTCAAATTAAATACTCTTCCAACCTCATATTCCTCTAAGAGCAGAGTGCAATACACACATCCAAAGACTTTTTTTGGAGCAGAACCGCAAGTTTGGCACACACGTACAAAATGAATGATCAAAAACCTATTCAAAACTCAGATGACTTGACATAAAAAACCCCATCTGTCATCCCAGTTCAGAAAATAGGATGACAGATTAAGTCCCTCCCAGTACCATACAACTCACTGACAAATTATCCAAATGAAAAAGCAACGTAAGGTTTCTCCAACCATATTTTCTGCATTTGCTAATGCACATCAGGATATTTAACCCAAAAGAAACCATTCAGCAGTACACCGAGATCAGAACTGCCAATCTGATGCCCACAGCCTGGGTATCTTTGCGCCAAAGTTATCTTGGTAATACATTCACACAGAACAGACCCTGGACGTACATTTCATTTTTCCTGCCAGCATCCTCAGCACTTCTTAAAGGTTCGAAAGTGCCTTTTGTGGGTTCCACGGCAGAGGAAGAATCACCGCATCCTCTACAAATTCCAGCCAGCCTCCGCCCTGCCTCTCTCAGAGCTGGAATTCAGGTTCCCACCGAGGCACAAAGAAACACAGCCACCTGGACCATAGCTCCGAGCTCTCACTTGAGGAAAGGGTCCACACTTTTACTGCAAAAGGGCCCACAAAATCAGGTAAGCAGCAACTAGCGTGTTGATATCATAGAAAGCATTGCTGGCCTGGCACAGAAAAAGAAACAAAAACCCCAAATAGGGTTAGGATTTAGGTTGGAAATATTTTTTAAATAGAACTTTTACTAGGATGTTAAGTGATGCACCAAAGCACAGGATCCCATTTCTCTACTTAAACAGCAACAGAGTGAAAAGTAGAACCATACGTCAAGTTATCTTCAAAAACATTGTCCAAAACACACCCCAAATAATTGCAAGACCCACAGTGGCAAAGCTGTTTGGCCTACAAGCCCAGAAGAACAATCAACATTGGGTGTATTTGCACTATCCACTACAACTAGGTACTTCCCACAAAATCCATCTTAAAGCAAAAGCTTGGATCTGCAAAATTATTTAAGTAACTAACAACTATTGACATCTACACGTTTGGTATCTAAAAAAATGGAAGTTATTTTAGAACTAAATTTGTCATTGGATGGGGCTTTGAGCAACTCCATCTAGTGGAAGGTGTCTCTGCCCATGGCAGGGGGTTGGAACTAGATGATCTTTAAAGTCCCTTCCAACGCAAACCATTCTATGATTCAATAATAACTTCTAGCATATATTTTCCCACATCATGAATAAAGCTGGATTATCTTTCAGTTCTTGGCTGCGTTTGTGCTAAACATCAGGGTTTATATATTTGCAGATTGCAAGCCTAGATCTATTTTCTTGACACCTAAACCAGCTACTACAGGACAGCTGGAGGCTCGATGTTAATCTCACACAGAAATTACTTGTATTCTCCACACTGTGAAAATTTTCAAATCAAATCATAAAAATGTATAGGAATTTGTAATACAATTAGTGACTGATGTGATGGGTAGATTTTGGAGATGCACCACCTGAGGCTCTACTGCACCTGTGGGTCAGCAATCATTTNTACAGGACAGCTGGAGGCTCGATGTTAATCTCACACAGAAATTACTTGTATTCTCCACACTGTGAAAATTTTCAAATCAAATCATAAAAATGTATAGCAATTTGTAATACAATTAGTGACTGATGTGATGGGTAGATTTTGGAGATGCACCACCTGAGGCTCTACTGCACCTGCGGGTCAGCAATCATTTCCTCCCAAACGCACCAAGGACAAGGACGGAGCTCCGGACACAGCAGCTCCCAACTCTCTCTCACACACGTATGCAAGACATCTGAGATGATTCATTTTCTANGGCTCGATGTTAATCTCACACAGAAATTACTTGTATTCTCCACACTGTGAAAATTTTCAAATCAAATCATAAAAATGTATAGGAATTTGTAATACAATTAGTGACTGATGTGATGGGTAGATTTTGGAGATGCACCACCTGAGGCTCTACTGCACCTGTGGGTCAGCAATCATTTCCTCCCAAACGCACCAAGGACAAGGACGGAGCTCCTGACACAGCAGCTCCCAACTCTCTCACACACGCATGCAAGACATCTGAGATGATTCATTTTCTATATCTGCGTTCTTTCATGGTACTGTAGTCCCCTGGAAAAGCCGCATTGCTGACACCCCTTAGCTTACAATCCACAGAGCATCCCAATCACCCAGCCGTACTGGTCCCACTTGGTGAGCACATTCACCTCCAGGACCGAAGAGGCACACAAGCAGTAATGGATATGGATACACACCTATTTAATGTTTTTACCTGACTATTCAGATTAGCTGTACTAGCAAACAGCAAAGGAACAGTGCCATACTGGAGCATCATTTCTAACGAAACACTAGTAAACAAGACCAAGAGTTCAGGAGGAAAAAAAAAAAAAGTTTTTTCCATGAATCTGAATTGATGATGTGTTTCTACTACTATGCCTAATACTAATTATTTTTCACTACGTTTAACAGGAAAACACACAATTTCTTTTTTAAAGCTACTCTGAAAATACCTCAAACCACCTACCTCTGTTTATGGAGCTACTTAACACTTCATAGCTATAGCTTCCACTAATTTCACAATACCAATAATACATTAGTGTTCACAGATTTTAAAAATCAAACAGAACTGAAACAAGAAGTATAAATCAAGGGTAAATACTCTACCTTGGGGAGGAGGGGGGAACCAAACTAATAACACAAATTGGGAGAATCCAGCTCCATTAGCTTACCAAAGTCAGGAAACGCAGATTTAATTGTAGAATTGAAGAATATTACGCTGTTATGCAGAACCTGAAGTCACAAGAAATTATATAAACACCTCTATTGCCCTGCCTTACTGGATCTGTCCTCATCACCACTGGGCACATTGCACCTTCAGTCTACCACGTTTCGCTATAAATCCTGCAACAATATACTATCTTTATGCAGTTCCTATTCCCTCTAACCTGGCCTATCAGAAATTGATTCCTCAGCCAGGTCAGCTACAACAGATTTCTGGTATAAGGCAAGAAACAAAAGGAAAACAACCCAGGAGGGATGTTGCAGAAAAGGCATATATCCTCCGGGAAGCTTTTCCTGGAAAACAAATGCACTTACAAATTCAGAACAAGACTTCAGGTATTTCTTAGCTTCAGGCTAAACATTTGCCCAAGCTACAGTAGCTTTTGCAGATCCAGCCTATTAAAAAGAAGTTAAAACAAGACGGAAATAGCATCTCCCCAACTAACACATTTTTAATTCAAAAACTAACAAAAAAAAAAAGTCACATTTACATCAGGAATACCACCATCAAGTCTATACTGGCTAAATAAATGGCTTTATTACTCTGGTTCTTTAGCGTAAAGAACAAACTCAAAGAAATCAAGCTCCTAGACCCACCATATATATGTCCAAAAGCAACTTACACATTCACAGTGATGGTACATCCACTCCTCTTAACAAGGATTCAGTCCAAGAATTGCATCAGGCAAAGAACAAGCAGGCTGTTAGTATGGTCACAGCCTAACTGCTGCCTCATCCGTGCTAACCAACCTCCGAGCATCTTTCAGAAAACACTATTGTCACAGATTATAGAAAATACAGCAAAAAATCCAAATCTGGAGAACAGTACTGCCAACAAGTTATCTTTGTTAAATACGTCATGTAGGTTTTCATGGAAAAGTGCCATCCCACCTGTAAAGTGTTTAGAAAACAGACATTCAGAAATCCTCCCCATCACTAATCCCAATGCACATGAGTCTAAAACCATCTCAAAGCAGTGCTTATTACAGCTACGGCAAACCTGTCAGTAGGGACTCCGAGCTCCTTCATGCTTATCCTATCGGGTGGAAGAGCAAAGACTTCGGACTGCTTGTTACTGTTGTTCCCCTTGGCTCCTTACTTTTACTTACATTTAGAGTTCAGAAAGCAAGCACTACCTGCACACAAACCATTGATTTCCCATTAGATCCCTCTGACGGCATCTGCACGGTACACGACGGGAGAGGAGGCAATAGCAGTTCAATGCAGAATTTTATAGCTGAACAAAGCTGTAATTTGCTCCTTGTTAGAGTTCTTGTTTAAAAAAGCTAAGTGATACTATGCAGACATGAGTATCGCCACGTCTCTGAATCTTGCAGCTGAAAGAGTTTAATTTACAGTTCCTACCGCTGAAGGTTCCTCCTTTCCACATCTCTCTCCGGAAACACTGAGAAGCTCATTTTTAGGAATGCTCTCCTGAAATTCCATTCAAAATAAAACAGCCCAAAGTGTAACAGTTGTAATTCACATGATAGCACATCTGAAGTGGAACTGATTCCCAGAGAGGCCCGGACATACATGTGTAGCAGTTATCTCAGAACAGCCCCGACCCAGTGCATGGTTTCACCACAGCCACATCAAACCAGAGATGTGTGAGAAAATCTCTAACAGCAACACTTTTCCGTCTGCTCCATATGGTCAGGTTTCCAGTATCTACTGCTCCTGGAAAGGAATTCGGTCAGCCATGCCCTACCTAAAGGAGTACATCTACAATTCAAAGCCACTCCCAAAGTTCGTCAGTTAGTTATAAAAGGCAGAGGTACTGTAAGATGTACAATAAAAGTCTAAAAAACCAAAAATACCCCACCAGTTAGTTTGGGGAGGTGACATCCATCCTCAAAAACTGAACCTGCAAGACTGGGCTTTATTCTGCCATTTTTAAACAGAGCTTGCCAATGACATTCAGAGGTCTAATTAACTAAAGATCCATATAACGCACACAACAGGAAACCTCTTAAGAAAATGGCATGGTTTGCTTGTGACTGAATAAGAGGGAAGGAAACAAACCGCAGCCCACCCTGCTGCTGCCGTTTTATACAGCGATGGGTGCAAACCTCGTCAGAACTCTGACCTGAAAGCGACATTTTGTTCTCAAAAGAGGAAAAAATTGTAACATACAGTAAACCGTAAACAAACTAATAGTTCTACCATTCATTTTATGTATCTTTGAGACTGTTAATTCAGTTACGCATGTCAGGGCTTGCTTACCTCAGCTGCTGACTGAAATTAAGCATTCTAAAACAATTTCTATTATCCTTATGTCATAATTTAATTAAAAACCATAAAAAGTGGTGAAATCATTACCTCTTGTGTTTGGACAGCAAATACAAACTTCTCTTGTTAACAGCCACTTTCTTGCTTTTGTGTCCTCAACTCAGAATAAAGCAAGCCAACTCTTTTGTCCTTAAAATTATAAAGTTCTCACAAAAAAGCCTTTTCATTCACTTTAATTAAACCACATTTCTAGGCCTAACTAATTTACAGTGTCCCTTTAGGGAGTCAAATCTGGGGCTTAGAAGCATTTGTGACTTCAATTTATCCACTGGGTTTCAAACTCCCAATTTTCCCAGAGGATTATGAAAGCCTGCCAATTTAGCTTGATGCATTAAAACTGTTTACACAAGTCCAAAATACATTCAAACATAAAGTAGTTTGGTTTCAGCCCCTGCTCTCCCACTGCTCTCCCCACCCCCCCACCCCCCCTTTTTTTTAAGCCCAAAGAAACTGGCAGGAGAAGTGGGAACCAGACCCGGACTGGAGACTGCATTCACAACTACGAGCTGAGTTTCAGTGAAACAAGAGAGAATCAGGCAAGAGACAACAGTGAGTATTCTTCTTGAATTTAATACAACATCTGAAATCCAAGGTAGTTGTACCTCTCCAAAATATATCGTAACTGTTCATAAAGCATAGCTGTGCTTCCGTCTCTTGCTCCTTCCATTGCACTTTTATTATCTGTAAGTCACCCACATGTACAAGCAGCTCCAGAAAGCTAAAGAAAATTTATTTAAATACAAGAAGTAAGCCTACTTCTACAGTAAGACAGATTCGCACTCAAAAGTATCTTGCCTAAACGCTGCAATGGGATGCAATCCACATCATTAGATGGGGCAGAAAGGCAGTGTAGACCATCACCAAAAAAAGAAACTGGATTCTCCAACACTTGCTAAAAATAAATTGTCCTTCCCAATGAACAGCACTGTCATGTAAAATAGAGCAGCACAGACACTAAAAAGTCAGGAGAGCAGTTGGGAAACCAGTAGTTAAAGAACACCAAGACACAGCTATATTTAGTAAACAAGTTAGGCCAAAAGTATTAAGGATAAGCAGAAGAGGCAACACAATCAAAAAAACCTAGTAAAAAAAAAAAAAACTAGTTCACCCAACCTAGTAAGAAATCTTAGGGTAGAAAGCTTAGGAAGCCTATTGTAATATTCACCGATGGTATGCAGCATGACACGGAGCAAAAAGAGAAAAAAAGAAAGTAAGATGCAAAGGGGAGAGGGAAGGAGGAAAAAAAAGAAAAACAAAAACCAGAAAGGGGGGGAAAAAAAAAAGAGGAAAAACGTTTCCTATGTTCCAAGATTTAGTAATAAACTCAGGCTTTTAATGTGTCTGGTGTCTCTCTTCACTTTCCACCCCTACAGCAGCACCACCCGTTCACTACCACCGACTGTGTGAATTATCAGCTTGCCCATGAACACAGCCTTTTCAAATATGAGTACACATACGTGTGTNATTTAGTAATAAACTCAGGCTTTTAATGTGTCTGGTGTCTCTCTTCACTTTCCACCCCTACAGCAGCACCACCCGTTCACTACCACCGACTGTGTGAATTATCAGCTTGCCCATGAACACAGCCTTTTCAAATATGAGTACACATATGTGTGTTTATCCTAAAGACTACTCAAAACTCTCAGCAGAACTTGCACATCATCGCATGGTGTTTCCAGGTATCCATCCTTCAGCACCCGATGAAAGAAAACCCTAGAAAACCAAAATTCTGCATCCATTTCAACAAGCAGATGAATGAAAAAAAGGCTAAAAGGTTAACGGTTCCTCTTTAAGCTGTCGGTGCCTGCGGTCACTTGTCTACAGAGAGGAAAAAGGAGGGGAGCAGTGGCTCCACCTGAGCTCCTGAGCAACTGTAGAAAGATTTCTTGAAAAGAAAGTTAGTGAAGCTTATAAAAAGTTGTTTATCAGGTGATTCTCAGCTCCTAAACAGAAGAATGTCCCTACTAGAAACGCTTAACACCAGCAAGAGCAGAGAGACTTGCACTGTCATCATACATGCCCTGTGCTATAAAATTAATTACCCTCTAACACCTTTCCTATTACATCATGTGTGGGTAAAACAGGAACAACATCCTCGGCCTTAAAATCGTATTAAGGATTAGATTTAGCAAGGAACTAAAGAGAGAAGGGAAAAATAAACCTCAATAATTGATAGAAACCACACCAAGAAGGGAAGCTGCTACTCTGAAGAGCAAGGAGTGACATACAGATCTCCCTGTACTTTACTAACAGCACAATTAGCAGCATAATGCTGCTTACAAAACAAAACAATGCTTCAGAGGATTTGTAAGAGCACTGTTCTTGACCAATTTTTTCCCACTTACATACCTCAGGATAAAAAGCACAGGAAAAAAAATCCTTTCAGAGTAGGTTCTTCAGACAAGAGAAAATCCTGTCAGGTAACTGTACTTCCCATATCAAAAATATTCAGTTGAAGAGTATGAAAAACACACTGCAAGGCCAAAAATTCTTCTCAGCATCCCAGGCATTAAAAGCCTTTCTAAAGGAGATAGAAGAGAGTCTAATAGGGACTCCTGCGTTTGGAATTGTGTTTCTTTCTTTGTTTTTAAAAGCGAGAGTGTTACTCACAACCAGGCCAAATATTGCCAATTGCTCTGTGCAAAAAAACCCCCCATTGTTTTCTAAACACAAGATCCTTTGCTTCTCAGATGGCTACAGAGCATAGGGTTCCTCCTCGCTGCCCATTAACGAAAGCCCCATTTCGCAAAAAGGTGGGCCACCACCGAGTTTCTAAAGCAAAGAGCCTGCCTGCCTTGCTGCTGTAGCTTAATCACCCCTGGCACCAACCAAAGCCATCCTTCTCGGGCAGGATAAGACTGACATCCTGCCAAAGTTTTTATTTTTAAGAAGACTAGCACACTGACAATAGCACACAGTAATCCCACAAACTGAGTCCCATGAATCAAGCTGAAGTCGCTGTCACTATGAGCAATTGCGCTGCAGCACCACGGCCACTTTTGCAGTCTAGACAGGCAACCGTAAAACTTCATATTCTAGCCCAAATAAATGACAAATATCCCAACTCGCCATAGCTAGTCATTCCACACGCTCATTTTTCTCGGTACTGAACCCAGCCAGAGATGAATCACGATGCACACGTGCTCCCCAGGCTCAGAGCACCGGTGACCACAAGATCCTCTCTGCTTGGACTCTCCTGACCCCTCTAGCGTACGTGCCCACACATCACTGGGGGCTTTAGAGAAGACTTACTGGATTCTAGCAAAGCCACGGGTTCGACAGACTCTATTGGCTTTTCAGATGAAGAACAGCACACATATCCTAACACTGCCTCAGTAGGTATCTGATGGAGACCTAACATACCTACGAAACGAATGTTTTACAGCAACGTTTACACAATACCCAGTATAACAAATGGGGGGAAAAAATTAGTAACTGACCCACGTGCCACCCCCCCAGCAAGTAATCGGTACGTACACTGCAGTTAGTAGCACTACGTATACAGGGACAGAACAATACGTAGATCCTGCATAAAAGGAAAAAGTTAATCTTTCTTATCATTTCTCCAGTTCCTCCTCCAGTAACATCCACAGTAGAACAAAACGTTGGTCTCCACTTAGTCATTACATCTCGCCTTTGACTTCCATTTCTCTGGGGAAAAAAATGCATAAGCTCAACTATTAGTTCTTAAAAAAAAAAAATCCTAAATTATTCTGCTTGCCCAAGACTTCAAGAGAAGGTTGATTTTAATTTCTCTGTGAAAATGTTTTCAAGTCAGAGAGAATTTTTCAGCAAAGACTGCTTCTAAGCTTCAGGGCATCCTGCACAGCTGCACAAAACTCATGGTTAGAATTCTGAACTTGAGACTTCCTGATTTATTTTATGAGTTACTATTGTGCCACAGACCTCATCGCTGGAGAGAGTCCTATTGAAATGCTTTATACCATGTTGTTATCACAGGCTGGCGACAAACTTGGACATGGCTGTAGTCATTTCTTTTTAAATTAATCTGATGAATGCTTCCATATCTTTGTTCACAATGAGTTATTGTTACAGATCTCAATTAGCAGAAGCTTTCTCAGAAAGGAAAACAATGCAACAGCTACAAGTGTTGGAAAACTGTCCACCAAAGAGCACCCCTCACCAGCCCGGGCAGCCAGTCACGGCTTACTCTTCACAAGGCTGAATCTAGTAGGATCAAAAAGATCTCACGTTAGCCAATTAACCCTACAGAAAGTAAGATAAATGAACAGCTTAAGAGATGCCACGGAGAAGTGACTGCAGGGACAGATGCTTGCTATTAAGACAGCACTCTAAGACACCTTTCAGCTGAAGGTGGTCATTAACTGCACCAGAAAGTTATGTTTTGGGCCCAATAAAGACATCGCCCTCCACGCCGCAGCAGTTTCACAATACAGCAAAGACAACCTAAGAGCTGCCAACTACACAGTGCCACCATGGCCCACCTACCTTCAGCTGAGGGCTACTACCGCTTCCCTCCCACCACCTGTCATGCTTCTACTCTCTAACAAGCCAATTTAGGCAGAAACCCACCAAAACACCCAAGGAGAGCAGGAAGGCCATAAATATCATCCATGATGATACGTAAAAATTAAAATTATCGTCGGCAAAACTGTCAGCCTTCTACAGTCCTGCAGCCCTCTGATGGGCTTCTCTGAACCAGCTCACCGTGGGCTCACAGGCACAAGCACCGGGGTGGATGAGATGCAAGGCAGTATTTTGCAGCACAAAGAGCTTTTTTTTTTTTTTTTTTGGTAGAACTCTCTCACATGATTCTTCTGGTGGAATTAACAGCGCTTTCTTTTCCCTGAAGATGCTGTCTTTGGGTTGTTTTGATCAGGACCCTAAGACGTGAGAGAACTTGGCAGAGCCAGAGCCAGACGCCCATGCTGTGCTCCTGTCTCGGCAAGGGCACGAGGCAGAGACCCGGGCACTCAGTCCAAGTTCCCAGACTTCTTGTTCCCATTCAGAAACACATTCTTCAACTTCAAGGGATGCATCTGAAAAAGCCAAAATCCATTGAGGCCTCTGACAACCGTCGTGTTGGAAATGCTCAAATGTAACGTGTGACCGCCCTACTTGAGACAATAAATGGGATGCAATAACCACTTTGCTGCTGGTGATATTCAGAAGGTACTGAAGTCCCAGCAAGTGTGAAATAACTCAGTGTTTTATCGAAAGAGTAAATCAATACCCATTTCGGCTGTGCGAGTTAACTCATACTAGATTTTTTTAACTGCATACAGTAATTGTATACTCTTAAGAAGAGTGCTGCATAAGCATTTACTAAACCAATAACCAAAACAGTTTTCTAAATTACATGTAAAATGGTTTCTTTCATCTGTTTATTCTCATAAAAATTTCAATGTGGAAGCCAAAAGAAAACAGCTGCGTAAAGTATTTTCAACTGTGAGAGACAAGTAAGAAGGTATTTCTGCCTGTGCTGGAGGGCACAATCTGTAATAACATTTTGCCTTCCAGATAATGACAGGAGGCATTAAAAGGACAACTTGCTCTCTAATAAGCTCGCTTGACTGGTTGAGCACGCACATACATAGATAGCACAGTTTTGCCAACAATAATTTTAATTAATTTTTACATTTTGTTCTGAATTACATTAATTTATGGCCTTCCTAAAGGACATTTAGCAGACAGCAAATTAAATTCAAGCCATTAGATTTTAATTAGAGATGTTTTAAAAAAAAATCTCAGAATAATTCACGTTCCTTTGTGAACTCTACATGCTCGCTAGCAGCTAGAGCAACCAACAAGCGATTATAAATACAGAAGAGGACTAAGCAGCAAGATTCGAACCTGAAAACAAGAGCGTCACGTAAAGTTTCACACTTCAAAGCTAAAGATTCCAGGAACGCCTTCTCCTCAGCCCAAACCCAGAAAACCACCGTGCATCAGTGCTTGTCACAAAAGCAAAACCAAGAGACAACTAACAGTGAACATCAGGATATACAGTCCAAAAACGCTGAGCTAAGCTTAATCCTCATTAAATTCTAACTAAATCACAGTGCCTTCTTGACCCAACAGTGAAACAAATGAAAGGTCCAGATGGAACCTCCCTTAATAAGGCAAGCGGGATGCTCTCAAGAGCCCACCACCACTCCGGCGCAAGGTGCTGGGCCACCCAACTGGCCCGCGCCGTTGCTCCGCAAGCAACCTCCACGCAGGAAAACTGAGCTTTATTATTTCAAAATAATTGGGTTTTTTTCCTCTTACAACACAAAATAGTTATTTCCAAATATCGACCTCAGCTGGGCCAGTACTCCAGGAGTTAAAGATACTATCGGTGCCCTTTGATATGGTGATCAGTTCCACTACTGGGTAAAGAGGTTTATAAATATTAACCGTGGCACATCTGCGTATGTCACCCACAGGCACAACCTTCCCTCTGAAAACCGGGAACAGAACCCACACAATTCCTCCGTGTGTCGCTTTCTGATATAAAATGACCATGGAAGTTACTTGGGCGAGGAGAGTAGATGGGGCAAAGAGCCAAACTACCAGAGCATACTGTTAATTATGGTGCACCAGTTTGGTTTGGACAGGTGCCCAAAATGCTGGAGTTGACATTTCAAAAACCTGAAAGGTTAGGATCACACTCAGAAGTATTTAAATGAGTCAATTTTTCCAGAAAATTGAGAACTATTCACTATTATTACAGATCTCACAGGAGTGCTGTAAAAACAAATTAATCTAATTTTTAGAGGCACAGATTTATTCTTCCACAGAAGACGGAGCGAGTTCGATCACGAAACGCCTGCCATAGATGCGGGAGCGCTGAAAGCGAACAGAAGGAGTAGGAAGAGAGCGGCAGGTAGCACCAGACGCCACGCCACCGCAAAGCCCCATGTCACCCTTGCAATTTGCAGAAAACACCCAGGGACGTACCCGCTTTGTAATTCCTACATTTGGACACGCTTTCAGTTCACGCTTTTAACCAGGGCGACTTCGTACTACGCGCAGTCTGTCCTCTGAATCATTCGGAAAGCGGGCTGGCGAAGCGTTTTTCTCCTTAAAGAAACTGACGGCAGTTCGCCGCAGCCTTAACAAAACCGAAGCGAACGCAGCCTGCCAGTTTTCTGGGAGTATGTGGACAAACAAGTCGTGAATATTTTCGATCGCAGCGCAGCTCCAGGCAGAGGGACCTGGCGGGTCAGGAGGAGCCCTCGAGGACACGGAGGGATGCGCGGCCACCGGGAAGGCACCGACTCCCCCGCCGCCGCGGACTCTGCCACCGCTCCCAAGTTCCAGGGCGCACAAGCGAGCGAGCGCCGCGGAGCCGACCCGAGCAAGGCCACGGGGAGCGCCGGCCCACGGCCTCGCGGGGAGCCCCGCGGCAGAGCCGCTCGCGGGGCTCCCGCTGCGCCACACGCGCCCGGCTGTCCCTCCCCACCCCCGGAGCAAACGGGAGGAACGAAAAACAAAATAATATTTAAAAAAAAAAAAAACCCAAACAACCCAAACACCAAAACCCAGCAGCCCGAACCCAGCCGACTAACTCCGCGGAAGCGCAAGCCCAAGCCCAC
This sequence comes from Steatornis caripensis, assembly GCA_013398225.1. Taxonomy (NCBI): domain Eukaryota; kingdom Metazoa; phylum Chordata; class Aves; order Caprimulgiformes; family Steatornithidae; genus Steatornis; species Steatornis caripensis. Next base: position 277,799 of record VZSC01012357.1, on the reverse strand, counting down.
GGCGAGAGAAGAACAAAGGAGGCAAGTGCAGCCGGAGCTCTCGCAACAGATGGTCTGAAGCCGACCACATTTCGCGCTGGCATCCCCTCCCTCCCGCCGCGGCACGGCCGGCGTTTGCACGCACCGGCACGACCGGCACCGCGTCGCCCCCAGCCGCCGCCGCAC
>VZSC01012357.1:233902-276794 GCA_013398225.1 Steatornis caripensis | reverse complement strand
TGGCCGCAGCTGTCGGCCGCGGGCGGCGGGGGGTGCCGGTGGCCGCGCCGGGCCCCGGTCTTTGCCAGCGCACCTTCTCCGGGGTAAGCCGTTCGGGAGTCGGCATCTCGATTCACGTTCAGAAGTTTACACCGTCGGGGCAGTTTGCGGGAGGGTTTGCGGGGCGATCGAATACGACGACCCCGGCAATCAAACCGGGTTTTCTTAGGTTAGTCTAAAAACGTTCGTCCAGACTAGTTTGGGGAAGTTCTTCCACGCTGGGTATTAAGCCAGACGAGCTGTCGCTTCTGTAACCCTACGCTTGTCATGGCTCTGTATAGGCGATCTCTCGCTCCGCTTCCAGCCAGCCACACTCCTGGCTGCCTCCTGAAACTCCCAGCCCTGTGCCCGATGACGAGGGAAAATAAAAAGTAGAACCAGAAATTCAAGTCGGCCATACAGCGTACTATCTAATCTCTCAGCCAAGAGCGTTCCGCAGGTTAAGCAACATCGGGTTGTGTGACGCGTTGCTTTCTCCTTGGTCAGGAAAAGTTACGCGCCCATCTCAACATCCTGTTTTGCTGTGAGTATTTTTCTGTAACGCGCTCAAAGAGCTAGCGCAGCGGTCATGGAGAGAAGTGGATAATTGCCTCGCGAGCGTGTCCCTGACGTTTGCAGACATGGCCTCTAATGGCAGTTTGTGGGTGTTGTTGAAGAGGACTGGGGAGAAACGTGGTGCTGGAGAATAGCACAGACCTCGTGGTAGCAGCGCGTGTTTCCCCAGCGCTTTCCGTCCCTTTAGGCAAAAGCATCGTTGTCTTGCTGATCTGCCGTGTAAAATAAACCCAAGAGGCTTACGCTTGCTCGTATTAGGGGAAAATGCCTTGAAATTTTTCATCAAAACCAAATCTCCACCAGATTTTCCAGCAAATTTTACTGAACAGCTGCCACTGCAATGAATTTTAGTGTGGCTGCCTGCAAACTGCGTAAATAATCCATCTTCCTACATCCGGTAGTTTGTCAAACGAGATGCCTTTCAGTCCATCTGCTCTAAATGGGATGTCGTTAGCCACTAAGTTTCTTGGTTCTTTTCCTTCTGGTCGTAATTACTAGCAGATATTAGGCTTCCTACCTGCTCATGGGGTCTATTGCTGTAGAACAGCTCTATATGGCCGAATTCCGTGGTCTTTTAGCCATGGCAAAAGAGTGCTGCAGTCATGCCAGCAAAAAAAGTCTCTCAAAAATGCTTTGCTTTACAAACGAAAGCAAGAAGGACAAGGCACTACAACTCCCTACCCCCTACTTATTACCTCCCTCTGGCCAGGTTTTCAACATGCTTAAAGCATTGGGAGTACAGAGAGAGAAATCTCCTCTAGCTAGCAAAAGCATCCAGGGAGTTCAGAGCCCGTGGACAGCTTTCTTCAGAAAAGGCCTGCTTTCCCCTGAGCCAGAGCCTTATGTAAATTCTTCAGGTGGCACTTGTGCGCTTCAGTGTGCTGTTTTGTTAAACAAACAAAAAGACCAACCAAACAAAAAGCATGCCCAGCTGCCGCCTTGAGCTCTCAGCACGACCATCCTTCAGACACGCCAGTGAGCAAGTTTTTGCAAGCATCCTTATGTTTGCAAGTGAAGAAGTGTTGCCTCTATTTCATAGACTGGAAACTGAGGCACAGAGGTGAAGACGACAGCGTGGATCCTTGTCTAGATGTTAAATTCCTACTGAAATTAGTTGGAAGCATGAATGAATGCCTTTTATTCTCGGGGTCCTGCAGAGCTTACGCGAAAGCATATAAAAAGTTTTAAGAGCTGCTGAGAAAGCTAGTTCTCCATAATCTTATCTTAAAGCCAAGATGAGTTTGTTACTTAAGTGCTGTTGAAAACCCAGGCTTTGGGACTAACATTTGAAAAATAAAGCTTTGTCACTGCAGAGTTAAGGAATTGAACAAAAACAAGGAAATTAAAAAGCAAGGAAGTTTATGTCTGTGTGACTTGTTAATTAGGAATTTCGAAAGAGCGAATGCAATGGAGGAGTTAACAAAATATGGCAAACACCAGCGTTTAAATTCTTATCTTACCTTCTTAAGTCTAAGCCAAGTTCTGAATGCTACCTGAATTCAGGTGGGGTTTGTTTGGGGTGTTAATTTATTTATTGGTTTTGTTTATGGTGTAGACAACAGATGTAATTGTGGTATAGACAATACACAATAGGAGTTTTAGCAAAAAATCTGCAGTAAATACGTATATGGGTGTGTGTTTATCATCTTTAATAATTTTGCTTGGCTGTTGAGTAGAATAACTTACAATTAAAGCAAAAATAGGGGTTTTTTTAATGTAGAGTTCGGGCAGGTACTGGCAAATTACTCAATATAGCCTGTAGAGTGATAAACAGTATGACTGTTGCAGGTGCAAACCCTAAGGACAAAATTATTTCTTACCACTGGTATACTACCTATTGCTTAACTTGGAGGAGGGAGGAGTTGTACAGAGCTGTAAGGGGCTTAACTTCTGTTTCTTACTTGACAACGATTCAAAAACAGGAACCAAAGAGTTCTTACAAAGTTTTAACAAGCTCAGTGATTGTTGCCTTTTAGCTTATGTTTTGATGCTAAAGAAAGATTGCATTATTCAGGGTTGGAGTGAACTTGCTCTGTCTCACCTCATCTTTCAAATCAGCCAAACATCCAGTGGTTCTTTGCATGTATGGACGGTAAATAGAGAAAGACAACTGCGATACCGCAGGGTGGGAGTTTTACATCAGTTTGACAGATTTACAGTTTGGGAAATCCAAATTCTTGTCTGTAGCCTTCCCTCCCTCTGCAGTGCAGCCTCACGCTTTGCAAGTCCCGCTGATGCAGGAGGCAGCTGGACCGACACGGGGGTAGGCAAAGCCTGACCTATACTGCTCAGAGTAGCTGGTGAGCAACAAGCCAGCACCTCAGCTGCTGTAAATCAGTTTGGTGTTACTGACTTCACCGAACGAGGCTGACATACCCCAGCTGAGGACCTGGACATGTGGAGTCTCCCTCTTACAGAAAATAGGAACCACAGAAAGAGGTCACCCTGAAACACACAGTGAAGGCTACACACATTCCAGAGATTTTTACCCAGCCTTTGAAGGAAATAGGCTATTTTTCCCCCATTGTTTCATTTCTCTGGCACATTTTCCTTGGACTGCAGGTTTTTGAGCAGTACTTCTTGTAAGAATACCTTTGTTTGTTTGGTTTATTTAATTGACACGGTTTGGCAACCTTCAGCCTAGAAATTGTTTATAGCTTTTTGGTGGCTTGAATGTAAATTCTGTTTAAGCATTTTTCCACTGAGGAAACATAAAAATTATTAATAACCAAAAATAAAATTGCTGATATTCTTGTATTCTTATTAAGTTGGGAGTCTGAACCTATGAGCCACTTCATCTTACCCATTAGAAAGAGGAACGTGCTTCCCACGGTACTCCTCTCCTGTTACTTACAACGGTGTCTAGTTTCCTGGACCAAAGTGGAAACATCTGAAGGAAACCTCCCTCCTGCAGTTTTTCTGGTGCACCTCCTCAGGGTGAGCAGCAAGGGAGTCCCAGCCCCACAGGTCTGATCCTGCTCCCACCTGCAGACCTGGGAAGAAAGGAAGGAAGAGGTGCTGCTATTTGTAACCAGCTGTGCCCCACAGCTGGGGGTGTGATCAGTGTAGGATCACTCCCTGTGCCGTGGGCGTGCTTGTTTGAGATGTTCCTTTGCAGAAATGTGGGGTTCTTTATGGTGCCTTGTTTTGAAGAGGAACGACTTTATTGGTTTGCCATGAGGCGTGGGATATTGTTAATTCTCCCAAGTGAGGCTCGAGTTATAAGAAGTTCCCAGGGGTCACTGATGTAAGGGAAAAAAATTGATGCCTGACCTAGAGGTATATGAAATTACTCCTACCTGATTTATTGAGGGTACCGCTCTTACCTCCAACACAGAATCTCTGAATTTTTTCTTTCTGGACTGGGATTTTGCCTCCCCACAGAAGCAGCCTAAAGTTCAGTCCCTCCAAATTACCCAAGGGCATGAATCAGCATATGTAACGCTGAATGGGCTAGAGGGCACTATGAGTCTTGCCAGGGACTTGAGAAGAACTAGAGAGCTTTGATGAAATCTTTTAATTATGTGTTTTAAATAAAATATGACACAGGATTTTCAAAATGGGGCTGAATTTGTTCACTGCTGTGTCTATCCTCATTAATTTTGATAAAGATGCCTAGCTGCTGCTGTGTGATATGTGTTAGAAGCCAGTCTTCTTGATGTTGCTGTGCACCTGCTTCTCTCAGTTTTTGGAAATTATTCCTAGGCGTCTGAGGTTAAGGCATACCTAAGCGTCTCCTGGTCTTCCTCCGTTGTCATATCAAGTAGGAACAGGAGTTGTCTTCCAAAACAAAAATATCAAAGTTTGCCAGAAGGTTTCAAGTGGCTAAACTCTGGTTAGGTGGACTTTTTTATAGTAGGATGGATTGTAGTCTTATTTCTACAGTGCTACTGCTTTGTTGTTGATTAACATGAAAAAAACGCAGAAAGAGTCAGGGTCGACTTTTGCAGCTATATATAGTTGATCTTTAATCAACTTCTGCATGTTTAGTTTTCCAGTTTATTGCAAATAGATTTTGATCACAGTTTGCAAAGTCATTCCCAAATGTTCAGAAATGTCTTAATTTAATACGATAAATATAATTTACTGGCAGTCAGGAAAAAAGCGCATGTTTTTTGAAGACACTCATGATTTGTGAGGGCCTCTGTAATGGACACTCAATAGAGAGAGTTTTAGTTTGAGGAAGTGCCGAGCACCCACTTGCTGAAAAATCAAACTTAGTTTCCTGCTTTTTGTTGATTATCACAAGATTGCAATTCCAAGCCATTAATGAACCTTTGGCAAGAACTGCTTAATTTCCTGGGGTCCTCGTTAAATGCGCATTTTGGTTCAAGCGTAGAACCTACAAAACCCTGTTAGCTTAAGCTGAATTTCACATCGTTGCATTAATGTATTTAGAAAATGGCAGTCTCCTAGAAATGTGACTACCAAGTAAGAGGAAAATAGCAGAGCATTAGTGCTGATTCGTTCACCAGCCCTGGTGGGGAATGGGCAGTTTCAGTGTGATTCCTAAACATTTGAAAATTGGCAGAATTCGAGCAGAGATAGTTGAAACTCTGTGTGCACAACCTTTTTTTTTTTTTTTCATGAGGGGNAAAATAGCAGAGCATTAGTGCTGATTCGTTCACCAGCCCTGGTGGGGAATGGGCAGTTTCAGTGTGATTCCTAAACATTTGAAAATTGGCAGAATTCGAGCAGAGATAGTTGAAACTCTGTGTGCACAACCTTTTTTTTTTTTTTTTCATGAGGGGAACGGCTTAGCATTTGTACTGGAGAGCAGGTTAAAAATTTTGTTCTGAAACTGTGTTGATATCGAGCTGATGTTAAATGAGGAAATCTGAAAAACATTTCACAAAGATGGAAAAATAGAATCTTATCTTCCTTCATCTCTCCCCAATGGATAAGTGGTCTGGTTTCTCATACCAAAGAGCAAACTCAGTTGTTTTTTCAAATTAGTGAGCTCCTCAGGAAATTCATACCTTGGTCCAGGCCCTATAAAAGTCTAATGTCTTACATAAGTGCTAAGTTAAGGATTTAGCTGAAGCATAAATTGGTGCATTGGCTTTGTATCAGCCATTTACGTTAGGGTGCAGTTTTTTCTCTGCCTCAGGAAAAAATGTACTTCAGCTTGTACTCGGGAGCACTGTGAAGAGCTTTGGAGCGGTTCCTTTTCTCTTCTCCCTACTTAGAAAAATTAGGAAAAGGTAAAGCTAACAAGTTGGCGATGTTAACTGGGAGTGCTAACTAGTAGGTGTTAAAACTGCTGGAAGAGCAGCTGATTTTTAGACTGAAGAGCTTACGGGGATCCCCCTTGGGGATTAGTGTTACATGTGGCATTTATATTTTTTTCCTCCGACTGTTAAAACATCTCCTGTAGCTTTGTGTTTTGTACAGATCACTATGCACAATAAGAAGCTGGTCCACACAATAGGCTGTGTGCATGTGTATGTATCTGTAAATAAATACACTCGTATAGATCCTTCTTCATCAGTCCCATTCACCCCTCTGCGATTCTGTTTAAGCTGTTACTCCATTTGAACCATTTGTCAGTGGAAGGAAGTGCCTGCAGAGAAGTGATACATTACTATATAGTTTCTTGCTGTGAAGTGTTGATTTTAAAACAGGCTGGCAGGCTGCAGCCGACCCCGTAATAAAAATGAACAGACGTGGGTTTGGACGTTTTGTTTTTCTTTTGTCCAGTTGTTATGCCCAGTTTAAGGAATCTTTTATTGTCTTTCAGCTATGCCATACTCAACAATAAATTTCTCTCTTATGTTTGGCCTTTTCTGCTCTGGGAGTTTGGGGTTCTTTCCCATTCCCATTTCTACGTTTTTAAGCTGTGACAACAATCCTATTGCCTGGTTATTAGCTAGCAGGGCAGGTGTGCGATGTTTTCTTTTGGAACGGATAGTGTTAGCACCCAAGTTCAGTGATCATCCTCCACTTTACAGACCGAGAACACCAACAAGGTTGTTACTGTAAGACCATAGGCTGGAGAATGAAGACCGAGACCAGGTCAGCATAGGCTAAACTGAAATAAAGTGGAAAGAAACTCTATTCCCATTAGAAAATACTAATCCTGCAATAGTATCTATATATAGATAACTTGGATTAAGGACAAGCCTGCTCTCTGTATACCAGCAGTGCACAACTGAGCTTTTAGGCATTGATATTTTCTGTGTCTGCAGTAACAGACATTTTCTTTACTACTCCACGAGAAAATGTGGATGTAGGAAGGAGGCTTCTGCCAGGCTCTTGGACGCACTTAACGCTGTTACTGCGTTTGTAGGATGGGTCATACAGAGATAGTGTATCACTTGCAAAGTCTAATGTCATATCTGATTGCATCTTTGTTGGGTGAATTATTATTCAGGACCATCATTATCAATCAAGAAAATAAAAATTGTAAGCTTGATTTCTAAATGCTCATCAACACGTCTCAGCTTGGTACCTCCTGCATTCAGAGGACCTTCAAATTAATTTAGAAAGATAGTGTGTTGGGGGTGGTAGTTGATCTCTCTATGGACCAAAGACGCAAAGCTGCAGCTTCAGATCTCTCTTGCACCATGATTCCTGGATGTGGGTCCCTAACAGGTCTAGCCAGAGGAGTTAGATTTTCTGTAGTGAAAGGCAGTACATTATTAACTTATTCATAATAAGGCTGTGTTAGGCTTGCAGTGCCTCGCTGGGGTGAATGAACTCATTTTCAAATAGATTTACCTGTACCTGAAGAATTAGTTAATAAAGCACATTTGTTTTAATTTCCATTACCTACCCTACATTTACAAATTACAGTTCCTGATTAATGACATCAGGAGTTGAACTTTGGCTTTTAAAGAACCAGACCCATGCTGTGCGGTAGACACATTTACATTCCATTTATGCAAGTCATCCAATTAAAATTTACTTATAGAAATTATATAATACACCAGAATTAATACATTATTTCCCCTATTAATCTGCTTTCTTTGCTTTTCAACAGAAGTGACCAGCCTTTCCCTTTGCCCCAAATGGGAATTCATGTCAAAAAAACTCCCTGAAATAGGCAGCAAAACAAAAGGTAAATTTTCCACATCAAATTAGTAAATTATAGTTCTTAAATAAAGAATTGGGAAAAGGAAAGCTTTCCCTTATAATGTTGCTTATATGTTTGCATTTAAAAATTGAAAAAACGTGGTCTGATCCTACAAAATACCAGTTCCTCCTCATGTCAAGAGAAAAATGTCATGGGGCTGAACCGTCTCTGTCATGGGATATCTTGGAGGAAGCAAGTCATTCAGTAATAGCATCACAAACTACTTCAGGTTTATCCTTTTAAAGATAATGAGCAAAATTTACCAGGCGCTTTCGTAACAAAGGCACATAGAAGATTACTTCCAACAGAGCGGTCCAGGTGTGCTGCTAGCGTTAGCCTTTCCTCAGGTTAGTTGACTTGCCAGTGCTTACGAGCAAAGCCGATCGGGAGTCCGGCATCCTCAATAACAGCAGCCACTGTCAGTAACTCTGCAAATTAAAGAGCTGTGCTTGCTGTTTGCTGGAACAGGGAGTGAATGAATTGGCATGAATGATACCTCCCCATGTGGTTCCTGAAATTTTGTCGAGTTGTAGGTAGGGTGTATGCAGTGGGTCGAGGGAAGAGCCCTGGTATAGTATTTGATATTTTCCATGCTTCCACGCAAGAACAGCAGATGGCAGCAAGAGAGACGGTGTGCGTCCAGGCCTGGGGTTTGCCTTCTTCCCTGTGCTGGGTGGGCTTTGCATCATTTCTTGGCCAACGTCTCTTCTAGTTGGTCAAGACAAAATATAAGAAAGTTGAAAATTCCCTTTTCTTTTAGGCGTGTGATCTCAGTATCTGAGACCTTCATCCTGGAAAGGTATTTCTTGGCTCAAGTCTCTGGCCTGACGCTGAAGTATCCTCTGTCCTTTTATGTGGTTTATAATGCTTGAGAAACCACGCGGAAGGCAAAGGTGAGTGCCCAGAGAAACTCCATCTTTTTGTTTTCTTTTAAATGTCATACTGGTGAATAGGAACATTTCTCATGCGAAAACATGCTTCTCGGACAAAATCCTTCGTTTGTCAGAGCCACAGCTCCCAGGGTTTACTGCTGGATGCAGAGAATGTATTAGACTGGAGACAAGATATGAGAAAATTTCTGCCTGACCATCATGCAATAAGTAAATGGAGCCACAGGCAATGCTTTTCAAGAGAAAGAAAAATGTCATTCATAAACTAATACTGATGAAGTTGTGAGACGGGCATTAAAGACAAAAGCTTCATTTAATATCCATCCTTATCCTTTAATATCCATCCAAAAGAACAGCCAGAGGAGACGAGATTTCCACAGGTAGTCCAGAGTCCAGGGCATCGGCATGAGACTCTGCAGCTCCATCTCTGCAGAGAGATAATATGTTTTAAGGAAATAAAGATTAAACTGTGAGAAGGGCAGGTTTCCTTTAGGACTTCATAGCTGAGGAAAGCAAGTGCGTTGGGACAGTACCGAGTCAAATTTAGTGAAAATGTCTCAAATTCTTGTGATACCATGAATGAATGTTGTCTCTTTTTTTTTTTTTGAGCAACTTCTCTGATTCCATTGTTTTGATGGACATTCTTATGTGAAGTTTTTTCTTGCTCATCCTGCACATTATATGCTGGCTGTGCAGATGTCTCATGCTCTGTAGGTTCCTTTACTGCATTTTGGATCAGGCAATCCAGTCCTCTTCAGAGCCATATATTTATAAATCTTTTTCTCTTTAGTCTGCTAATTCTTTCACCATGTTTGTTTTCTGATGTGGCACATAAGACAGTTTTTTGCCTCAGACAGCCCTGCCAGGTTGACTGCTTGTTCCCATCCCAGTTCATAACTGGTAGTGATTTTCTGAAGGTTCTTTGTTTCAGATTTAAGGATGAAAATGTCTTATGGTCTCCTAGTGACTTCAAACTTACAGTGCTCTTCCAGTTGCTGTGTAAGCCTTTTAAAGGTTTCCTTCTCTTTCTGTATCTCTGCATACTTTGGTTTGAAGTATGCGTGATAATGAATGCCATTTTTTTCTGCATAAAAGATGCACGAGACAGACTATATTGGTTATACGTACTCTTTTTTTCTCTGCCAAATCAAAGTATTTAGAGATGTGTCCAGCATTTCTTCATATGGAAAACCACATTTTGCTGTTCCAGCTGTTACAATTTATGGAGATCAAAATCTGATTTAAATGTTCTTTCTGCAAAGACTATCAAATCAGAGTCTTGCTGGGAGAGGACAGGTGGCAGCATAGAAAAGGGGGAATTGATCTATTTCTCTTCTTTTTCTTACTTGAATATGTCTGCTGCTGTATTTTGTGCTTAAGGTAGTGTCCTGAAGCCCAAGAGTTCTGCACTGAATGTTTTCTTGTCACATCCCTCCCTGCCTATGTCAGCCTTCCAGCATCCTTCAGAGCTGGGACTACCAGAGGGGTTACCTGTACTGACCATATATACCTGGATAAGACCATTTCCACCCATTCTGCCGTGGCACACCACACCAGTAGAATGGATGAAAGGGTGGAGTCTGCCCAAGTCTTTTACCAACATGCAAGAAGAGGATGAGCAAACAGTCCACTGGTGTATGAGGAGACTGCAAAGATAACAGCTAAGTGGGAAAGGCACCATCAGGCACTAGTAGACCTTATTTAGTAGTCCAAATGAAAGTATCACTACTTAGTGATAAGGGTTTCAGGTAAATGAAACTGTAAAAGTTTGGTTGTGATGATGGGCATTTGGAAGGGCTTTTAAATTATTCTAGCTGGTCCCACATCAGTCGAAAAGAGTGACTGATCTTGAGGACTACAGAAAATGTAGATTAAAGCTAATAAACATGAATAAAATGGCAAGAAAAATACAAGACTGGAGGAAATGGGGAAAAAATATGGAGGAGAACTTATTAATTATGCCTGATAATGGGGGGAATGGAGCAGCCTTTCTTTAACAGACCTGGAGTCAAGTCAGTAATCTTTTTCTTGTTTTCTGTGCCTTAAGGGTTTAGGTTCATAGGAGGAATACTGCTGAAAACAGTGCTGTGTACTTCAGGCAGCAAGTGAAGAGCTACATTTAAATCATCTTTGTATGTAGCCAAAACAGTGACTCGAGGGCATAGCAAGGGCTGCTGTCTTTCCCCAAGGTCCAGAGAGGCGTTGGCGGGCAGGTACCAGTTTCTCACTCGGCTCCTCTGTCCATTGCACGGACAGTTGCACCAAGCGACATCCAAACAGTACCCTCCTCCAGCAGCAGTGCTTTATGCCCGTTCCCACTCCACTAGCTCTCACTTTAGTAAATGTAGGATGGTGAAAATCTTGACTCAAGAATATGCATCTCACAAATGGAGGAACACTACATGATGCATAAAGGGACTTTTGCTAAAAACTGGCATTTGTCATCAGAACTCACTTCCTTTCAATAAATCACCTTTTTTTAAATATTACAAACTGTTATCTGTAAATGTTACTTGAACCACATTATAGCTGGAATGTGGAAGTATGGATTAAGCACGGTTTGAACGTAATGTGAATATAGAATATGAATAAAATATTTTTTGTGTACTTGGCATTGGCTGCGTTTTATTTTTTCTCAGCATTCTTCCTGTGTTCAGTTCCTGTATTGTCTATACTGGTTACTTAAACAAATTTGGTCTGGATTTCATTTGAAAAAAGCAAGGAGGGCAATATATGCCTTTTAGGAGAAAATTCATGTTTCCTTTTCAGCATTCCTGACGCTTGCTATATGATTGCAAGTACAGTTTATCCTCTAAGTTTGTTTCAGCAGAAGAATTTGCATCACCACTGGAATGCATGTGGCGAGCAGAGAAACTCTATCATCAGCGAAGCCCCTCATCAAAAAGAGTGCGTAGTAGTTTTAAGACTGCATTATGGCTTGGATTGATTTTGTGGTGACTTTTGTTTGGTTTCTTGCCATTATTCCAGAAAATACAAAGATCAAAGAAAGTAAGTCGTATTGATTGGCTTGGGTCTGGTCAAACACTAGATTTGTGTCCTCTAATGTAACTAACGTTTTACAGATGGCTTGGTTCAAGTTGAAGCTAGGGATGCATGTAGATTGAATTATCAGAGGATCAGAACCAGCTGCATTTAGTTTGAAAATACTTTTGTGCATATTCTGTCCAGCAAAACGCACAGAGCAGACTATTGCTGTATGAATTCTAGCAAATGCCTAAAAAAACCCCACAGAGATTAATTGAAGGTCTGCCCCTGTTTACTGCTGGTTACCTTTTCTTAAAAGAACCCACGTTGTATGTGAGAGCACTCATGAGTTCAGGTCCATAAATCTCATCTTTGACAGTGAATTAAGGGTGAAAAAGATCAGATCTGAAAATTTTTTCTTGAATAAAACTAGAATCCAGCCCAGTATCAGTAGGAGATCTGCAAGACACTGGGAGGGACTCCAGTTTCCTGCCTTGCATTTTGTGCACCTTCATAAAGGGATTTGGAACAACGTCATTCTGATTTTGTAATGTTTTGCACTGACTCTGCACATCTCTGAATGACTAGACCAGATGCAAAATGATGAAGCATCTGCACCAGTGAATAGTGGCTTGATCTGCTAGCAGAAGGGTCCTTAATTATTTACTTCTTCAGATTCTGAGTATCAAAATCTTTTCAGGATGTCTCAGGGGACACAGAAATTCCAAACACAGTCTTAAAACAGACCATTTAGATTTTCACTGTTACACCAGATTTACCACAGTTGATTCAATTTATTTAAAGCTCTTGGAAATCACTAATAAAAGACCACTTACATTATAAAAGTGCTCCAAATACACCTTTTCTTATTATTGATTTTAAAATACCAGCATCCGCACTTGCAGCAATGTTATTGCCATTAACTAGATAAACCAGAACCAATTTTCCTAGCATTCGTATTACGTAGTTTATTCTATTCTAGGTTCTTAGGTTCATTACCCACGATGCATTATGAAAACCAAGGGTAAGTTCTTGCTTAGTCCACTTATACTGAAATGATTCCGTATGCTCATCTGCTGCAAAATTCAGAATTCTTTTGCTAAGTTCATCTCTCTGCATGTATGTCTTAAATTTGAAATACATTATTAGTGATGCTTGGTAAGACCAGTTAATTTTTTAAGGGGTGATTCTTGCCGAATTTATTGCATGGGATAATCTCACCAGGAAAAGTTCAAGCTTACTAAGAATGAGCACTTTATGTTTTTATTAAGTTCAGGAGACATTTCTTTGCAGAACTTTTTCCTGAAGCGGATCACTTATGGTAAAATCAGCATGCTTCAGCAATGCATGTTTTTCCCATAAACTTGAAGTCCCTTTACAGCATATGCTGATGCTTCTGAGAAATAAGCTTTTGTCTTGAATACAGAGCCAAACCAATTATTAACTTCTCATGCATAAAGTTTATGATGTGGGCCAGGCCTCTAAAGCTGAGTGCTATTTTGCATCAGGTACTACAGCTATATGATTTTACTAAAAATGTAGCTTTAATATTGTGCAGGTGTGTTTGTGTACCAAAATAAAATACAAAGCAAAGTCTTACCTCTGTCTTCGTCTTGTCTTGGCAGTCTTTGTGGATTGCATTAGATCTGTACATGTTCACCCAGTTAGGCATCTCTCCTTGGTTTTTTGCTAGTTGCCTCTTTAATTCCCGGCAGTAGTGAGTACAAACTGACTTGCTGCAGCAAACTCCAGCGAAGAGCATTATTCAACTCCCAGGAGATTATCTTCTGGAAGTCCTCTATTTTATTTTTTATTTTGAATATTAGTTTAAAAGGAAAATATGGCTCTTAAAATTTCTTGGCCATACCAGAGAAGGTTGGAAAGCATTCAGGCCCTGAGTTCACTAACAGCCTGGATACTTGTGCAAAGAATTATTTCAGTTTTTGCTTGCTAGCGATTTTTATTATTTTTAATCAGGTGTATAATCAGCTTCTACTCACAGAATGAAATCAGTTTATGGAAGGCTTTAACAAATGCATGTATTTTTCTTCTCTTTTGGTCTGTTGAGTTTGCATTCAGCTTGGATTTTTGAACTTTATCCACACCGGGGGATATGGAAATTGGTTTTAACTGATACGTGAAATTCTCTTATAATCAGATTTCATATTTTCAGGACTTCAGAAAATACTTCTGATTTCAGAATCAGTTTTACAATATTGTTATGACAAGAATAATGATATGATACATATATAATAATGTATTGACTATTGTGTTTTAATGCAATGTATATGCTATGGTATACATTGTATTTTAATACAATTTATTGCAGTAAAAACCTATAATTAGGCCTTATAGTCTCTTATGAAATGTTGATGTCTGTCTCAAAAAAATGGCGAGTACGTAATTAGACATTCACAGAACTGTGACAATTTTCAGAAGCAGAAAATGCTGTGCAGTATTTCTATGCTGAAATAATCGTAGCACAATTACTACTGCTGGAGCCCTAATATTTTCAAAAAATACATCAAGGGCATAGATCTGATCTTAGACTTGCTTGCACAGCACTTAGCAAGAGAAGGCATGGATCGGTTGGGTAGGCACTAACGTGGACTGTGAAGAGCTAAGTTCTCCTTAGCCACTCCTGGGGAACCCTGAGCAAGCAGCTTTGCTTCTCCACAGCCAGATCCAACGGAGGGATTCCCATCTCATGTGGGATCAAAGGGGTCCTGTTGCCCTTCTTATTCAAATAGTCACGAGATTACTCCATGAAAAGTAGTCAGCAGCAAGCAAATGCAGCTTGGTTCACCAACATGATATTAAGAGAAGATATTTCAAACTTTCTGTTCAAGCCTTTAAAGAGCAAACAGATTTGGGGAAATAATTTTCCTGATTTTTTTTTTTCCTGCTCCAAACCATTGACTGCTACTGATGAGTCACGTAAGTAGGTCTGCATTAACGGCTCCTGCAAGTTACAATATTACTGAGAGGAAAACTTCCCGTAAAGCTTTAGCTTAGTCTGCTAATGTAAGTATAAAGTAGGAATGAAGAAAAAGTAAACAACAAGTAAAGACATATTAAAGCAAAAAGTCTAGGCCAGGTATTCTTCCATTTACTTGCCAAGACTGGAAGACTGATTTCATGTTGTTTTGCGTGCACTAGCCTCTTGGGTCACCGTCACCTAATCATATCCATGAACCTTCCAAAGCCTGGCTGACAAGGATCTCCATCTCAAGGGACTCACCAGAAAATTTGTGCAGAGAGGTGTCAGTGAACATGGGTTCATTTTTTTAAATGCAAACCACATTTCTACCACCTCAGTTTACCACACAGTAATAAAAGAGAGAAGTCTGATTAAGTTGATTAACTAAAGGTTTTGTTATAAAATAGGGCATGAGATTTAATCATTCTGAGTAGCCACGCAGTGTCGAGTTCAAGAAATTTCTCCACTAATTTTTTCACTAAGAGGGAAAATAAAGTATAGAGAAGGCCAAGTTGCAGGATATGATGGCTTACATCGTTAAATGTATTATTAATGTGATATATAGTATATTATGTGATGCAGTTCCAGGTTTATAAAATGTATCCTGAAACTCACTGGAAACTGGTAATGCTTGATACTTTGTACATCTGATTATCTACAGAGTTGTTGAATGATGCCCATGGGAACTTACCTGTAGGTATTCCTTTTTTCTTTTGCAAATCTTAGCCCCGTATGTGAAGTTTGCTGTGCTTTCACAGATTATGGGCATTTCCTGATAAGTTTATGTTTCTGAGGGCCTGTGGATTTGCTGGTTAACTATGCCTGTAGGATACCCTATGGCATTCCTTGGGTGCAAAGGCGTTGGCGAGAAAATCATCAGACGTAAACTGGTAAGATGAGAGTCGAAGAGAAGAGCGGGAGGAAAGAAACAAGCATCAGAAGAAGTGTCGAAGTGGTGGTCTGAAGGAGGAGTGCTCGTTTCTGTGGCAGTAGCGCTTCAGCTGCGGCTCTGAACCTTCCATTGACCTTGTAGTTCTGCAGAGATACCCGTTAGAATAATTTAACAGGAGCACAGGTTTATTTTTTAAACCTACCTGGAAATAACAGCACAGAATCTGTAAGTGCCTTGCACAAAGAATGAATGCTTTTTTTCTAGGCCCTGCTCTCATAAGGTCAAAACTGAGAGCCTGTATTATAAATATGCTGGTGAAACTGCTCCATGTGGCCTGATCCTAGTTCCCTGAGATCACTGGCAACTTCTTTTGTGTTAACTTAAATGGACTTCTGGTAGGTCCTGGTAATAATTAGAGTACAAAATGTCTGTCACTCTCAGGAGAACAGGTGGATGAATCCATAACTAAGCAAAAAATGAACTTATGCATATTTATTGTGGACAGCTGCAGGCAAAATCCCAGTGTTTTAACCCTGCACGGCCTTTCTTATGTGCCTGCATTCCTTTGCAGTAGCCACCTGTTATTTATCAGTTGCACCACACCAACATAGCCATATGAGGAAGAACTGGCCGTGATTGATACGGACACCGTCCCCAGCGCATGGCCTCGCCTGAGGGACTCCCGGGGACGTCGGAGACATCCAGTGTGAGAGAGCACTACAGGCTGGCTGCTGAGTTTGAATCTTATTTGGAATAAATACACGTGGCTTTTCATCACCTCTTTGGAAAGGACAAATTTGCATAGTAAGAGCAAGGAAAGATAAGATAGATACCAAATCTGGGACAACACACTCCACCCGTGAGTGTGCTTTTCCAACCTTTCTTGGACGAATTGAAACTATCAGTTGAGTGCTTAGTGAAATGCGGCTTAATATTATTTATCAATAATTATTTCAGAGATAAGGAGATTTTGCGATAAACTACACAAAAAAGAAGCAGGGGCTGTGTCTAGCAGACACTAGGCACACAAGAGTAATTTTCGTGAAAAAAACTTGCCTCAGCAATACTGTGTTGCCGATTCACTTCATGATCTGCTCTGCTTTGCTGCTCTGGAAAGGACTAGGACTGCTTCCAATGAAAATGAGAGACAAGCCTTCATTGACTCCAACAGCAGCAGGCTCAAACTTTAAAACACTCCTTTCATTTCACCTACACTTACTGATGTATGTCCGAATAACCAACATCACAGAATTTGAAACAGGCATTCTAGAAGATTTGGGAAATATTCTTGCATATTTTCAGTAGCTCCTTTATACGTTGTTAAATCACCACCTACTCCAAATAAATCCACTGACATCAGCCGCAGTCTTTTGTTGTTAGCTTCAGAAAGTTTTGCCCTATAATTTCACTTGAAAAATATAATTAAGGATGAAATCCTGATTTCTTTGAAGTCAATGACAAAACTTCCATTTTATTTAAGTGTTAATGCTTGTAATTGCAAAGATAACCTTTCACCAGGAATGCAATTCAATTTATATAATTATACTTTCGTGTATGTAATGACTAATGTTTCCCCATTATTGTTTAAAAGAGATTTCAAAGTCTGTACAGCCATGTTTGCTTGCCTACAGAAGGGAGAAATACTTAACAAAAGCTTCCTAGGACACTGCGTGTCCTAATGAAATTACTTTTGACTTTCACTCTTTAAAATCAGCTCTGTCTTTTTTTTTTTCTTTTTTTTTTTTTTTTCTGTTCCTGAATCTGCCAGGGTAATGCTGAGATGGCCATCGGTTGTCAAGATGATCTGAATCTGAGGCTGATAAACAGAGATGGAGTTTCACATTTCAGCCACTGAGTTTTGTAAACATGCAAAAAAATCATCAGGAAAAGATTCTAACATCTGCCTCCTAATCTGCGTTAGCTTAATTTGCTTCTCTACGTGTTGACCTGTACTGGAAAATCGCCGTGAGTTAGTCTACGCCCCTTCACTGTTTGCGTAAATGACTTGGTAGAGGATATTCCTTCACTGTCTTCAAACTTCCAAACTCCTATTTTCCATTGCAGCTCTACCTGTAGTTCGTGGGATATGTAGTACAGGATTGAAACGCTACCATGGGAACCTTAAAGTTTCTTATTCTCCATTCCTTCCTTTTAAAGTGCCGTGATTGAACCTATAAATAAATACCAGGTATAAAGTTCCGGTGCCTGTTTGTTTTTATTAATATCCACAGTAATTCTTGCAGTCCTTTTGGTGGTGTTATTCTGGGAGGAAGAGTGCTCCTCTTCCTCTGTGTTGGCTGTCAAATCAGTTTTTCCTACCTTCTTTCGAAACAGTACTTTATTCCTCACCAAGCACTATCGGTCAAAATCTAAGATATATTTTTAAACCCCGTAGAGTTTGGTTTTAAGGGGACAATTTTTTATTGGGAATAGTGTTGAACTATGACAAGAAGTTGCATAAAGAAGGCATGTGTGTGACTCTGCTGAAAGCTATTGCCGGGCTAATTCTGCATTGAATTAAGAAGCTTTGAAGTTTTACTACTCTCTGGAAAAACTCTGTCCCATTTCATATTCTAGAGCTTTATGTTCCTACTGGTTCATATTACCCGGTCCTTTCTCTTCATTGCTACAAGGATGGTTTCTACAGTGTGGGGTTGTTATAGCACCATAAAATATCAGTGGAGAAAAGGCACCGACTGGTTTTGTTGTCTTTTTTTTCTTTTTTTTTTTTTGGAGACAAGAACAGGCCAGCAGAATATCTACTAATGGTTAACCTTACCTCTTTCCTCTTCCAGTGTATCTTCAGTGCTTTGCCTCCACAAAGGTTATGCAAGGAAAATCAAGCACACAGTAAAAATACGCCTTTCTAACACTGGCGATGAAGCATTGGTCTCTTTATTGCACATTAACTGTCTCATTTTGAAAAGAAAATGGAGTTACAGCACAGTGCATCTGCTGCCGGACAGTGTGGGCACAGGTTCGTGGCATCATAACGAACCCTTCCCAGTACTTGTTGTGAACGCTCCAGATGCCTTGTTTTCATCTAGGACCTAGGGTGAGAGAACTGTATAGTAAGTAGCAGGAATTTCTCTGCAAACTGCCTCTTCCCCACAGCCCATCACCGTCATGGAAGACAAAGTCTTGGATTTATGTATTCATAGGAAAGCTACCACTTTTACTTAAAAAAATGTGGTAAGGTACCTCACATCCATTATGCATTAGGGGTGTCCAGGCAGGAAGCTAATTCCAGATAATTGGTGCTCTATAAATTCACATGCTCCGTTACTGCACCACATCCTTCCTCCCTTTGTAGAGAAGCCACAAGTATGAAATCTCCATAAGCATTTTTCATTACAAAATCCTCTGCTTAGATATAATAACAGCTTTTTCCTTGGCCGTATCTTATATGTTTAACATTTCCCTAAAGCTCCCATTCCCAAGATTTCCTTTTAAGTATAGATGTTTTCCAAATCCTCGTAAATATAGTTGTTATCCTTAATCTCATATTAAGGCAGGTCTATCTATGATTTTAAAAGCACTATGCAGTTACAAAGAGACAAACAGAAAATCTTACCTATCATACAAAAAAGTTACCTGGCAGAAAAAGCTGGGAAGATAACGGTTAGATAAAAATCTCTGGTCCTCTTTTGCCTTTGTAATGCCTTAATCACACCGATGGATTCCCTGCAACAGCCACCCTGACAGCAACCTGATGTTTATTCCTAATCCACTGCAGAAACTGTGGCTGAAAAATAGACCCCTTGGGCTTGCTCCAAATGGGCAAATAGATGGGAACACTGTCAGATGTGCCGCGCCAGTTAACAGCAAGTAGCGTTAAAAATCACGGGAACCTCTATCCACCTCTGCTGCATGCAGCGTGTAATGTCAAACCAAAGCCATGTGTTTATATGTACTCGCAATGTAGTTCTCATTTCCCCCATAGACTGCGAATGTATGGTTTGTTCTAATTATCTATGAAGAACATATTTTACAAGAAATATTTCTGTGCTAGCAAAATAATTGCAGTTATTATTTAAACAACGCGTTCTGGAGTTTTGATCTGGATGCACCAGTCACACCGTTTATTTCTGTTTCATGATTCATTAGGTACAATTCTTGGAATTATTTTTTATTTCAACCATCTTTTAAATTGTCCCTTTGTTATAGTTTCAAGGTCTAACATTTGGATTTGGTGAGCTTCCTAGAAAATAAACTTCAGTTCTGCTCGCTTCCACGCTGGCATCCTTTGGAGAATTCAGCATTCTCTCCTGCGAGCCCTTGGAGTGCGGTGTAATGTGTTTAGCACAACAGAGTGTTTTCCTCTTCCTGTGCTCTGCTTTCCATGTCTCCAAACTGCTCCTCAAGCAGATTGCATACGTAAGTTAGTGCTCTCCCCTCTTTATAATTTTCCGCTTGTTATGTGGAGGAGGTAACAAATCCTTCCCTCACCATGAAATACCTCTCTTGCCAGTCACGGTCTTTAGTGGTGTTCCTCACAGCCTGAAAGGGCTGTTTGTGAGTCTCCCTAAGAGGCAACAGAGTTAATTATTTATGTTTGGCTCCGACTCTCTTCCTTTTCCATGCAGTCATCCCCTGTTCTCTGTTCACTGCAGGTGTGGAAGGTGGACTTCTGCATAGGCAGACCCCCAGTGAAAGAGGGACACCTGAGTACCGGCTCCCGGTGGTACCTTTTCAGCAGTGCCAGCCCGACAGCCGGCTCCTGACCCAGGACACTGTTTTGTCTCAGCCTACTCCATAGTCCCTGGAAATCTGCCATTACAAACCCCACATAGTCTCATTATGAATTTCTACAATATTTGCTCTTGCAAGATGAACAGTCTCAAAAAAGAGATGTGTTTAGCAGGATGTTTTCAGAAAGAGGATCCAAAAAGGATGTGTATATAAATTAAGCAAATTTGATTACTGTTTGGAAAGTACATTTCAGTACAGTTTGTGGCTGTTCTTATCCAGCAGAGCCGTGTACAGACGAAAGGAAATCACATGTATTTACAGAGGGAGAAAAGGATTTGGCACTCTCCAGCACCTTCAGCTGACTCTTAGGTACATTAGCTAAGAGTGTGTTGTATTCCTATCCAGTTTTTAAGAATTATTCCAAAATCCCTCGGCAGCCCATTCATTCCTCACCATTGCACGGGCGACTGGGTTGTGCCGCAGGCAGGAGGTCCCCCTTCCCGTCGCTGCCTGCAGAGGCAGAGGTGGTGGTGCCAGTGGGGGGTCCCCATGGCACCCCAGGGCTCCCCTCTGCCGGAGGGTCCGCAGGTCCTGGGGCTCTCCCGTGCTTCCCCAGGTGCCCTCACATTGCTCATCCTCAGGGAACAGGCGGGCTAAGGCAAGGCTGACCCAGGTCTCCCCCAGCGCCGTATCCGTCATGGTCATCACTGTTGGAGCTCTCAGGATCTGGGGCCAAAATGTGTACCTCAGGATCCTGGTGTCAACAAGCAGGTGAGATGAGAAGGACGCTTCCCACCCTTTGAAGTCAAAGCTTTTATAATTAGATTTTGCTCATATTCCAAAGATGGGTTTTGCCCTGTTTTTGGTTCCCTCCCTGCCCCTGATATCTGTGAGGGCTAAAACATCAGCCGAGACCCCGTGCTGTCACAGGGCTCTCAGGGCTGGACCTTCAGGACATGGAGCATGCAGCTTCTTGACCCCACCATTTTGCAGAGACTTCAGCTTGCTCACATGAGACATGCGAACGGAGGAAATGGTCCTTATTCCTTCTCTCCGCAGCGTGCACATGCTCCAGACTGTGGCCTTCTGGTTTTCATTATGACTAAACATTGGAAATGTGGTGTGCATTTTCCAGAAGGAGCATGTTGTGTATTTAATTTATGAAAGTAAAGAAGAGAGGAAGAGTCTTCTAGATTCCTTTTGGTTCAGAGTTTTGTATAAATGCAAGAACTGGGGTAGTATTGTGCCATGTCTTCCAACGATTATTAGCAAGATGTCTGTGTATATGCTGTTAAAAAATACGATGTTATAAAAAAGATGTGTGGTGCTGTTTTATTTGTAATGTGGTTGTGTACAGGAATCTTATTAACATTTCTTGGTAGGAAGGACATGTACCTAGAGGAAACAAAGCTGCACTATGTGCATGCTATTTCAGTTCCAAAGTCTAAATATTTTTAGCACCTTCATTTCTGGAATAACTTCTACCAGAAGCATGAAACTTAGAGATACACAATACGTGCAGAGAATGCAGGAAAAGACTTATTTTACTTCAACTATGCATATGTACTGGGCTGCATAGTACAGCGTGTGTATTGGGAACTGGCTTAGAGCTGAGACTTGGCAGTACACGGGTGTCCACGGGACAGATAAATGAGCAGTTTCGCTGACGGACCCTGGTCTGCGCCTACAGGATTGTAACAAGACCTCATTTGTCAAAAAAAAAAAAAAAGCCTCAGGAGAAACATAAGATGTCATAAACCTGATTCTTTCTTACTTTTAAGGATTAGGAGTAATTAGGAGTAAGGCTTTTTGATCCAGCAAGGTTAAGATCTAAATTGAAGAAATGGGCTATCCTTATCTGATAAGCGAAAACTCCCGTCTGCTCGGCGCAAGCTTTTCACAGAGCAAAGGCAGTACACCTCGGCATGTGGGGTTTCTGCTGGGAGGTGATGCTTGAGTGAGCACAAGAAGTACCGGCAGAAAACTGATAAATAAGAATCTACCTTTAATTACCAATAGAAAAGAGAACATCTCCCTTCCTTCAAGTGGAGCTGCTGTGGCCCAGTATTTGATCCTTTCTTTACAGGACATGGGCAGCAGCCCAAATTACATGGCAGAGTTACTTCCTGAGAAAAGGTTTCATCCCTAAGAAGGGCTAGAATTTTAACGTGTAAACAGCATGCCCTCTCAGTGCAACAGGGACTGAAGCAGATGCACCATCCCTATGCATTCAAAAGTCTAAATGCAAATCACAAAAATCACTAGATTGATCTAAAAATCATGAGATAGAAAAATACTAGCTGTGCAATTCTTTTCATTTGCTTTGGACTGTTAGAAGTTTTCAGTTTCATTTAAACTTTTCTCTGCAGTCCTGGGGGCAAATTAGTTTTTAAATGAAACCTACAGGACTCCAGAAACCAGAGTTAAAAAAAACCCCAAACCCTCAAATGGTAAGAGTTAGAAATGTTACACTCAAAATATTACACGAGTAGCTGCGAAGGACTGGTTTATTACAATTAGAATGGAGAAAGAGGACATCAAATTAATTCCAGAACTTAATACTGCTGACATGATGAGGGAAGGTAAAGAAGGACGATATAACTTACTAATACGATGCATATGTTTGCAGTGAATCTATTGCAGTGATGGGAGATTGCCAAAGACTTTAAAAAGCGTGCACATACCCACAAAAGCCCTTCTACGAGAGGAGAGCTAAGCATCTCGCTGCAAATTCTGGAACTAATCATGAAGTCCATATTTCTTTCTTCCCTAACCTCATGATGAAGAGGATTGGGTGTTAGCTTGGGAAGGAAAGCCTTACTGCCACCTCGCAATAGTCTTGGGCTTCCCTTAGTACTTTACCTTATTCTTCCCCATTCATTGAAGGAGCCATAGATACAGACAATATTTTTTCTTTCTCATTCTTTCTTCCCATGGCATTGTTCTTCAGATTTTACATGCACGTTCAGGGACGCTAAAGGTATGTTTTGTAACTAGGAGCGAAAGCTCATGAATGCTGAGGACAGAGGCCAAGTAGCAGCAGGGCAGATACTGGTGGGAGTCCGTAATCTCTGCTGTGTATTGGAGAATAGGAGGGAGGGCCAGTTGTTGTGCCCAGGTGGGCTTCCCTCTAGTCTGTGCTCCCACAAATCCTATCTCCTTGTCATTGTAATGACAAAAGCAGTTANCGTAATCTCTGCTGTGTATTGGAGAATAGGAGGGAGGGCCAGTTGTTGTGCCCAGGTGGGCTTCCCTCTAGTCTGTGCTCCCACAAATCCTATCTCCTTGTCATTATAATGACAAAAGCAGTTAAAGAGGTCCCTTCCAACCCCTACCATTCTATGATTCTATGATTCTAATTCGGGGCACTGATGTTCTTCAAAGAAAAGGGACCATACACATATAGAGCTGGGGGTTTCCCCCGTACCAGCAGGCAACTCTGTGAGGCACAGCCCCACACCAGCCACGCCAGACCCTGAGCCATGCCACGGTGAGCTGTTGGCACTAAGCGTCACACGCCGGGTATCTTAATGGTACGCGGGAGCAGGAAATGCTGGCTTCAAGAAGCAGGATAGCCATGTATTCACTCCTCCAGGAACAACTGATGGTTATTATTACTATTAGCAGGGGTTTGCTGGAGACAGCCTGGGTACCTCAGGAGGGTGCTGCCCCAGGCAGCCAGCAGACCCTGCAAGGGGCATTCTGCAGCTGCTGTTCTGCAGGATCTGCAGGATCCCAGATCTCCTGCTCAGACGAGAAGAGCTTTAGAGACAGCAGAAAAGAAACTTATTTTCACAGCAGGGAGGAAAAGAGAAAGATGAGGAGCATGGCACTAAACAAGGAAGAAAATCTAATGGGGGAAAAAGAGAAGTTGGCAGCAGGGAAAGCCAAGTCCAAGAGTTGTGTGAATTATCTGTGCAATTAATATAATAGCTTCCAGGGAAGCTACTGTGGAAGAAGTCCCGTAAGACTATAAGAGAAATCATTAAAAAAAACCCCCAACTACAGAAAAGAAAAACAAAATGATACACTGATGAGAGATCCCATTTTGTATTCTTCAACAAACCATGCTCTAGAATACACGATGATTTTTTGTGTCTTTAGTATTTTTCTTTCCCCTCCTAATGGAGAGTTTTCTCAGCTTTTTGTTTTGTTTTGTTTTCAGTTCTGTGTGCGTAAATCATCATGGCTGGCACTTTCTTTTTACCTCATCTGCACTAAGAAGTGTCCTGCAAAACAGTTCATGATACGGTCGCAAAATCTGAACCATATTTCACATGAATGCTCATATATCATTGTAACACTGTAAGGGCACGATTGCTGGAGACAAGTACAAATTACCCTGCTGGAAGGATAGCTGGTGAGATTTATGTTGTATTGTTGCCGGTTCTTCCAACAGGAAGTTCTCTTTGCTGGTGGTACAAGCGTGGCCACTCTGTTGAGCAATATGCTAAATGGCCAGACATATGGAGTCTAGCCTTTCTGTCTTTATGGTGCAATACCAAAATATGCTACAATATCTGACATAACTCCAGCTGAACCAGCTCCAGGACTGGGAAGAGTTTAGCTGCATCAGCACAGTGGTATGCCCAGGCAAATTAAAATAGGGCAGAGGCTGCACTAATAGAGCTATATTGTTCCTGAAACCAAGATATTATCTCAGCAAAGAGCTGCGCTGTGAAAGACAGCTATACTCTTTGAGACTGACGAGAGATATATGGATAAAGCCTTCAAGATTTAGAGATGAGCACTCATGTAATAGTTTTCATCTTACCTACCTGTTTTAAATATTGGCACAATCCTAAATTATTTTTATCTCTCTTCCCAGGTTTTCCCCTACATTCCAAGAGCTGCTGAAGAAAAACAAAACCCACAACCAAAAATGACTCCAGGGAGTTCAAAAAAGTCCTCAGCCAGTTCTTCTAAAATTCTTGAATAGAAATTGTCCGAGCCTTCCCACTACTATCAGACATCCTTGCTTGTTTATTACGGTTGAAAATTCGTCCACTTTCTCTAAGTTGATCATTTGTTCCAATACATGCATTGAATTACTTAGTCCTTTCACTCCTAATCTTTTTAAGGTCTCTTCTCACTGTTCTTAACTGTGCTGGCCTTAATTTTTTTGCTTCCCTTTTCAGATTTTTACAATACTTTGTGAAATGCACTTGCGATGCATATTTCTATCATAAAGTTTCTTTTTTCTTCCATGGGCCATTTTTTAAAATTTCAAGGCTGTTTTCTGCATTCTCTGTGCTACCAGCTCTGCTTGAGTCTTCCAGCTATGCAGAATTTTACCCAGTTCCTTTCCCTTCAATAGTCATGGCTTGCTGGCCATTTTCTGCCTTCTGCCGTATGAAGAGTAGATTCATCACTTTCCATGTCCTAGATGTAAATGGTGGAGCATCCCAGCCAATTTCTTGTTGACCAATTCTTTCTATGTTGAACGGAAGCAAGTGATGCTTCCTGAATATGTCTGGTCAAGGCCTCCTCAGTTTCTCCATTGGTCTCAGGTAGTGTTGGAACTTTCCTGCGGATCCAGGCTCAGCAGACTCAGTAGAACTGCCAAGAACTGGCTTCAGGAAAGAGAACGTGACAGGCCAAAAGCACTGTTACTGGCTGTTGTATGACTGCATATAGAGGTCACTTGGGAAATTTAAAGCAAATTAAAATACCTGTAGAACTTTCTTATTTGTTAGATCTGTTGATAAGAAAAGAGAACAAGGATAATCAAAGATAGTATAGCCTCACTCTCTGTCCTCCCATGGACACTGGCCAATAGCAAATCCTGGGGAGAAACTTAAGAACTTCCATACAGTATCTCTCCCAACTCCAGAAAAGTTTGACTTGGAGTCTTCCTGTCCTAGAGGTNAACAAGGATAATCAAAGATAGTATAGCCTCACTCTCTGTCCTCCCATGGACACTGGCCAATAGCAAATCCTGGGGAGAAACTTAAGAACTTCCATACAGTATGTCTCCCAACTCCAGAGAAGTTTGACTTGGAGTCTTCCTGTCCTAGAGGCAATGTTTTTGATTTTTACAGCCCCAAATGTTTACTTACATGTCTTAATCCACCCACTTTATGGAATCATGTCATCTTTTTTAATTTAATCCACCCACTTTATGAAATCATGTCATCCTTCAGGAACTGCAGTGCCCTGTGACAGGGAGTTCCACAGCTCAGCCAGGCACTATGTAAAAAACTTACGTAAAGAAAGGCTGAAAATGTGCCAGACAATTCAGTTTTATATGTGGCTTCCCTCCTGAGCTCTATTGTTTCACTAAAACGCAGACAGACAAATAGAGAAAAAACATAATCTTGAGTGTAGGGATCTGCATGTTAAACCAGTGAGAAGTGCAGACAAATATAGATGCCTGTTCATGAAGTCGTGAACATTTGCTAATTAATTTATGATATTTTACAAAGAGCTGAAGAATCCTTCTTGCGATGGCATTTCATGCCTTGACAAGGCATGGAAAGAGAAGAGGAGTTCTTGGAAACATCTGCATGGTGTGCAGGGCAGTATAGTCCAGAGCCTCAACTACCGCAGAACTCTTCAGTTGGTGAAAGGTTTAGTTCAAACACTAAATGAGACACCAGAGTGCCTATCCAACATAGCTGATATTTCCAACAAATCTAATTAGCATCAGTAACTGTTTCAGAGGAAAGTTGTCATGAAAGGGTGTCAGGAGGTACGCGGGAAAAATTCAAAAGCAAACGTCTCCCATCTACTCTGTACCAAAAGTAATTTCCCTTTATTTGGGCACAGCAAATAATCAACCAAGAAATTTTGCTTCCAGATTTGCTTTTTGCAATACACTAACAGCAAAGATTTTCCAGTGTTAAGATTGGCACATTTTAAAGAAATGAGGTTGTTTCTAGAACCTGACCTAATCATGCTCATTTTCTTTTGAAGCTTAACCATCTCCTAGAGCCAGCAAACAGCAAAGACGCCTTCTGTGCTGCCCCACACAACCCCTCTCCAGGCAGCTCTGCAGGCATTGCACCACGTATGAAATCAGAGAGATACTGAGTAAATTTATCACTATAACACAGTTGGAAACACTGCCATCTGGAAATGGATAGCATATAGGCTAAACAAGTAGAAGGTGTGTTTGATAAGGTATGGTTTAATTTATTCATCTTCACCTGTCTCCCTGTGATACCTTTATAGGCAAAAATTGTGCAAGTGGGGTCTATCAGAGCAACACGGAATGAAGGAAGGGAAATCCATTTCTAATGCAGACGGAGAATGTATCTCATAATCATTAGCCTATGTAAGGGGAGTAGTCATGCAATTGCCTAATCCAGGAACCCCCTCTAATTTTGCTACTGTAACCTGGCAGCAGACCAGGTCTCCTGGGCCAAAGCCTTGCTTGCACGCGTATTTGCATACTTGCAAATTTAAAAATAGCATTGGGAATGTCATCTGCCTGTACTTTGACTTTCTTGATAAGGGTTAGACCGTGACACCCTGTGCATGAGAAGGTAGGGGCAGAAAGGCATCCTTTTCCACGTCAGTCACAGTATCAGTCCCTCCTATCACACCCTGGATGTCACCCGCACCCATGGGAGCAGGAAGACCCAGACCAGTGCTGGAGACATGCTCTCACAGCTTGTCAGCTGAGATGCCTTGCAGGGTGGTCAATTTGCAGTGTGACGATCCCACCGATACAAATCTCCTGGGGTAAGACCTCAGAAAGTAACACAAAACAATATTCCCAGAGAAAAATGTGCATATGTGTAGCTTCATGAGAAGGAATTTCCTGTTGCTTGACTTGCCGCATCTCCACTATCAGTCTGGACAGAGAACCATCTTTGTACTTGGATTATAGCTGAAACTGTAGTTGTTCCCTAATTCTTGAATGGTCCTTTCTATTGGCTTTGTTGAATTACTCATGTCCTCATCATTTACTTCTTTGCACATGAAATAAAATGAGCCATTTTCATCTCTTATAAGGAAGGCCTACAGGTCTGTAAAAACTGTCATTGCCCTAGTCTGAACATTTCTCTTTTGTGTCCTTTGATTAGATTAAATATACTCCATTAACAACAATAACACACCAGGACAAAAGAGTGACATCTCCTGTCATGCATAATAACTCTTGCGGTCATTTCCAAGAAAGAGATTTTCCTTCCCTTTATTTCTATTTTTTTTTTCACTTTTTGCTTTTCCTCTTCTTAATATTTTTTTCAAAACTTAATTGGATTTATTCTGGGGCGACATTTTGGTCCTAAACCAGATGATGTTCTTCCCATATGGATTTTCATTTAGAGAAAAAATAAAAAGACTACCCAAAACCAGCTTTGCAGCTATATTTGACCTGCTTTATACAATAGCCCCTGACAAAAGTAACTTCTGCTGTGTAGCTCGGTAATCACACTAGTGCCGCAGCATGTTTAAACTGCTCTGCAGATGACCGGTAAAAATAAGTGAGCTAGACGTAAAAGCAGAGGGTGAATGAAAGAGCACGCAAGAGAGACGTGTCCTTGAATAGATTATACGGGTCAAGTCATGCAAGTGCTTTTATCACTGCTGATTAATTCTGTCAACTGTTATGTTAATGTGCTGCATAGCATGAGCGGGCATCGAGCAAAAGTACAAGGAAGCTGAGACCATTCTCTAAATAAGGATGTGGCCCAGACTGCTTGAAATGATGCATGTGTGTGTGTCTGTGCCTAGCAGAGTGATGATGGATAATAACAGGATAAGAATGAAATCTCTATTGCTCTGCTTTTGCAATACAGATACATCTCTCTCCAGACTCCAGGAATTAGAGGCAAGTTTTGTATTGCCAAGCCCAAGCCTTCAGAAATCTTTAGATGGCCTGACATCATGTATTTTTTAAAATAATAACTAAGCATTCTGATCTTGGTTGCCCTTTATTTTCTGGACTGACAGCATTTCATTTGCAAACCTCCTACTTCCGTAACAGCTAGAACTGTACTTAATAAAACAGAAAGCCAAAACCTAGGTGCATGCCAAGAGCTGAGATCTTGGGAAAATTATAAAATGCGTGAGCTTCTGATAACATTATGCAAGCTAACCTGTCTGCGTGATCAGACCTCAGGATGGGAAGTACAGTAAGAAAGATGCATGCAAGCTATGACAGGCTTAATTTGTGAAGATTCAGCATTCAGGAAAAGGGCACCCTCAAGACTTTGGGAGGTGGTTGCAACATGAGCCCAGCATTTAAATCCAGAAGGTATTTAAGAGAAGATGAGGACTATTAAAGGCTTAGGTAGAGCAGCGCACAGGCTGCTGCAGGCAACTGCCAGCTCCCAAATGAGACAAATGTGTGCAGACCGTGGTGTGACATCTTGCCGGAGTGGCCTCTTCCCCGGCATGCTGGGCAAGCGGTGGCTTTGTCGCCATGAGCTGTGTCGCTCACTGGGGAGCCAAGCTGGGAGTGATGCTGAGTCCTTCTGGCACAGCGGCGTCCGCCCCAGGCTGTCACCCACTGCTGTTGTCACACGTCCTCCACTCCTCAGAAACAAGGCGTGTGCATTGCTGCAATGACGGGAGCTCTTTCACTGCTACAAAAAGTTGGGGTTTTTATCCTTAAGGAAGGACATTATGCCATCACGGAGTTGACAATCATAAGCCAGCACAGCCTACCTGACCTTCCTGCAATATGTGACCACCCCGCAGCAGTCCTTCCTGCTTGAGATGTGTGATGGGGTCTTCAAGTGTTGCAGGGCCCCTGAAGGAGTTAAACTTCCTTCCCAGCCGCTGATCCTCTCACCTACCATGTTCATCCTAATGTGCATAGCTAATACAATAACGATCTTTAAAACGTCACTATAGCCAAGAATTTGGATATTTTATATCTTTTTATACCAAAACTTTCACCGTCGGTTCCTCTGGACTTACGCCCTGTTATACAGTTCTTCTGATTCCTGCGCTGGGAGAAATCATGGCTACATGATACAAACATATTTGTGGTGTAAACTCTCAATCCTCCAGATCAAAATCCCGTGGGAGAATAACTTGTTTAATGATCTGCTAAACTTCCCTGAACAACAAAAAATCTTCTGTGAGGAGCAAGGAGTGGCTGGGGAAAGAACAGACTCAAAATGGTTTCAGATGTTGCCTTGAAGAAGAGTTTGTGTTCCTCAAGCTTGTTCGTTTCTTCCAAATATGCCAACTAGCCTAATGAAAGAAATTATCTTTTCCTAGAAGCCTTACTTTGCTTATATCCTAAGTGATAGCCACCTGTTATTGAGAGATACTATTGTGATGAATGAAGTGGTGCTATCTGAGAGTTGTAAGAGTGCCTTGTTGCTGCAGGAGAGTTCTCTCTTGCTTTTAGTAGTAGTTTGCATGGGCTCATGGGTTTGCGAGGGGAACTCAACGCTAGCTGAGGGCTTGCTATCCTTTCTGTTGCTGTTTGCATAATAAAAGATGCCCCATGTCCAGCATGCTACATTTCAGCCCAGAGCAAGTACATCTGGTCAAGTGGTGCTGGATGGAAACCTTGACAGTCTCAACTGTAATCAGTACAACTATGTGTTGCTGTAATGAGCAACAGACCATGCCATCATCAAGCCACCGGCATCTATTTTCATCAGCACTTGTGCTATTTAATAGGCAATCTTTTTTTTCTTTCCCTGTGGCTATTAGGAAACAGTCTTTTTTTCCCCCTGGCTAAGTTCCTCTCAGGCAAAATTTTCTCTGACATCTACGGTAGCTTAGCTAAGTAAAAACTGAAGTCTAAACCGTATAAAGCAAAGAGAGGAAGCCCAGTAAGCAGATTCAATTTCTCATTTTGTGTGATGACTCTTGTCATGCTTGACCCCTTACCCGTAAATGGGTGAAGCTCCGTGTGAATTTTTGAATAGGAATTTTCAGGGAAAATCCCGCAAGAGTCAGTAGGTGGCATGTTTTCCTCTGAGTCAGCCCTCAATCACATCTCCAGAAAGTTTGGAGGGAGAGATAATAGCACCGTCTTTCAACCAGCGCTGACCCAAAGCCTGACCGCCTCTGACCACAGGGACCAGGACCTGGGTCACCGCCGATCCTGGTGGGCACCCTTCTACGTGTCTGCATCCCCAGTGTCAGCGAGGGGTGAGGCTCTGGCCCACTGCCAGAATAAGACATTTATCTGCGTGGATAGTGATGGTAACGCTGGTACCCTGGCAAAAGCTCTGATTCACCCGCTGTGGTTTTGTTTGTGGAAAGTTTTAGATCAAGCTGTAAATTACAGTTCAGTGATCACCGTACTTGTCTGTAATGCCTTCAACGGCCCTTTCAAGAGAGTAAGGCTGTGTCTTCTTCACCTACCCTAGGTTATAATTATTATTATTATGCGGTGCTGAACTGGCTCTTAAATAAACAATTGCGAGGCAAGAATTTCCGTCTATTATTTTGCTGCATCCTTCAAGTTTCCTTGGTATTAGTAGAGGCAAAGGTTTTGGCCAAAGTTGAAAGAAATCATGTGAGATTCAGTTACCGCTGAGTTTTGGTATCTTGAAACAATTCCTCTGCTTTTACATCTGTGCTTGCATATGTTTCAGAAGTAGAAATGGAAAAATAATCTAGACTTACAGATTGATCCCAAAGAAGAATCTAAGTATTTCTCATTTGTGGTTGCAGTTTCGATGTTCTGCAGTTACAATGCTTCAGACAATAAATCTTCACCAAGATTTAAATGGTGTCATAAGCTGTGCTTGGAAAAAATAGAACAAACAGAAAGGGATCTGCTTTCTGCATGTGTGGCACAAATAAATAGGTTGGCAAGGAGCTTCTGAGCTACTTCATTTTGATAAAAATGAAACCAATAAGTTAGAAGTATGGGCTGGGCCATATTTCAAATGGTAAGACCTGAGATGGATTAAACCGACTGTGCTTGAATCCAGAATTTTACTTAACATCTTAACATTTGAAAAATGCTATATATAATGTTTTCTTTCTGATGGAACCAACTTTGTCTTCTTATTTTTACCTGTTGCTTTTTTAACCTTGTTCTATTGCAATATATACGTAAGAAAGGCATGGCTTGTAGAGAGGGAAAAGTAAACACAAGATATTCAGAAGACATTCAGTGCAGAGTATATTTGTTTCTTCCTGTAACAACACCAAGTCTAAATAAAATGTAGTGCTTCCCCTTACAGACCTTGCTTCAACTGCTGCATAACTGCTGCTCTCTAAATAACACATTCTGTGCTCTGTTAAAGTCATGGCCATTTGAGGCTGTCATCATTAAAATTGGATCTAAGCTATCTCAAAAGTAGGAAAAATAGATATAGTTGTCAGATCACACAGCTTTTGGCAGGCTGGTCTTGGCATATGCATGTGTTTTTGAAGTACTTAATGCCAGACATGCAGATAAATCTGAATTTTGTCAAGGTGCCATACAAGAATCAGTAAAGCGAGATGCTGAAATCAATACCACCCAGGAAGAGGCAGTTTCCCTTCTTGTGGATATCAGCCGATGCATGGCAAGTTCTCCACCCTGCACATCTCTGCATGGGCACACAAGTCACCTCCTGCTGAGGACAATCAACCCAAGTAACAGTCCTGGAGGAGAAAAATGAATTCCTCATTATTCTACAAGTGCTACAGCATTGTCTAAGATCATGGTTTTTGCTGCTCTGATGGTTAAAAGTAAGTTGGGCTCAGATCTACCCATTTGTGTTTCATTATTAGCCTGGATCAGAAGGAGGTTTCATGCCAACTTAGGCTGCAGGGGCCATTCCGCCTTGCTCAGCCTCTTAGATCAGCCTGGTGTTATCCACCTGCTGCAGATGTTATTCCGTGTGTCAATTCCCCCTTCCCTCTTCTGCAGTTTGGCTTCACTGTTATNGAAAAATGAATTCCTCATTATTCTACAAGTGCTACAGCATTATCTAAGATCATGGTTTTTGCAGCTCTGATGGTTAAAAGTAAGTTGGGCTCAGATCTACCCATTTGTGTTTCATTATTAGCCTGGATCAGAAGGAGGTTTCATGCCAACTTAGGCTGCAGGGGCCATTCCGCCTTGCTCAGCCTCTTAGATCAGCCTGGTGTTAACCATCTGCTGCAGATGTTATTCCGTGTGTCAGTTCCCCCTTCCCTCTTCTGCAGTTTGGCTTCACCCTTACGACAGTGGGGCTGTCAGCTTGGCCACCACTCACCCAAGGTTTCTTTCTGCCTCCTAGGAGGGGACAACACTGACCTGGAACAGGAACCAAAGCTCAGATCCAGACTTACTTACACAATGTAAATGTGTTTCTCCTCCCTGATCATGCCTGCAGCAATTACAGGCTTGTAGGCTGATGGGACGAGGACAGTGTATGCTGGACTTTGCTGGGGAGGAACTCTGGGGGGGGTGTGTAGGGGTGTGTGTGTGTGTGTGTGTGTGTGTGTGTGTGTGTGTGTCTGTAATTCCCTGGAGAAAAGGGCTGTGATGGGAAATTGGAGAGTCACAGGTGCTGCAGCATTGGGGGAGGTTTCTGGAGATGCCAGGTGCTGAGCAATAGCTCTCTAGTGCCTTGGGCAGGATTGCGGAGGGGCAGTGGTGGCAGAAAGCGAGCACGGAACACAACCTCTAGAAAAGATTTTTAATAAAAGCTAAAGATAAGGAAAACTGTAAGATGGCTGAGACAAAGGCCTACAAAAAACATGAAGTGGTGTATTCAAGAGCTGGGGCGGGGAAATTATCAGCCATGCTGTGTTTTGATCAATGTACTCCCTGAGGTAGAAACTGGAGGAGGAGGTGGTGTTGCCTCAGAAGCTGTTTCCTTTGAAGTGATGAAGGGGTAAATACACAGCTGACCATATGGGGCCAGAAGAAGGTACTGATGTAAAAGAGTTGTGGAGAGACCCCACTCAATGAGGTAAAACTCTCTGCATAAGAGCCAGCACTTCATTACCCTCCAGGCAGGAAGGCCCTCGGTGGAGTCCCTGAAGACCATTAGGGCAACCCATAGAAAATCTGTAGATAAAAGGAGACATTTGACCTAAATTGTGAGCTTAGACTCTTCCTTTGAAAGGGAAGCACAGGACAAATCAACCCCAGGAGACATGTTTTCAGAGAGGAAAATCTAAGGCAGCAGCCATACAGTTAGCAAAGATCAGTGGCACCCATACGACCATGGCTGTATGCACCAAAGTTCATCAGCCTCTTCACAGATTACTCACGTGTACTTCATGCATCTGGGTCCGCGATGGGTCTGTACTACGTTTCTGGCAAATGTACACATCCGTACCGTACCATTACTAAGTGAAACTGATGAGCCAGCCGTCTGACTGAATGAAACACTTGGGCGTTGAATGAGACATAGCTACAGTGCTGCTAGGTTGGTACAGGAGTGTGGAAATTGGCTTAATATTGCATGCGGCGTTGTGAACTGGAGCTTGCATAACTGTGGAAGGTGATGACTGCTAATGCCCACCTTCCCTCTTCTTGAGGACTCGAGAGAAATTTCTCTGAACAGTCCCTTGGGGTTTTATTTTCTCAGGTCTTTGGAAGACAGTGTCTGCTGCTATCCTTCTCTCTTTCCAGAGGGGAAATCCACTTCATACTGGCCGTAACTGCAGCCCCAAATCTACTTCATAAACCTGCTGTCACTAGACAGGGCTTTTTAAAAAAGTAGCAGTAATCAATTTTCTGAGTGTTTAAGCTTGAGAGATTTTTGTGGTCAATGTGATCTTATGGGAGCTGATGTTTCCCGGATGTTGTTACTGGAATGCTGCAGCTGCATTTTTAACTGTTAGTGGGCTGGAAGCTCTTTATCTTCCTGTTCCTCTCTGCGCAGCTTTCACGTGGGACCTCATAACCAGGGAGCTGCAGAGCCCTCTGGCTTAAAGATCCAGCAGAGCTCTTAAGCTCAGTGCTGAAGTACTTTGTTGGATTAATATAATGTCTAATAACCCCTTGGAGAACCATATCTTAGCTGCCCAGAGTTTGTCAGATAAAAAGCAATTCAAGAAAGTGAAGATTTCCACTCAGCATCTGCCTTTAACAAGACTTTGGAAGGTCGCTATGCACCAATGTCTTCAGGCATCCTGGAAATACCCCAGACTCGGGGGTCAGACCATAGACAACTGTACCATAAATGCACTAGTCATCAGCCACCCTGTGTTATCCATTTATTTTTCTTTTTCCTTAAAGCTGTAGTCATCCAGTCATCCAACAGATCTTGGATCTCTCTGAGTTTTCATCTCACTGAAACAAAACTGCTGGCATTTCTTGGTGTGAAAATGAATGTAACTTTCTGTCCGTGCTTGGTACCTGGGAGGGAGCCTCGAGACGAGCAGACTCCATTTGTAACACATTTCTCTAAGGGAATGCTTAATCTTAATCTAATCTTGCTTTCAATAAGTTTCAAGTCATTACAGATCTACAGAAATTGGATGATTCCTTACCGAACCAGGAGACATTCTTATCATTTACTTGCATCTTGAACTCTTCCTTAGAAACCAGAATTGGGAATAAAAAAGTGATATGAAATGTCATAGCAAGGCTTGTAATTTAAAATAAAGCCAAGCACCCTCTTGTACCAGCTCCTCCTACAGCTCCTTCCCCTTCAGCAACGCTAGCATCCTAAAATTATTTCTCCCATTTTTTGGTTAGCAAAAAAGACAACTTATTTGGAGGCCTATTCATCCAGGGCCTGTCAACAAATCATATATTTAGAATGTCAACTTGAATTTAATTAAAGGAGTGAATTCCAAAATGATTTCATTAAATTGAATTAAACTGCCCTGTGGACACTGTTAAACACTCCTCTGTGGCTGCCCGTTCTTACTCCCTTTGGAACAGTAAAAGCATCTATGAGGGAGTTTAGTTTAGCCAATCCACACAACAAATAAGGATTAACTTTCCTGGATGTCCTCATTCGCACAAGCGCACGGCCCTCTCAGAGGGTAGCCTTAACTTAAATAACGTTGAGACATTTCTCCTGTAATGACTGTTTGGCTAATTGGGCTGATACTGTGCTTCTCTCTGAAGTTGGTGAGATGGTTTTTTTCCCCCTCAATAAGATTACTGCAGAAAGAGGGAGGAAGGGAGAGATTCAGACCAGGTTTGATCGTGGTGCACAGCATACCGGCTGGCAGGCGATGCTGGTCGGTGCGGTGCCCATGAGGGCACCCTCGCCAGCCACCTCAAAGGAGGAGGGCAGAGCAGACACTGCTTCCTTGGGACCTTACAGACTAATAATTGGACAAGGAGACGGCCCTGCATACAGCTCTTGTTATGAAGAGCCTTTCCCCAGTATCATGGCTTAGCTGTTTACCCACTTGATTTTTTTAGAAGCCCCCCTTTCAAAGGCTTTTTAGCCTTCCCATAATACACGTTTTGTGTGTCCCTTCAGATAATTCTTGTTCTAACCACTGATGTGGGGAAAATAAATTCATAAGGCCAATTGTAATTGTTCAGGATGAGAAAGTGAGCAGGAGTTATTCCTAGAGAAGGATTTGCTGCAGAAGCATGCTTCAGGGGGGAATTTGACACGATCAAGGAAGAAAGGGAGAGGATTTTAACCCTTGTATACAGGAAGACTCACACAAGCAGATTCAGTTTTTCCTTCCTTGTTGCGTACTGTCTTCTCTTGAAGGGGACTCCCCTGCTGTGGGACAGCTCTTACACTGTTCAGAACCTGCCCAGCCCCTTCCAACGGGGACAAAGCCTGTCCCACAGTTATGTGCAAACCTTGCAAAACGTGCGCATTGCCGGGATTTTTTGGTACATGCAAAGCATAATGTCGAAAGCTATTCTACCTGCCTGTGGTAGAGTTCAGGGTGCGGAGGAGCGTGCAGGTTCCCTCAGCAGCCCAGGAAGCATGGAGATTAAGCTGTAAAGGCCACTTCAGCCTTCCAAAAACGAGTTTCAGTAATCTGTGAGACATCACTGAAGAATGAAAGGGAGTTTCAAAATAGCCCTACTTTAAATAAAAACATACTTTGGCAATGCTACGTGAAATAAAAACTGACGTGCTTGACCATCATATTGACATGTTCATCAAACCACTCGACAGACTGCAAATATCCATGCAGATTCAGTGCCAAAAGCCGGAGCAGCCAACCAGATGTGGAACAGACTGCGGCTGAGCCTGTCTGCTCCCCCAGCAGAGGCAGAGAAAAGCCGCTTGTCGGGGCTACGATCCATCAGGACCACCCCGGACATCACCAGCAGCAGAGACATCGGCATCCCTTCTCCTTGTGAGATGTTTCGGGGAGGGGATTTTCTCCTGTTAGGGATTTGGCTGATGGAAAGCCCACCAGGGAGAGTGTTGAAGTGGGAGCACAAGGAATTTCAGGATGGGGAGTGGCGCTACAAAATATCAGTCCTCTGCAAGTATTTAATATAATAGAAAAGCATGAAGCTGAGCGTGTGTTTGCTGGATGCGAGTGTTCCAGCACATTCCTCGATCAGATGTCTATACCTCAGGGAACTGGGCTCCTGCTGAGATTTTGCATGATACCAATTCAAAATAGACTTCTATAAGAGCCACTTCAGACTTGTTTTAACTGATGAGTATTTGTGCCAATAAACTCGCTCGCTAAGTTACTGCCAGGAAGCAATAGCTAGCCCAGTCCTGAGCAGCCTAAAAATCTCCTACGTATATATTTATACAATGTCTGCGTGCAGGTGCCAAGACATAGCTCAGGGCTCACAAGTTCCACCAGCACAGGAATAATAGACGTTATTACTGTAAACACACTGCAAGCAAACAAGCTTAAAAATCTTCAGAGAAACATTACAAAGGCCCCATTCTTCACAACGTTTCCTGAATGTAGCAGATGTTGGGGACTAAGCACCGTGATGCGGATCACCAGGTATCCAAGGCCCACAATGAACGTGCTATTAATCACTGGCTGCACTTGTTCAGCTGTGAGTAATGCCGAAATGCTACAAGAAATACTTCCATCGCCCAGTTACAGTAGAATAGAGGCTAATGTCAAAACAAAGGGACTGTCGAGAAGGAATAATTTCTTGAGAACACAGTGCTATAACCTGCTTAATTCTTGGGCATCTAATGGTGTGTAACCATGTCATCTAGCCCTGCGAACAGTGCATGGCCCGAGCCAGAGCTCTGGGGAAGCTGCCCCGCCAGCCGAGCACTCAGAGCCCTCTACCCACCCCCTTTCTTAAAACCCATGAATCCGTCAATACAGTTTGTACGAGAGTCGAACTGTGGTAGCTCAGTGACTTTCTTTGTAAATTGCCTAAGAGAAAATGGGATGGGTTTGGAAAGCAAAGGAAAAAAAGAGCTCAAAGTGCCAATTCTGAGGGAAAGCGCAACCATTTTGTGTAACAACAATTTTGTGATTGTGAAGAGAAGTGTAAGTCATCTTTTGTAAATGTTAGTAAACATTGAAATAAGACGCCAGTGCTGAAACACACAGTCATATGAACATATTGTGTTTAATGAATGAGAAATACCTATCTTATCACACACTTAAAGAGGGGGAAGTTTGACCTGAACGGTAAAAGCTAGGTTGGAAAATTGCTATTTGTGAACTGAAGACTCACTCCTTAGTAAGTGAAGACCAGCACAGGGGACTGGTGAGGTGGTTTTACAGCTAGAGAAATGGTGAGATTCAAGTTTGACTTCAGAAAGCTGTACCACTTTGACCAGCTCCCTGTGCAATGCTGAGCAAGATACTTACTCTCTCTATGGCTCACTGTGTCACCCTGGGCTTCTTGTCTGCTCACACAGAAAACTCTCCCTGCAATCTGCATCTTTCCATACAGTTTATATTAACCTTTTCCTTAACTTTAGTTAACTGCTGCTTGGAATCATTCAGGTTTGATTACACTTAAAGTTGCATAGTAACACAAGATGATATCCCAATGGAAACAAAAGGACAGAGCTCTGGGGCCACAGCTGCTGTTCTGCGTCAACCCTCCGAGCACAGAAGTGCTTTGCCCTATCTCAGACCAAAAGCAACCTTGCGTCCATTAGCTGCACGCTCCCATCATAAAATGGGATTTACTCGTCCTGTAGGCAGCAAGCCGAACCCAAGATGCAGCACAGGGACAGCGATGCCAATACATTTAATTGTAAACATAAAGTTGTTATGCAAGGGGCCTCCACACAGCCTGAGATGGACCTCACCCGGAGCACAGGTTGCTCCCACACACACTGCAAGCCCCTCCCCGCCACGGGTGTCACATCGCTGCTTCTCCGACACCAAAGAGCATGCGTGGGCTCCCCAGAAGAGCTGGGTTTTACAGCTCACCCACTCCCAGAGCCACCTCATCAGCCCCAGGAAGTGCTGTTGTGGGTAAATGAACCCCACCAGACTTTGAAGTCTGATTCTTGGTAATTCACGGAAGAATAAAAACTTGCCCCAGGTCTGCAGATGGTGTGTGGCTGAGGTCCAGATGAAGGGAGCAAAAATCACTCTTTCAGAAAGCTGCGGGCTTTCTTCTTGCCCATGAAATCACAGGCTCAGCCCAGCTATGATGGAACTCAATGTAATGGATGTATTTTCTTGCACTGCATTATAAAGGGACAGCTGAGGGTGCAGATTTAATAGTGAAAAGAAGTGGCATCCTGCTGTACTGTTGTGCTCCTCCTGCTGCACTCTGCTCTCTGCCAAAGCGCTCTCGTACAGTGTCACTCTTTGAAGGGTTACGGAAAAACATTTTATCAAGGAAATGCTACTCTTTTATACACAGTTTTTCTGCATGTGGAGGTGGGTGCTGACTTTTTAAAGTTAAAATGGGTTACTGACTTCTTGATTTGCAGTGGGAGTTAGATGCCAGATAACACACCATTTCTCTCTGCACCCAGTGTCTCATCTACGTCCTTTGTGTTTTAAAAAAT
Organism: Steatornis caripensis; assembly: GCA_013398225.1. Taxonomy (NCBI): domain Eukaryota; kingdom Metazoa; phylum Chordata; class Aves; order Caprimulgiformes; family Steatornithidae; genus Steatornis; species Steatornis caripensis. Next base: position 236,926 of record VZSC01012357.1, on the reverse strand, counting down.
CTGACCCTGAGCTCGTGTGCTATGTAGACGTACTTTGCAAAAGACCAAAATAGCATACGAGAGCTATTTCTGCCTTTTGCAAAGCAATTCTAGAATTTCTTTGCTTGAATTCTCAGGCATTTAGTCCCTTCTGTCCTTCCTGGCTCCTTCCCCCACACAGGATCCACACTGTTAACTCTGTTTTGCAACAGCATTTTTCTTCCTCTCAGATTATTCTTATCTGTTGTTCCAAAAAATCCCTTTAGCAGCTCTCCAGTCTTTCAGTCTCATCTCATTGGGCATATTTGCACAAATGTTACTGTGGTGGTGCAGGAATCTTTAAAAGGGAATTGGATTGCAGAGGCCAGGTGATTAGTTTCAAAATTTATACAAGATTTTGCATTTCCTTGCAAATATGTCAACTATATCGTTCACAAAGCAGCGTTTTCAATATAGCAAACAGTTAAGCCAAGGAAAATCAGTCTTTAGAATTCTTTTAGCCCCTTTGTATTGAAGGCACACTGTATTAAAATAGATTAAAAATGAAAATACAGATGTATGTACATTTGCATATACCGAATATGTATATTTGCATGGACTGCTCTAAGGTTCTTTCAAGTGAGTATAATACCATATTTCAAAAAATTGCAACCAAAATGTAAAATGTCAAGTATTGATCAAAACAAGTGTATTACATATTATAACAAACTCATCAGGAAAAATAATACAAAATAAAGACAACCCAGATCTATAAAATTACAAGAAACACAACATTTCTACATTGCAAAATGAAAACTGTATTCTCCTTTTCTTCAGTTTTATATTCTCTCGTAAATTATAAGCGGTAACAGGTAGCGTCCGTAATGCCCGTAATTAATTATATCGTCATATAATGTCCAATAGGGAATATTCTGACACCTTCTTTGGTCGTCTTTTTCTAAGCACAGCATAATAAACCATGAGGCGAGCCATTTTCATTGCAAATTAAAGTCAAGCTTGGAGGTAGAGGAGGTCAGAACACCCCTTCTTTTTTCCTGTTGAAACTTCCCTGGGGAAACCTCTTTCAAAAAAACTCAAGTAAAAGGAAAATTGAGTTCTTTATAGCACTTTTAAAAAGAGAATGTTTTGTTATGAAATGACAATATTTAAACTTACATCCAATTTTTAAAATGCAGAACCAAAATGAAACATCTGTTTTGACTTAATGCCATTGAATTTTGGCATTTGGAAATTTAAAGATTTTGACTTTTGGATTCCCATGCTTTTTAGAAAAACAGACTCCTTTTCCTCCCCCCACCCTGAAATCTCAAATCTGGAAAATATTTAAAGCAGCATGTCAATATTCTCTTTTTCCCCGGCTTCCCTCCCACCCCCATTTTCCTGTTGCTTTCTAATGATTTCCAGTCATCGGGAAGATGTGCTGGTAGAGCAGAATGGAAAGAAAAATCATTATAGACAACAAACCCAAAAGAACATACAGGTGTTTGAGCTTGTGTGCCTGTGAGAAAAATCTTCTCTAATCTTCACATGTCACAGACTTCGAAATAAAATGCATCAAGCCATGTGTTCCTCTCTCTTGTGCACGTTGGTCCAAACGCATCACTGGGCTGATTCTCTTTATAGGTAGAGCTGCACCAAGGAAGAATTACTGCTGCCTGAGGAGGCCGGGTGATATGGTAACTACATCTTGTGAAATGAGAACCATCCATTCTCAATAGGAATAGTAATATTTCTCTTCCTTGGCAAAGTACTTTGAGATTCATGGAGGAAACAGAGCCCTAGAGCATGATTACGTGGCATGTTTGCTTTGCAATTACTAATGCTCACAGTACAGAGAGTCTTATGCTTTCATCATAAGATGCAAAGAAAGAATGAGTGTAAAGGCATGGGTTTTTTCTAAGTAGGACTGTGTCTGAAGAAATCCCATCACTGTTCCTCATACACCGCTTGTTAACCTGTTGCCTTGCCTCTGAGAATAAGATTACTCTATTTGAAACTATGTGTTGCTTTGAGATGGCCCAAAGTCTTCAGTAACCAGCAGCTGTCTGCAGCCAACTGAGGCTTGAAAAGTTCTGCCTCCTCTCTCCTGACTTGAGTGTGTTCACCCAAGTATTTTTTGCTTTCTCCAAAGGAAAGCACTGCTGGGTGTCGTAATGGACATAGACGTGTGTGCAGGTATGACGGCTTCGGCAGCTTTTGGGTGTTTCTGACACCACTGAATTACCTAGGCTGAGTGCAACGGGCTAGGAGGTAGAGCTGCTCTTCATGTCATACCTACCTCTGGAACAGTCTCATAGGACTTCTAAAATAAAAGTTTGGTCAAAATGTATGACAGGAGTACAGTAAAAGGTAACTTCTTCCATTATCATCTCATTCCATAAATGACTGATTACAGGTTTATGAGTATTTGCTTTTGATTCTTCTTAGTCCTCTGGTTTTCTTCTTACTCTCCCTAAACCAGGAAACCTCTTGCCAGTTGCCTATGCTGGTACCAAGGCTCATAAGACATGCTTTGTAGAGGGATACTTGCTCCCCATCTCCCATTCTGCATCACTAGAGAAGTATGTTTTGAGTAGCACTGAAGCTAGGAGGACTGGTAGGTCAATGGTGGTACTGCACGCGTACTTGAAGGAAATCGCTGCTGTGTGTCTTTTGGCCAAAGAAATTGCCAATGTTTTCTTCCAGGAGAAAGCTCACTCTTGTTAGCAACAAAACAGTAAATGTACATGTGTTGCATTAAACATTTCCTACTGAGCAAAAGGGCTTGGAAAGTTAGTCTCTTAGCTTCCTGGTCATTACTATGTATGTCTTCATACTATGTATAACTAATTTTAGAACAGCAGAATTGCATGTGCCCCCCTTGGAGGTGCATTTCAGTAGTAATACTCCTGGGGTCTTTCTTTGTCTTGTATTGTGCTCATGTGTATTCATCATACATCTTGCTTCAAATAAAAAATATTTGTTCTCTGTTGCATATTCTATATAATATATATAATAATAATATAATAAAAATATATATAATAATACTATATATTAATATTGAAC